>CM064485.1:50755857-50822581 GCA_032716605.1 Paralithodes platypus
TACCCTATAATGGAGAGATTAAACAAGCAGGCCCCCCACTCGCACCCTACCCCAACCCCACACAGGAGGAAACCGCCGATTACAACCATTGTTTTCCACGAACACAGAATAAAGTAACCTTGCACGAGGCCGAGACCATGTCAGTAATTGGCAATCTATATATATTCTATATATGCCAGAACAATGTTGCAATAAATTATCTGATTTTACAGAATGAAGATCATTTACACTATCTGTCACCTATCCGTAGGTTGACACACAAACACATGATTTATGTGTAATTAGTATTCTATCATGTTTGCATTTATAATGTAAATTTCCAATACCATCGCCCCTTCTAGTTATTTTACAAATTATTGTATTCACCCGTGGCCAACCCTTCGGGGATCACGGCGTCAGGCAATAGATAGATAGATCGATAGTATTCACCCACCCGCGCAATATGCATTGGTATTTAATGGATTTGCACATTGAAATGGTAATCTTGTAATTTTTGAATACCTCTGAAGAGATGTTGGAACTTACTAAAAACATATTGTATGGATTGCTTAATTGATTATAAGTAGTATATTCATGCAATGCTCGATCCGTGTTAGGCTTTTTGGTGCATATTCGAGAATATTAACACTCTCTCTCTCTCTCTCCCATATATATATTGGGGCAGAGAAAACCTTGTTACCTTTAATGCTTCCAAAACCCAATTTCTCCATCTATCTACCCGTAAGAACTCCCAGCGGACTATCCCTTATTCTTCAACAATACAAAAATCAATCCTTCATCTTCTCTCAATATTCTTGGTGTCTCTTTTTCTTCTGCTCTCAGTTGGAAGGACCATATTACCAGTCTTGCTAAGGCAGCCTCCAAGAAGCTGGGTGTGCTCAACCGCCTTAGGGGGTTCTTTTCCCTTGCACAGCTTCTTGCTCTGTACAGGGGCATCGTGCGTCCTTGTATTGAGTATTGTTGACATGTGTTGGGAGGTTCCTCTCACACCGCTCTCCTAGACAAAGTTGAAAGGAAGGCCTTTCGTATCATTAACTCCCGTCCACTCACCAATTCTCTGCAATCTCTCTCTCTCCGCCGCAATGTTGCATCTCTCTCGCTTTTCTATCGCTACTATAATAATCAGTTTTTCTCAGAGCTTTCCCAGTGTATACCACCTCCTTTACGTAGGGCACGTGGTACCCGTCTTGCAACTCAATCCCACCCCTACTCTGTGCAACTCGCCAACCCGAGAGTGAAACGTTACTCTCAGTCTTTCTTCTACTCAACAGCTGAACTCTGGAACTCTCTCCCAGAATCAGTCTTTCCCTCTTCCTATGACTTAAATTGCTTCAAACTCCGTGTATCCAGGCATTTTGGCTCGAACGTCCCTTGATTTTGGCTCTGTCACTCTTTCAACTATGGGGGAGGCACTCGCTATAGGCAGTTCTGCCTTTTGCCTCCCTCAATCACATAGCAAAAAAAAAAAAATATATATATATATATATATATATTAATTGCCATTTTAATGTATTACCATGTTCACTGCGGTCATTAATTTTTTTTGGAGGGGGGGGGGGGGGGGCGCTATCAAAAAGGTATTTCATATGTTTTTCCACCAACCAACTTTACTTCTAAACTCAAATAATGAAATCAACAAATACATGTGACAGTCCAGGGATTCGAACCTAGGATGCTCCCACCGAAATTTAGTGCATTTATGCATTACGCTATGAAGACAGTGTTACAGACTTCAACGAGGTATGTCATAACTTTATAACAAACTAGATATCTTCTTATCTTTTCGCAGATATATCATAATCAGGAGAGCATTATATCCGAGTAGCAACTGATAGTGAAATAATTGAAAACTCACTTCCAAAACAGTCTCACAGATACGATATTAACGTAGCACTCTAGTGTTGTCTTAATTATACTGAACTTTTTCGAGTATATGTCATCTATATGATTAAATACATCATTTTCATAATCGCTTTTCATTTGGAACGATGAGTGTATTAGTGGTAATATGTGCTTGTGGTATTGATTTTGTTTATTAATATATATGTATATATATACAGTATATATACATTTTCTTCTTGAAATAGACATTATGATAACACATTTTAAGCATTAAATCCCATCTACAATTCCTGAGCTACAAAATGGAATGCAGATAACATTATTTCCTATTTATTCAACATATTTATAGTGTAATATATTTATCTAGAGGATATTAAGGGATATACATAACAACACATATACACTTTTATTTTTACAGTTGTATAAGTATATCAAACAACATACAGTATTACATCCTTTGATTATTTTTCTTTTTGAGTTGTCCAAGTATTTAATGATAAATCTATAATCATACAGCAGACTACAAATGTATGTATACCCAACCTAATATCTCGTCCACCCTCCTTCTGCCTCTATCACATTTGTCAGTAGAGTCTTCATACCATCAACTAGTTTGCTACATAGATCAGGAGTGTGTCTCAATCCCTCCCATGCTTCTCGATCTTTCCTTTCGACGGATTGTCTAGTTTTCTCCTCTACTCATTCACCATTATCCCCCATAGGTTTTCTATGGGGTTGCAATCACATCTTTTGGATGGCCAGTCAATCACGATGATCTCAGGGTGGCGAGCAAACCAATCTCTCACTGCTCGGCTGGTATGGATTGGGGATCTGTCCTGCACGAAATAGATAGGGTCCGGGTCAGGTATGGCATACATTCTAACTGAAGGCAAGAGTGTTATTTCGAAGCATGCCGATGCTCAATGCATACGTATGCAAATACGAAATAAAAGTTCAGTAATAGCTATTCACCATCTATCGTACCTAAAATCGACAGGTATATTTTATCAATTATTAAATACAAGGTAATCGGTAAAAAAATGCTTATCTAATTCCTGCTATAGAATCTCTCTCTCTCTCTCTCTCTGAAAATGTTGTCTCGGTTCTTAAGGGATACCAACAGATTTTTCGTTTACTTTTGTAATTATTATTTTTAATGCTTCTACATTAGCACACATCTATTATTAACGTTAATGCTTCTACATTAGCACACATCTATTATTAACGTTAATCTTTAGTGCAAGTTAATCAGAATCAATTAGATTAATAGTGTAACTGAATAGTTAGGGTCATAGGATTTATCCTGTATAATGTTGGCTGTCCTGAACTGTATTAACTGTGGTGTCCCAGTAGTAGCAGAAGAGTTGGTAAAAAGCTCTATATGAAGATCCATACTAATCTCAGCCTAATGTCAGAAAGCATAAGGGTTAAACAAGACTCAAACTATGCAAGTATGTAGTTCGGGGGAGGAAAGGTGATAGTTTAGCAGTCGACACAGGAAAATCAGCTTTAGAAACACCATGAATAGAGACGCATTTAGTATCAAAGTTTAAACACGGTTACCAGCTACTCTAAATATACCAATAACTCATGAGGGAAATGCTTTACCACAAATGTTTGCCTCGATGTTAATTAATTGTTCAATATATATATATATCCGACGTAAGATATGTCTACCATTTGCTTACTACTGCTTATTACAGTGATATATGTTATCATATCTGTTATATATACAGTATATATACTCTCTCTCTCTCTCTATATATATATATATATATATATATATGTGTGTGATTTTACAGTTTTGAGTTACGCACAAACTGCCTATGCAGTTTGCCACAATATTTAGTAACCCAGTTCCTTGACAATATTTTCCAATAGGTGTTATACACCGAGACACCATAAAATACAGTAATTCATTACTAGATTATACTGCTTTATAATACTACCAAATAGCAAACATGGCATATTGTTATGCTGTCAAATATAAAGCGAGTAGCTATTGTATTTTGGTGTATAATTTCTACATGACAATACATGTATAACAAATCATATAATAAACCTCTGAGAATCGATGACACTCTTCGTTTCTGTTTTATGGCTATTATTAGACGATTTAATTCAGATTAGGACATTATTTCACATTGGTCCTTCCTAAGCTGTAATTATTCGTCTAATTATAGCCAAGATAAACAATTAAAATGTGTCAAAACCGTCAGAGGGTATATTAATGAAGGAAAACACGATACCATTACTTATGAAATTGATAATGGTGTGTGTGTGTGTGTCAACCTCCTGTTTGGCATAGGGGTGGGGTGTAAGTGTGCGTGGGGGGAGGGGGGGGGAGGGGGAACCGGGGTAGTTTGTTCTCTTCATGGGTGGGGAGGGGAAGGTAGGGATGACAGACAGGCACACCCTGCCCCTTCTACCTGGGGTAGGAGTAGTAAGGGGGACTGGGCAGGGACCACCCCGTTCCTAGCTTCTGGGGTAGTAGGAGTAGGGGGTAAACCCTATGCATGGACTTTCACTTCTGGGTGTACAGGTAGAATATAGGTAGGTAGATGAGTAGAGAAAGGATGGAGGAAAATTGAGAGTGGAGAGAGAGAGAGAGAGAGAGAGAAGTTGAAATAGGGGAGACGGAGGAAGCTAAGGGAGAGGAGGAGGTGGGGGAGGGGGTAGTTGTTAGGAAGGGTGGATAGATAGAAGGATGGATGTATAAGATAGGTGAATACACACACACACACACACACACATACATACACATACATACATACATACATACATACACGTAAACACACGCACTGGTTAAAGCAGAGTGTTTTTTCTGTCAAATTTCGGCGAACAAGCTTTTTATCGAACTAATTGAGGCTCTTTTACAATGGAATCGGAATCTAGACTGAAGGTAGATTATACAATACTCGGTTTCATTTAATCTGAATGTAAATTGAATCCCTTAGCAACTGATTTCTCGACAAATAACGGGAAAATAAGAAACTATCATGTCTCTGCTTCATATTGGTGACAAGTTTTCATAATTAACAACCGATTTCGCGACAAAACCTGCATAATGTCGGAGTAAAGCCGGAGTCACACGAGCCCTTTTTCGAGCAAGTTTTACGGGCAATTATGGTCGGGAAGCTTAAAATCATAATTCAGTCGCCTAACATAATCTGCCTTCAGTCTAGTTACCGATGCCAGTGCGAAAAAGTCCCCCCAAAATACGAGAACATAATTGCTCATGGAAAATTGACGGAAAAAGTGCTTGTGTGACAGTAACGTAATCAAGATGAAGAGATAGCAATTTACCGCCAGATGAAATGAAACCGAGTATAGGTTCTTGATTCTAATATTCTAATCTATCAATCTATCTGTCTATCTATCTATCTATCTATCTATATGCTCAGGCCCAATCCCCACTTTTCATTTTTGTATTTCTATTTAATTCTATTTTATTATTTTATTTTATTTTCTTGGGGGTGGCCGCCTCAAGACAGAGCAAGAACAGGGAAAACACAAAACACAGCATAAAACAACGAACAAACACAGACAAAACACAAATTCACACACATCTTAAATTTTGAAGATGCCAGACTACAATTTGATCACTTGCAAGTTTCGTTCTCTAAGGAAGTTGGAGAGGTAGATATCGATATTTACCAAATTGACCTGCTAAAATACGGTTGTTGTACCTTTTTCAATACATAAAACCCAATTCAACATACTCTTTAGCCATCAGAAACCCAATTCAACATACTCTTTAGCCATCAGAAACCCAATTCAACATACTCTTTAGCCATCAGAAACCCAATTCAACATACTCTTTAGCCATCAGAAACCCAATTCAACATACTCTTTAGCCATCAGAAACCCAATTCAACATACTCTTTAGCCATCAGAAACCCAATTCAACATACTCTTTAGCCATCAGAAACCCAATTCAACATACTCTTTAGCCATCAGAAACCCAATTCAACATACTCTTTAGCCATGAGAAACCCAATTCAACATTCTCTGTAGCCATCAGAAACCCAATTCAACATTCTCTGTAGCCATCAGAAACCCAATTCAACATTCTCTGTAGCCATCAGAAACCCAATTCAACATACTCTTTAGCCATGAGAAACCCAATTCAACATACTCTTTAGCCATGAGAAACCCAATTCAACATACTCTTTAGCCATGAGAAACCCAATTCAACATACTCTTTAGCCATGAGAAACCCAATTCAACATTCTCTGTAGCCATCAGAAACCCAATTCAACATTCTCTTTAGCCATCAGAAACCCAATCAACATACTCTTTAGCCATCAGAACCCCAATTCAACATACTCTTTAGCCATCAGAAAAACCAATTCAAACATACTACTCTTTAGCCATCAGAAACCCAATTACTCTTTAGCCATCAGACCCAATTCAACATACTCTTTAGCCATCAGAAACCCAATTCAACATACTCTTTAGCCATCAGAAACCCAATTCAACATACTCTTTAGCCATCAGAAACCCAATTCAACATACTCTTTAGCCATCAGAAACCCAATTCAACATACTCTTTAGCCATCAGAAACCCAATTCAACATACTCTTTAGCCATCAGAAACACAATTCAACATACTCTTTAGCCATCAGAAACACAATTCAACATACTCTTTAGCCATCAGAAACCCAATTCAACATACTCTTTAGCCATCAGAAACCCAATTCAACATACTCTTTAGCCATCAGAAACCCAATTCAACATACTCTTTAGCCATCAGAAACCCAATTCAACATACTCTTTAGCCATCAGAAACCCAATTCAACATACTCTTTAGCCATCAGAAACCCAATTCAACATACTCTTTAGCCATCAGAAACCCAATTCAACATACTCTTTAGCCATCAGAAACCCAATTCAACATACTCTTTAGCCATCAGAAACCCAATTCAACATACTCTTTAGCCATCAGAAACCCAATTCAACATACTCTTTAACCATCAGAAACCCAATTCAACACACTCTTTAGCCATCAGAAACCTACACAATTATTGCATTTCTAATTACTATCGATGTCTACAGTTCCAACTTCCTTATAGCCTGAAACTCGCCAGTGGTCAATTGCCCGTAAAAATTGACGGGATAAATATCTCGTTTGACACCGCCAATATAGAAAGGAATGACACATTAAGGGGGGATGGGCCGGTTTTTCTGGCCCCCGTTCTCCCTCGTGTTTTGCTTCATTTGCTTTTAGATTGATGATGTTCGGCCCATTAGTTTGGCAATGTTAAGACTTTACGCCCCATTTATGTGTCAATATTAAAACCTTTCGTGCCATTTAGGTGTATTTGTTCCTGGCGAGCGATAGCGAGCCTGTAATTTTAAGAGGAACCGGCCTTCGGCCAGAACCTTTTTCTACCGAAAAATGTACAAATTTATCTTGAAGGGGGATCTAGCGAGTGTTTCTCTACAGTTTGATGGAGTTCTAGGGACGAAACTAAACAATAATAATAGATAAAACAATAAGTCAATAAATACGCCATTTCACCTTAAGGGGGGTCACCTGCTTGTTTGTATCTTTCTCTCCTTTTCTCTCTTTCACTGACTTGTATCCATTTGGCCCCATTCATCTGACTGTTTTAAGACGTTTATCCCCATCCAGGTGTCGATTTTTTCCTGGCGAGCGATAGCGAGCCAGCATTGTATGGAGAAATCCGGCTTCGCCGGAGAAATTTTTCTATCTAAAAATGTACAAATTTAGCTTGCTGTCAAATAAAAAAATATATATGCTGGCTCGCTACCGCTCGCCAGGAAAACATTGACACCTGGATAGGGGTAAACGTCTTAAAACAGTAGGCTGAATGGGGCCGAATGGATACCAGCCAAAGAGAGAGGGAGAGAAAGATAAAAAAAGAGTGGGCTCCCTTAAAGAAGCGTGAATTATGTTAAATATACAGTAACTCCGTCTATGTGGGACGAATGTTAATATGTGATTGATTGATAAAGGTGGAGGGAGAGAGTGAGAGAAAAAAAAAGCGAGAGAGAGAGAGAGAGGAAAAGGGGAGAGAAAAATACAGGGAGAGAGAGGGGGGAGGGGGTAGTGAATGTGAGTGATAGAGAAAAATTAGTGAGTACAAAAGAAATCAAGCAACAACAGCTCCAGCGACCCCTCAAGGCTGCTTGCCCTCCAAAACACTGTTGGTCAAGTGTCCAAACAGTAGTTTAGGGTGGGTAAGGAAAACATTGAAAGGGAAGACTGCCCTGGGACAAATGTCCGTGGCAGGATTAGATGTTAGTAGGGGACAGTTGTTAGTAATATAATCGAAAAAAAAAAACTTTATTCATCTACAAATGCAGTCAGTCGTGGGTTTAATGCAAAGTGTTTGTCTAGGCGAAGTTAAAAAGAATGAACGGTGCTGCAGTCTATGACTTCTCTGGGAAGCCCATTCCACAAGTTGTCAACTTGATTGAAGAAGAAATTCTTAGATTCGTGTGAGTAAAAAGATTTACCAATAATTTTGCAACTGTTCCCCGCGTGTAATTTGATTGGTTGATAGGAAAATATTTATTACAGTTCATATTGTCGATGCCTTTGATGATTTTGAACACTTGAATTAAGTCGCCTCTTAATCTGCGATGGGTTAAAGGAAATAGATTTAATTATCTAAGACGCTCCTCGTATGGTTTGTTCTTTAGGCAAGGTATCATTTTGGTAACTCTACGTTGAACTCGTTCTAGTTTGTGTATATCTTTTTGGTAATAAGGGCACCAGGATTGAACGCAATATTCCAGGAGAGGGCTGACTAAGGAATTGTAAAGAGTTAGGATTACATCTTTGGATTTATGCTCAAATGACAATTATTTTGTTTGCCTTCTTAACAACTTCTGCACATTGTTGGCTCGGTTTTTAGGTTACTCGATAGTGTTACTCCCAGATCAGTTTCTCTGTCCACACTCTTAAGCTGGATGCCATTCATTGAATAGTTTGCTTTCTCATTTCGGTTTCCGATATGGAGTGAGTCAGTGAGCGATATATTCCTGAACATACAAATCAAATATGTATGAGGGGGTGATGCCAGCCCTGATTAATATTAATGGGTAATATAACATGTTGACAAGATGATTAAAGCAATATGAATAGTAACTAAAATCATCTATCCATTACTAAATCTCTCAATTACGAGAATCCATAAACAAGAAAATCAACTTTTTCAATATTCCATTACGCTTTATTTCCTTGTATTTTGGCTATTACTATTAGGCAATTGTTTTAAGATGGTATATTTTTCTGGCTCCCCTTCTCCCTCATGGTTGGCCCCATTAGTTATCAGATTTTAAGACTTGTGCCCCATTAGTTTGGCAATTTTAAGACCTTTTGCCCGATTTCTTGGTCAATTTAAACTTTTCGTGTCATTTAGGTGTCAATTTTTTCCTGGCGAGCAATAGCGAGCCTGTAAACTAAGAGGAACCGGCCTTTGGCCGGAACATTTTTCTATCGAAAAATGTACAAATTGAAGGAGAGTCTTGGACAGGTGTTTTTTAAGCTTGATGGAGGTTTAGGGAGGAAACTAAAATAAATAAAAAGATACATAATTGTGCACATAAATACGGCCATCTCTCTCTCAATCGATGACGCATGTTTCCTTATACTTATAGTTGCCATTAGCTGACTTGGTTTAGTATTGGAAGGATCTGTGGGAGACGAAAGGAGATTGAGATAGTTTGTAGTCTTTTCATAAGTACAGGTTCTTCTAAAACTGACTTATTCTTAGAGGTTCTTTCTAAACTGATATAATTATGCTTAGAGGTTCTTCCAAAGCTGATTGTCAAATAACAGGCAAATTGAATATCAATAATACATCATTATTCCTGAAAGGGTTAAGTTAAGGAAGGGTCTGTGGAAATATATGGGTCGTCTTGGAACCTTCTTACTCCACTTCATTAGTTTTGATGTTTTAAGACGTTTCACCCCATACATTTTGCGATTATAATACACATTTCCTTCCATGCAGGTGCCTTTTTTCGTTTGGCTAGCGATAGCCAGCCTTCGATTTAGGAGAAACCGGCCTTCCCATGTACACATATTGAGCTTATGGTGGGTCTGGGGAAGCGTCTGTGTGTGTGTGTGTTTTTTTTTTTTTTTTTTTTCTTGGGGAGCAAAGTAAAACTAAGTTGCTCGAAGTTTCACACCATATAGTGCCCTCTCCAAGCTGTATACAATCGTCTAGTGATAGCAAGAATGGAAAAAACACCATATTACTGAAAGAGTTAAACCCTATTTAAACGTTCGAGATACACAATAACATTTTCTGACATTTTTGGAGCAGTTCTGGTTTAATTGAATATGAATTACATTGTCATAACACTTCGACAACTGAATATGAATTACATTGTCATAACACTTCGACAACTGAATATGAATTACAGTCATAACACTTCGACAACTGAATATGAATTACATTGTCATAACACTTCGACAACTGAATATGAATTACATTGTCATAACACTTCGACAACTGAATATGAATTACATTGTCATAACACTTCGACAACTGAATATGAATTACATGTCAACACTTCGACAACTGAATATGAATTACATTGTCATAACACTTCGACAACTGAATATGAATTACATTGTCATAACACTTCGACAGTTCGACAACTGAATATGAATTACATTGTCATAACACTTCGACAACTGAATATGAATTACATTGTCATACATTGAATATGAATTACATTGTCATAACACTTCGACAACTGAATATGAATTACATTGTCATAACACTTCGACAACTGAATATGAATACATTGTCATAACACTTCGACAACTGAATATGAATTACATTGTCATAACACTTCGACAACTGAATATGAATTACATTGTCATAACACTTCGACAACTGAATATGAATTACATTGTCATAACACTTCGACAACTTAAAATACTATAGCTTCACTCTAGCTAGCGATGAATTAAGCCTTTCAATCTTACAACTCTTTATTTTGTTTACTATAGGAAGAACTTGCCCGAGCTTGGCACTCCATATCAATATCCGGTGCCAGAGAGAGCCAGGAAACACGGGTAGGACACCATTTAAGGGAGACCACCTCGTTTTTTTTCTCCCTCTCTCCCTCTCTTTCTGGGTTGTATTCATTCGGCCCCATTCAGCCTACTGTTTTAAGACTTTTATCCCCATCCAGGTGTTGATTTTATTCTGGTAAGCGGTAGCGATCCAACATATTTAATTTTAATGTTTTTGTCAGCAGGCTAAATTTGTAAATTTTTCGATAGAAAAATGTCTTCGGCGAAGCCGGAATTCTCCATACATTGCTGGTTCGCTATCGCTCGCCAGAAATAAATTGACACCTAGATGGGGATAAACGTCTTAAAACAGTAGGCTGAATGGGGCCGAATGGATACAAGCCAGAGAAAGAGATAAAAGGAGAGAAGAAAAGCAGGTGACCCCCCTTAAGAAGGGACATAACAAAACAGTAATATAATAATGATTGGTTAACTCTGGCTAATCCGACGTTAATGTGTTTCCCCTTCAACCCCTCTCCACAACCCCTTTAAGCTAATGGCGCCCTCCAGACCCCCTTCAAGGTAAATTGATACGCTTTTCGGTACAAATATCTTCCGGTCAAATGCCAGTTTTCCTAGTTTGCAGGTACGCTATAGCTTGCTAGGTGAAAATAGGGATCTGCCTTGTGTGGGCTGATCGGCTTTTCTGCAGACTCCCATTTTCTTATGTTCTTAAATTCTACACCTACTGTATATGTCGGTATGCGTCATAATTAGAATCACCAAAATAATAAAGTAAAATTTATTCTAATCAACGCATTTTTGGAGCTAAACAAGGGAGTTCCCAAACGACCCCCCAAGTGGTAGATACAGTTAAAGGGAGATGTGAGGTAATTATTAGCTCATTTATTGATCTTTATAGTATTTGTTTAGTTTCCTTCTGAGACCTCTATCAAGCGTAATAAACACTCCCCCCACCCCCAACCCCCCACCCCAAGACCCTCCTTTAACCCTCTCACTATGCTGTGGACTCGGGGGTTGCCGTTTAGCATTCAGAAATAGTTCTCTCAATCTCATAATTACCTCTCCAAAATTAGTTTACTGCCCACAATTCACTCGGAGACAATTGCAGAGGTTGATATAACTAAACTAAAGGTTTATAAACACCCCTGTTGGTCACAAAGACGTTTAAGTATCCCAGAAAGGGCACAAATCGCGTCATATGCGTAAAAAGGTTAAGATAAATTTGTAAATTTTTCGATAGAAAACTGTCCCAGCCAGGCTTGCTATCATTAGCCAGGAAAAAATCGACACCTAAATAACACGAAAGGTCTTAATCATGACAAAAATAATGGGGCAAAATGTAACAAAATCTCCAAACTAATGGGATGAATATCTTAAAGTCTGAGAACTAATGGGACTAAACATGAGGAAAAAGGAGGACGTTTATCCCCATCCAGGTGTCCATTTCTTCCTGGCGAGCGATAGCGAGCCAGCATTATATGGAGAAATCTGGCTTCGCCGGAGACATTTTTATATCGAAAAATTTACAAATTTAGCTTGCTGTCAAAACAGAAATATATGTGTTGGCTCGCTACCGCTCGCCAGGAAAATATTACCACCTGGATGGGGGTAAACGTCTTAAAACATTAGGCTGAATGGGTCCGAATGGATACAAGCCAAAGAGAGAGGGGGAGAAAGAGAAATCAAGCAAGGTGGGCTCCCTAAGAGGTAGAGCTTGTCCGAAATTGGCACTCGATCCCCATTTCCGGTGCCAGTGAGTGCCTAAGAGCGATGGCCAGATAGCTCAACCAGTACACCAGTTCAACCAGTAGCTCTCAACCAGTGTCAAGTCAACTAATTGACCAGTTCAACCAATATATCTCATGCAATAGACTAGTTCAACCAGTAGCTCTCAACCAAATCCAACTCGACCACCAGTAGACTAGTTCAACCAGTAGCTCTGAACCAATAGACTAGTTCAACCAGTATCTCTCAACCACTGTCAACCCATCCAATAGTGTTAGGCTAGGTTCCGCTTAGTTAGGTTTGGTCTTTATATTGGTGCTGGTTTTGCTGGCACTGTTGTTTTTGGCCCTGGTTGAGAGCTACTGGTTGAAATGGTCTGCTGCATAATAATATCCGAGAGTCCACTGTAAAAATAAAGGTATATTAAAGGTATATCAGGTAATTAGGTATAGTGATTGTGATGTACCTTTCTATGTTTATATCAAATGAGTATATTATTGTCAATATACCTAATTGATACTGGCATGCTATTACGGACACTTAACATACTCTTGTCATTCCCATATTATTTGGAGTGTACAACATAGAATATACAAACATAGCGAATCTAGTGTGCATTAATAAGTAATATATATAGTATATATATATAATATATATATATATATATATATATATATATATATATATATATATAACATACACATTGCATAAAGACAAACACACACACACACCCACACACGCACACACAGGCAGACAGACACACAGACAGAAATATTGATAAACTACGCGTTGCAGTCATGAATGAAAGAGGAGGAATCACACGCGCACACACACACACACACACACACACACGCGCGCGCGCGCATTCATACATCAGCATTCATTAAATTTGTCATTATATTAAAAGTTAATTTGATCAATATACGTTAATATAAATTATCAAATAATCGTATGCCATTAATATTAACGCAGGTTATCAATAAGCTATGATTTGTTCATTTGTATGCATTCACCTCATGATAGCAATCATAAATATAACGTATATTATTATTATTTGTTATTATATACTGTATATATATATATATATATATATATCCCACGTATATACGCGTCTAAGCATTAGGCCTATATCTTTGAGCCAATCAGTAAACGTAAATATATGAAATGGATTACCTATACATATGTAATGGATTACCTATACATATGTAATGGATTACCTATACATATATAATGGATTACCTATACATATGTAATGGATTACCTATACACATGTAATGGATTACCTATACATATGTAATGGATTACCTATACATATGTAATGGATTACCTATACACATGTAATGGATTACCTATACACATGTAATGGATTACCTATACACATGTAATGGATTACCTATATATGTAATGGATTACCTATACATATGTAATGGATTACCTATACACATGTAATGGATTACCTATACATATGTAATGGATTACCTATACATATGTAATGGATTACCTATACATATGTAATGGATTACCTATACACATGTAATGGATTACCTATATATATGAAATGGATTACCTATACATATGTAATGGATTACCTATACATATGTAATGGATTACCTATACATATGTAATGGATTACCTATACATATGTAATGGATTACCTATACATATGTAATGGATTATCTATACACATGTAATGGATTACCTATACATATGTAATGGATTACCTATACATATGTAATGGATTACCTATACATATGTAATGGATTACCTATACATATGTAATGGATTACCTATACATATGTAATGGATTACCTATACACATGTAATGGATTACCTATACATATGTAATGGATTACCTATACATATGTAATTGTGTTTAGCAGTTCCTGAATATTGATGTATTAGTCAAAATAATGTGTTAATCCCTCTCTCTTAGCCAGTATCGTAAGGAATGACATTATTGAGATCGTATGAGTGTATTATTTGTCTATTTATTTATATTTGTATTGTTCTCTTAGTTTCCTCACTATACCTCTATCAAACTTAAACCAACATCCCAAAGACTCTCCTTCATGATAAATTTGTAAATTTTTCGATATAATAATGTCCCAGCCAAAGGCCGGTTACTACTATAATACAGGATCGCTAACGCTTGCCAGGAAAGAAAATCGACACCTAAATTGCACGAAAGGTCTTTCTATTGACAAAGAAATGGGGCAAGAGGGCTTAAAATCGCCAAACTAATTGACCGAGCGCCATACAAAAATGAACACTAATGGGGCTAAACATGAGGGAGAAGGGGATACCACAAAAAACAACCCTCCCCCTTAACACTGTATTTCTTCACAGATCACACGTGTGGGGGTTTAGATGGGGGCCTTTCCTATGTAAGTACAATCTATCGCAGCAGTGGTGTATTTTGTAGGTATTATATTGTCATTACTATTATCCTGTGCTTTTAATAGCCCTAAATGTCCCTTTCTCTATATTTCAAACACACTAAACAACCACTGACTATTGATCTTGAGTGTGGCAGTGTTGTTGTGGTTGTGATTGTGGCTCAAGTCAGAGGCGGACCTTGTTTATTGTTTTGGTTTACTCTGACCGCATATGCACTGTGAAAAATAATGATGGATATGAAAAGGGCAATTAGAGTGTCCATAATAGTCTACTCGATTAACCCCCTTCTGTACCGGCGATGTCTTTGTTTCATATGATTTCGGCTACATTTAAGGGATTTTATGAAGCCTAGGAAGAATATGTGGTAGGTAAAAGGATTATTTGTGATAGTTTTTAGCCTTTTAATCGGTCGACTTCCTTCCTAAGCTGAATAACATCGTCTAGTAGTTGCCAGCATATAATGAAAAGGACGTCACAGGTACTGAATGGGTTAAAGATATATTGATGGTAGTAACTCCATCTAATACAGGGATAGGGATGTAAATCACTATCAATATACCCAATGATTTTATATACCTTTTTTATACCTTGTATTTTGTACAGTGTAAGGATGCTCACATAAATCATATGTCCGTAAGGTCTGATCCCACGTCTGTCTTGGTCTGCCCCTTGGTGCAGCTCCCTCCATGTTCATGGAGTTGCATCTTTTCAACCAATGTATTTCATACATTCTATCCACATGTTCAAACCATCCAAGCCTGCTAGTACACATGTTCAAACCATCCAAGCCTGCTAGTACACATGTTCAAACCATCCAAGCCTGCTAGTACACATGTTCAAACCATCCAAGCCTGCTAGTACACATGTTCAAACCATCCAAGCCTGCTAGTACACATGTTCAAACCATCCAAGCCTGCTAGTACACATGTTCAAACCATCCAAGCCTGCTAGTACACATCCAAGCCTGCTAGTACACATCCAAGCCTGCTAGTACACATCCAAGCCTGCTAGTACACATCTCATCACTGATACTCTAGATACCTAACCTTCTCCTCAACTCTTCACTAGATATCCTGTCTTGCAGTTTGGCACCACACATTCATCTCACCATTATCATCTCTTTACCATCAATTCTGTTGATATCATACACTTTGACAGGCTACGTTTCTGAAGCATATGTCATTGCACTTCCAACATATACTGTGAAGCGTACGTACACCTTCCCCTTGTAGGAATGCATACATACATACATACATACATACATACATACATACATACATACATACATACATACATACATACATACATCACAACCCTAAGAACAACAACATACTTAGAAACACTACATTTATAATTATATACACTACATACATGCATGTATACTTATATATATACCTACATGCATACACACATACTAATGATGTACACATGCATGCACGCATGCATACAATACATACATACATAAGTTTAAAGACTGTATGATTAATAAGAGGTATGATTTCGGTATTAAGTTGAAATTAATTTATTTGTTATTTGTTTTCCAAACTTAGCAAACTGCAATAAAAGGATTAAACCAGATCCGAGCCGGCGTCACTAACGAAGATAGATCTGCCCCTAAATTGGCACTTCATCCCAATATCCGGTGCCAGAGAGAGAGATTACGGGGGCCCACCTCGCTTTTTTTCTCTTTCTCTCCCTCTCTCTTTGGCTTGTATCCATTTGGCCCCATTCAGCCTACTATTTTAAGACGTTTACCCCCATCCAGGTGTCGATATTTTCCTAGCGAGCGGTAGCGAGCCAGCATATATATATTTTTGTGTTGAGAATAAGCTAAATTTGTACATTTTTCGATAGAAACATTTCTCCGGTGAAGCCGGATTTCTCCATACAATGCTGGATCGACACCTGTATGGGGATA
Organism: Paralithodes platypus; assembly: GCA_032716605.1. Lineage (NCBI taxonomy): Eukaryota > Metazoa > Arthropoda > Malacostraca > Decapoda > Lithodidae > Paralithodes > Paralithodes platypus. The sequence continues at coordinate 50,772,768 of CM064485.1, forward strand.
AACGTCTTAAAACAGTTGGCTGAATGGGGCCGAATGGATACAAGCCAGGGACAGAGAGAAAAGGAGAGCAGAGATAGATGTGCCCTAAATTGGCACTCCATCCCAATATCCGGTGCCAAAGAGAGAGCCAGGGGGGGGGGGGGGAAGAAAGATTAAGGGGAGGAAGAGTGGTTTTTATGGCACCCCTTCTCCCTCATGTTTAGCCCCATTAGTTTTCAGATGCTAAGACGTTTGGCCCATTAGTTTGGCGATTTTAAATCCTTTCGCCCGATTTCTTTGTCAATATTCAGACTGTTCGTGTCATTTGTCGTTTATTTTCTGGCGAGCGATAGTGAGCCTGTAATTTAGGAAGAACCGGCCTTCGGCCGAGAAATTTTCTATCGAAAAATGTACAAATCCATCCTGAAGGAGGGTCTTGGGCAGGTGTTTTTTAAGCATAATAGAGGTCTAGGGAGGAAACTAAAGAAATAACAAACAGATACATACAGTGCTGTACAAACAGATACATACAGTGCTGTACAAACAGATACATACAGTGCTGTACAGTATATTATGGGAAACTAATTATTGGTCAGTAAATATTGATTTATATATATATATATAATATTAATTAATTTATTGTAATTAGTTTTCTCCCAAGACCTCCATCAAACTTTTAAAATTTCCCCCAAGACCCTTCTTTGAGATAAATGTTTAATTTTTTTCGGTAAGGTCATTAAACTTATCTATTTCTATCTCTCTGTCAATCTATCTATCAAATTCACTAGTTATATAAAGCAAACATGCATTAGATCATTGTTCTACAATCAAGCCTAATGAAACTGGCAATAGAAGAGGACATTTCTCGCCCAGTTAAGATGAACAGAGTGTATTGAAAAGCTTTTATGTACTGTATAATTATATACTGTATATACTGTATATATATATATATATATATATATATATATATATAAAAAAAAAAAAAATTCACTCTATCCCAATTTCTGGTGCCGAGGAGTATTAATGAACATGGAGATATGATGGAACGGGAGGGCATGTAGTACAGAAGGGAAATAATAATAATAATAATAATAATTAAAGTTGTAAGCAACGTTGTTCGGGGTTCGACGGTTTTGCAAGCAGGGTATTGTGTTGGATACAAATGCTGTGTCACATATCAAAAGATCATTTAACTTATCGGGCATGGAGAACCTACAGAAGGAGCAGATTGTGCAAACAAACAAGAGCGAGAGAGGGAGAGATTGGCTGTAAAAGGGATCTGCCTCTATCTGTTTAGTAACAGACTTGTAGATATGTGGAATAGGCTACCGAGTGCTATAATGGGATCAAGAACAATAGAGCTTCAACTTGAAATTAGATAGAATGAGATGGGTTGGGTGTGAAAGGGATCTGCCATGTGTAGGTCAATCGGCTCTGGAGACTCCTGTTTTCTTATTTTTGTATTTTCTCATTTGTGAAGGAGAGAGAGGGAGTATGGCGAGAGAATAGGATGTCGTAAACGTAAGGAAGATAGCGATAAATATGAGAGAGAGAGAGAGAGAGTGCGAGATGGGTTGGGTGTGAAAGGGATCTGACATGTGTGGGCCAATCGGCTCTCTGCAGACTCCGGTTTTCTTATGTTCTCATTTGTGTGAGAGAGAGAGAGAGACTAGGATGTCATAAATGTAAGGAAGACAGATAAGTGAGAGTTTTTATGAGATGGGTTGGGTGTGAAAAGGATCTGTCTTGTGTGGGCCAATTGGCTCTCTACAGACTCCCATTTTCTTATGTTCCTATTTCTTACAATTGTGTTTTGGTTGCAGGTATATGATAACATGGGTGTATAGTAAGTAGTGTAAATAACTGGTAACGTTTATGAGATGGGTTGAGTGTGAAAGGGACCTGCCTTATGTGCGCCACTTGGCTCTCTGCAGACTCCCATTTTCATCTTGGTTGCATGTGTAAGGGATCTGCCTCATTTGTACCGGTGTGCAAACAAACAAGAGCGAGAGAGAAAGAGATTGGCTGTGTAAGGGATCTGCCTCTATTCGCTTGGTAAAAGAGTTGTAGATATGTGGAATAGGCTACCAAGTGCTATAGTGGGATCAATAACAATAGAGCTTCAACATAAAATTTGATAAGACAAGATAAATTGGGTGTGAAAGGGATCTGCCGTGTGTGGGCCAATCGGCTCTCTGCAGAGTCCCATTTTCATCTTGGTAGCATGTGTTAGGATCTGCCTCCTTTGTACCAGTGTGCAAATAAGAGAGAGATTGGTTGTGTAAGGGATCTGCCTCTTTCGTAACAGAGTCGTAGATATGTGAAATAGGCTACCTAGTGCTATAGTGGGATCAAGAACAATAGAGAATTTCATGATAAAATCAGATAGTCATATGGACGAAATGGGTTGGATGTGAAAGGGATCTGCTTTTTGTGGGCCACTTGTCTCTCTGCAGATTCCCATGTTCATCTTGTAAGGGATCTGCCTCATTTGTATCGGTGTGCAAACAAACGAGCGACAGAGAGACTGGGTGTGTAAGGGATCTGCCTCTATTCGTTTAGTAACAGAGTTGTAGATATGTGGAATAGGCTACCGAGTCCTATAGCCGATCGGCTCTCTGCAGACTCCTGTTTACTTATGTTCTCATTTGTGAGAGAGAGAGCGAGGCTCCCTATTTCCTGTTCTCATGCACTAGTACAGTATGTCGTAATCGTAAGGAAGACAGCGATAAATAAGAGAGAGAGAGAGAGAGATAACTAATGCGTAGCCTATAGCAACACTCAAACAAGCACAAACATAGCTACTCAAGACCATCACACAAGCACACCCACACCTATCTAGCGACGAACTGTCCTGTTTACATATCATACACACTCCCCCCATACCCATTCCATCACTTCGTATGTACGATATTATTTCCGTCTTTTTTACTGTGTATGGATTAAGTTATTGGTGTTCACTCTTGACATATGTGTCCTGCTACTTCTGTATGCATACATAATAGCATGAAAGCGCATATGAAGCTATGTATCTCGTATATCGGGGTTCTCTTCCCTTCCATCGGTCTACCCCTTATACCTCCCTCCCTCCTCCCTATCCCATATGTGTAAACATTATATTTTAGCTTTCCGAAGGTAAATACGTACTTCCGATAAATATTTAGCCTTGTATTTAAATCATGAATCCTGTTTAATGTCATTATTTAATACACATGTGTAAGGGTTACATTTATACACAGGATAAGATAAGCAAATACAAACCTCAGAGCATAATCATTAGCGATGAGAGGGTGGTTGTAGGCAGTGTTGCCAGTTGTACCGCTACATATTACCGCTAGATGTAGAGCTATATTTACTTCAGTTTAGCAGCCATTTTTTCATATCTAGAGACATTTACTCGGGATAATTTGAAAATTTCAGACATTCTAGTTATATTACATTGTAAAATTTGCAAAACAAACAAATCAAAACTCTTTATATTATCCTACCATTGTTTGACTATGTAGCAACATGCTAGCGACTTTTGAGTAAGGATCTAGCGGTATTTTGGGGTAACACTTAGGCAGTGTTGCCAGTTGTATCGCTACATATTACCGCTAGATGTAGAGCTATTTACTTCAATTTAGCAGCCATTTTTTCATATCTAGAGAGATTTACTAGGGATAATTTGAAAATTTCAGACATTCTAGTCATATTACATTGTAAAATTTGCAAAACAAACAAACCAAAACTCTTCAGAAATTGCAGCATTATTCTAACATCGTTTGACTATGTAGCAACATGCTAGTGACTTTTGAGAAAGGATCTAGCGGTATTTTGTGGAGACATACTGGGAGGATGGGAGGGAGCTGGTGGTTGCAGTGTGCCAGCTGTAAAGCTACATATTACCTCTAAATGTATAGCTATTTACTTCAATCTAGCAGCCATTTCTTTTATATCTAGAGACATTTACTAGGGATAATTTGAAAATTTCAGACATTCTAGTCATACTACATTGTAAAATTTGCAAAACAAACAAACCAAAACTCTTTAGAAATTGCAGCATTATTCTAACATTGTTTGACTATGTAGCAACATGCTAGCGACTTTTGAGAAAGGATCTAGCGGTATTTGTGGTAACACTTAGGAGGGTTAAAATACAGTCACACGGGCAATTGCCAAAACTTTAAAGGTCCATATCATTGTTCTTAAACTAAGCATTTGGCAAAGGGAGGAATTGTTAAAAACCTTAGCCAATACTCTGTTATTCACCAAAAATAAATTTGAATTATCATTATTATTTGGTAGGGTAGGTATGTATAGGTAGGTTGGCTAAATAATTGGTGGAATTCGTAGGGACTCGAACTGTTTTGAGAGAGTTAAATAAAAAAAAATTATAGATCTGAATAATAAAGTGATTATGTTATTAAGCAAAACTGGGGGATGCGTGGAAGCCTATAGACTGTAGACGGTAAACTTTGTGTGGGTAGCGAATGCGGTTTTAAAGTCATTTAAGAATAGACAGTTTTTAATGCTGCGGCCAAACTATTCCACCCATTTATATTCTTTTGGTATCAAAACGTTCGGAATCGCGAGCCTCACCCAACTACGCAAGCATGGCTTTGATCATCGGCACAGTTTTCAAGATGTGGAATTTTAAGTGGAATTAGAGTTTTTTTCAAGATTGCCGGAAAAAAACCCACGTGCAAAAGCAAAACCTTCTCTATACCATTTGCGGAGCATTAGTAGTGGAGTTCGTATGCCAAAGCCCAGTCGTTTCCTATGAGTGGGAGAGACGATATTTAGGCGTCAAGTTTTTTGGGAAATCGGCTGCCACGGACCTGTTTGACCGCCATGCCGGATGTTTAGCATATCAAAAGTTGCCCAATACAAAAACGCACCTTTTGTGAAAGTTTGATCGCGATCCATAAATCGGATCTGGAGTTATTGCGTCGAAACCAGCGCGTAAGAAGAATTTGGATGAAAAACCGGGTTTAATGATTACAATAGGGATTCCCCGTAGGGGTCGAACCCCTAATAATGATATTAACGATAGACCAAGATTATTAGAGTAGAGAAGGGATGTACAGTAGTGTTTTCAGTATTATTAGTATTATTTTTATTTATTTTATTTTATTATTATTTTTTAAGTGTCAGAATATTGGTTGCTGGAGGATGATACAATTCGCCTGATTGAAATGAACAGTGTACAGTATACGATGATGATGTCGCTTATATATTTTAGTCTGGCTCTCGGTAAGCAATTATATTCAACTTAGGAAGGACACGAAGGAATCTATGGGTTAATTGAGATAGCTTGTACCCTCTTTGATGCCTAGACGTCCTCCCTAGTCTAGATAAAGTCGTCTAGTGTTAGCCGATGTAAATTGCACCATCGCAGGACAAAGGGGTTGAAAAATAGAACCGCTCTCGAAATTGGCACTTCATCCCAAAATTAGTAGGAGATTGGTGGAAGGGGAGGATGGTGATAATGGTGGAAGGGGAGGATGGTGATAATGGTGGAAGGGGAGGATGGTGATAATGGTGGAAGGGGAGGATGGTGATAATAGTGGAAGGGGAGGATGGTGATAATAGTGGAAGGGGAGGGTGGTGATAATAGTGGAAGGGGAGGATGGTGATAATGGTGGAAGGGGAGGATGGTGATAATAGTGGAAGGGGAGGGTGGTGATAATAGTGGAAGGGGAGGATGGTGATAATGGTGGAAGGGGAGGATGGTGATAATAGTGGAAGGGGAGGATGGTGATAATGGTGGAAGGGGAGGATGGTGATAATGGTGGAAGGGGAGGATGATGATAATAGTGGAAGGGGAGGGTGGTGATAATGGTGGAAGGGGAGGATGGTGATAATGGTGGAAGGGGAGGATGGTGAATAGTGGAAGGGGAAGGTGGTGATAATGGTGGAAGGGGAGGATGGTGATAATGGTAGAAGGGGAGGATGGTGATAATAGTGGAAGGGGAGGGTGGTGATAATGGTGGAAGGGGAGGATGGTGATAATGGTGGAAGGGGAGGATGGTGATAATAGTGGAAGGGGAAGGTGGTGATAATGGTGGAAGGGGAGGATGGTGATAATGGTGGAAGGGGAGGATGGTGATAATAGTGGAAGGGGAGGGTGGTGATAATGGTGGAAGGGGAGGATGGTGATAATGGTGGAAGGGGAGGATGGTGATAATGGTGGAAGGGGAGGATGGTGATAATGGTGGAAGGGGAGGATGGTGATAATGGTGGAAGGGGAGGATGGTGATAATAGTGGAAGGGGAAGGTGGTGATAATGGTGGAAGGGGAGGATGGTGATAATGGTAGAAGGGGAGGATGGTGATAATAGTGGAAGGGGAGGGTGATGATAATGGTGGAAGTGGAGGATGGTGGTGATGGTGGGAGGTAAATATATAGCTAATAATATAATAGAAACATAATAATAGAAGCGCCTCCCCTTCCTCTTCCACAAAAACTCCCTTCATGCTTAATTTGTACATTTTTCGTTGAACAATGTACCAGCCGAACTCCAGTTTCTTATATTTTGCAGTCTTGCTTTTGCTCACTAGGGATAACATAGACTCCTAAATGGTTCGAAGTGTCCTGCAATCGTCAAAGTAAAGAAGCTAAACGTCTTAAAATCGCAATAAGATAGAGCTAGAATGAACAAAGTGTAGTTAAGAAACAGAACCGTCCTTAAATTGGCACTCCATCCCAAAATTATGGCTCCAAAACTGACAGAGAACACGGATATTGGTGGAAGGGGGTGAAAATAATAAAGATGGGAGATGAGAAGAGATGCATAGATGAGAGAGAGTGTGTGAAAATGACAAGATGGGAGATGAGAAGAGATGCATAGATGAGAGAGAGAGAGAGAGAGAGAAAACAAAAAGTAAGTGAGTGAAAATTATAAAGATTGGAGATGAGAGAAGCACAGATGAGAGAGAGAGAAAGAGAGAGAGAAGACAAAAATTATAAAGACTGGATATGAGAGGAGAAGCACAGCTAAGTGTGAGAGAGAGAGAGAGAGAGAGAGAGAAGGGGAGATGAAAAGATAATTAGAAGAGAGAGAGGTGAAGGGAGAGGTAAATAAAGAAGGGAGGTAATGGAGAAATTATGAGTAATTGAGATGAAAGGAGGGAGGGAAGGGAGCAAGGAAAATTAAGAGCATACTAAAATCAGGGTAAAGGAGAGAGAGAGAGAGAGAGAGAGAGAGTGTGATAATAATGAAGTGAGAGAGGGTTGAAAGGTTACGAAAATCATAGTAAAACGTTAAAGACCAATAACAACTGCGCTCTGCCGATATACTCAACTCCGTCTCTTAACCATTTGGAGTTTATATAGTGTGTGAGTTGCCTAGCCTTGTACACAGGGTGTTTTTAATGTGTATATGTTCCAGGTTACCTCCGCGTACTTCTCCAGGTGGGACGTCATAAATGCCCACTAACAGGGTTCCTATATGCTGTTATACCCTGTACTAAATAGGTGGGCCAGAAATCGTGAACCCTAACCTCTGTAACTCAAAAAGGGCTGGGGAAAATGGGCTGTACATTTCCAAACCTATTCCCTGGCTGACCCTTCCCAAATAGTAGAAATAATAGCTCGATTACTCTAGTCGTTTGTTTGTTATAGAGGTTAATGTTTAAGAGTTTTGGCCTACTTATTTGAAACAGGGTAGAGGTGAACAGAGGTATGGGGTGTGAGGAGACTTGCCCGGGAATCGAACCAGTGTCCTTTTGATTGTGAGCCATGGGCGCTAACCAATGTGCCATGGGATTCTCTATACAATAATGGTAAAGTAAAGAAATAATACATGGGGGATACTATCTCACAAACACACACACGCACACAAACACACACACACACACGCGCGCACGCACACACACACACACACACACACACACACATACACGCGCGCGCACGCACACACACAGACACACAGACAGACACACACAGACACACACACACACGCACGCACACACACACACACACACACACACACACACACACAGCCCGTAGCCTAGTAGGTAGAGCTCTCGTCTCACACACGAGGGGTCGGGGGTTCAATCCCCGGCCGGGCGGAGACAAATTGGGCTAGTCTCCTTTCATGTGTTAGCCTCAGTTCACCTAGCTGTAAATAGGTACCTGGAATAAGTGGACGACGTTGTGACGTCCCATCTGGGGTTGGCAAAAATGGTACAAGGCGAGATGGGTATCATATGGTTCACCTAAGCTGATGGCTACCTAAGCCTTCGGGCGAGACGGTACCGTCTATAGTGAGAATGGTACCATACAGATCCACCCTAAGCCTTCGTTTCCGATGTCGCCAATTGGCTAAAAATACAGACTACACACACATCCACAGCCATTCCAACGATACATATAACACCTACACATATAGGAGACGGGAAATAACGAGCATGCTCACTCCCGCAATACAACTAGAGTAATTACAACTAGAGTAAGTACACGCACGCGCGCACACGCACGCACACACACAGGCAGACACACACAGACGCACACACACATATACATACACACACACACAGATAGAAATAATGCATGGGGGATACTATCTCACAAACACACACGCACAAAAACACACACACACACACACGCACACAAACACACACACACACGCGCGCGCACACACACACACAGAAAGACAGACACACACAGACACACACACACACACACATATACATACACACACACACAGATAGAGAGAGAGAGAGAGAAATGAGATGTTCTGGTAGTGAGTGGATGATTAAGCGAAGACCACAGGCAGTTCAGAGTGACAGGTGGATAAATTGTGTGTTGTGGTAGTGAATGGAGCACGATATATTATATACATACATACACATATACAGTACATACATAAATACATATATACATACATTTATACTTACATATGTGGATAAATTGTGTGTTGTGGTAGTGAATGGAGCACGATATAATGCATACACTTACAGTACATACATACATACATACATACATAGACAGACAAAATAGATGTTCTGGATGGTACGTCAGGTCACAGTCATACACACCGACATACCGTCACTTCTTGCTCTGGTCAAGTTGAACTCTTCGCTTAAACTTTCGTTAAAAGCTCAACCTTGGATGATTCCGGTGCTATTCCTCTTGCTCCACCCTCTTCGCACTTACGTATGCAGAATATCTTAAGGGAGCCCACCTCGCTTTTTTTATCTTTCTTTCCCTCTCTCTTTGGCTTGTATCCATTCGGCCCCATTCATCCTACTGTTTTAAGACGTTTACCCCCATCCAGGTGTCAATACTTTCCGCGAGCCAGCATATATATATCTTTGTTTTGACAGCAAGCTAAATGTGTACATTTTTCGATAGAAAAATGTCTCCGGCGAAGCCGGATTTCTCCATACAATGCTGGCTCGCTTTCGCTCGCCAGGAAGAAATCGACACCTGGATGGGGATAAACGTCTTAAAACAGTTGGCTGAATGGGGCCGAATGGATACAAGCCAGGGAAAGAGAGAAAAGGAGAGAAAGATAAAAAAAAAAACGGTGACCCCCTTAATCTCTTCCAAAGATGTATTTTCTGCTCTCTTTGGGCTAAATACTAAGAAGGCGTATGGAGTTCCTTCTGTTGTACTCAAAAACTGTTCTTCCGTGCTGACTCCCTGCCTAGGCAAACTCTTCTGTCTCTTTCTTTTCTCTAACATCTTCCCTTCTTGCTGGAAGTTTGCTCTCATTCAACCTGTCCCAAAAAGGGTGACCGCTTTCAACCCTCCAACTTTCGTCCAATTGCTCTTATTTCTTGCACTTCTAAAGTGTTTACATCTATTCTTAAATTCTTACTCATTCATATTTCCATAATCTTCTTTCAGATTGCCAGTATGGCTTCCTTGGCCCTTTCTGTACCGATGACGCCTTAATAATTTTATTATAGCTATATTTAGACAATTGTGTGCAGTTTAAGAAAGATTTGTGGTAGTAAAAAGGGTAAAGTGTGATAGTTTGAAGTCGTTAATTGCTGGAGGCCCATTTTAAGGTCAATACAATTGTCTTATACTAGCAAGGAAAAAGTTAAAAGGGCACCGGTAGTGAGAGGGTTAAGGGATGTTCTACTGGTGATCTTTCTTATCCTACTAACTCTCGGTCATCCTTCTTCCGGGACTTCGGTGACACCTTTTCTATTGGGCTAGACATATTCAAAGTCTTTGATAGAGTCTGACACGAATCCCTTGTTTCCAACCTATCATCCTTCGGCTTCTATCCCTCTATTTGTGCCTTTATTTCTAATTTTTATTTTTATCGTTCCATAGCTGCAGTTGTGAACGGCCATCACTCACTTCCTTATCAACTCCGGTGTTCCTCAAGGCTCTGTGCTATCCCCAGTTCCATTTCTAAAATTAATTATTGATCTTCTCAACTGTACTCTAGTCCTATCCATACTCTGATGACTCTACCTGACAATATTCAACTATTATTCTAAAACGACCCACCAGGCAATCACTCCAAAACTATCTTCCGATCTGTCAACTATTTCCGACTATGGCAGAGAAAATCTTGCTACATTAAGTGCTTTCAAAACCAAATTTCTCAATACATCTACCCATTAAAATCTTCCATACGACTATCCCTTACTTTCTAACAACACACAAATCAACCCTTCATCTTCTCTCAATATTTTTGGTGTCTTTTTTTCTGACCTTTCTTGGGAAGACCATATCACCACTCGTGCTAAAACAGCTTCCCAAAAGCTGGGTGTGCTCAACCGCCTCCGGGGGTTCATTAATCCTGCACAACTTCTTGCTCTGTACAGGGCACAGTGCGTCCATGTATTGAGTATTGTTCGCATGTGTGGGGAGGATCCTCTCGCACAACACTTCTTGACAAAGTAAAAAAAAATTTTTTTGTCTCATTAACTCACGTCCACTCACCGACTCTTTACAATCTCTCTCTCTTCGCCGCAATGTTGCATCTCTCTTGCTACTCTACTGCTATTACAATAATCAGTGTTCCTCAGAGCTCTTTCAGTGTATACCACCTCCTGTACGTACCAGTACCAGCACCCGTCTTGCAACACAATCCCACCTCTACTCTATGCAACTCTCCAATCCAAGAGTAAAACGATATGCCCAATCTTTCTTCTATTCAACAGCTGAACTCTGGAACTCTCTTCCTGAATCCACCTTCCTTTCATCCTATGACTTAGATTGCTTCAAACTCTGTGTGCCCAGGCATTTTGGCTCTAGCATTCCTTGATTTTGGCGGCACTCGTCACTGGCAGTTCTGCGTTTTGTCTCCCTCATCAACATAAAGAACCCCCCTCCACTCCCGCCCCCCCCCCCCGCCCCCCCCACACACACAAACAGACATGTAAATTAAATATTCGGTAGTGAGTATATGATTAAACGTGATTGATAGACAGACAGACAGACAGACAGACAGACAGTCAGGCCTGACTGTCATATGGATAAATTATATGTTGTGGTAGTGGAGGGAAGATGAAAAAATACACACACACACACACAAACTGTATATATATTATGTATTGCGGTAGTGGAGGGAAAGAGTAGAACATAGATACACACATCCCTCCCTCCCACACCTCTACGTACCCACACACACGTATACCTTGCCCCCACACATACACATATCCCACCTCACACACACACACCCACACCTACACCCCCACACCCCCACCTACACCCCCAAACCACCACACACACCTACACCCCCAAACACCCACCACCCTCACACCCCCCACCTCCACCCCCACCCACACACACGTACACATCCCCCATCCCTCCCCCACACCCACCCACACCCCCACACCCCTGAACCCTGGTATAATGTTAGGATCTAGGGCCCGGGGTCAAGGCCAGACAAGCTGCACCCTAGCCTCACACACCCACACCTCCACTCACGCCCACACACACATATACACTCCCCTCCCCCCCCCCCCCTTCCCGCCCCCACACCAACACGTACCCCCCACCCACACACCCACCTGAACCCCAGTATAATGTTAGGATACTGTATAGGGCCCGGGGTCAAGGCCAGACAAGCTGCACCCCTACCCTCACACACCCACGCCCACACGCACATATACACTCCCCTCCCCCACACCAACACGTACCCCCCACCCCCACACCCACCTGAACCCCAGTATAATGTTAGGATACTGTATAGGGCCCGGGGTCAAGGCCAGACAAGCTGCACCCCTACCCTCACACACCCACACCTCCACCCACGCCCACACTCACATATACACTCCCCCCCCCCCTCCCCTCCCCTCCCCTCCCCTCCCCCACACCAACACGTACCCCCCACCCACACACCCACCTGAACCCCATTATAATGTTAGGATACTGTATAGGGCCCGGGGTCAAGGCCAGACAAGCTGCAATTTTACACGGTTTTCATCCTCAACCAGGGCATGTAATCTCTCTTCTCTCTCTCTCTCTCTCTCTCTCTCTCTCTCTCTCTCTCTCTCTCTCTCTCTCTCTCTCTCTCTCTCTCTCTCTCTCTCTCTCTCTCTCTCTGAACGTAATGGGTTGGGTTGAAGTAAAATTGGTGTGTGTGTGTGTGTGTGTGTGTGTGGTTGGTTGTGAGAGAGAGAGTACAAAGGAGTACAAAGGAGTATAAAGGAAATCAAGCAACAACATATCTAGTGACCCTTCTAGGCTGCTTGTGCTCCAAAACACTGAGGATCAAGTGTCCAAACAGTGGTTTAGAGTGGGTAAGGGAACATTGGAAAGGGAATTACTGACCTGGAACTAATGTCCGTGGCAGGATTAGGAAGTTAGTAGGGGACAGATGGGTTAGTAACTGAGGGGGGGATAAAATAAAGTTATTCATTTACAAACGCAGTCAGTCGCGGGTTTGATGCGAGATATTTGTCTAGGCGGAGTTTAAATGAATCAACGGTGATGCAGTCTATAATGTCTCGGGGAAGCCCATTCCACAAGTTGACAACTCGATTGAAGAAGAAATTCTTATATTCGTGTGAGTTAAAAGATTTACCAATAATTTTGCAACCGTTTCCCCGTGTGTAATTAGATTGGTCGATAGTGAAGTACTTACTACAGTTCATATTGTCGATGCCTTAGATGATTTTGAACACTTGAATTAAGTCACCTCTTAATCTGCGCTGGGTTAAAGGAAATAGATTTAATTCTCTAAGACGCTCTTCGTATGGTTTGTTCTTTAGGCTAGGTATCATTTTGGTAACTCTACGTTGAACTCGTTCTAGCTTGTTTATATCTTTTTGGTAATAAGGGTACCAGGATTGAACGCAGTATTCCAGAAGAGGGCGGACTAAGGAATTGTAAAGGGTTAGGATAACTTCTTTGGATATATGCTCAAATGACCTGCCTATAAAGCCAATTATTTTGTTTGCCTTCTTAACAACTTCTGAACATTGTTGACTCGGTTTTAGGTTACTCGATATTGTTACTCCCAGATCGGTTTCTCTGTTTACATTCTTAAGCTGAGTGCCATTCATCAAATAGTTTGCTTTCTCATTTTGGTATCCGATATGTAGTACTTTACATTTATCCGCATTGAAACTTATTTGCCAAATTTGGGCCCAACATGACAATTTATCTAGATTGTGTTGCATATCGTCAACTTGTTCTTTTGAGAGTATGCTATTTGCAATTTTTGCATCGTCAGCAAATTTTGAGATTGTACAGGTGAGACCCTCATCTATGCCGTTGATGTAAATTAGAAAGAGAATTGGTCCCAGTACGGATCCCTGGAGTACCCCGCTACTTATATTGGTCCATGTAGATGCCTTACCGTTTATGACTACTCTTGCTTTCTGTCGCTGAGCCAATTTTCTATCTCTATGAGAGGGAGAGAGAGAGAGAATATAAAAAAAGTAAAGAAGAGGAAAGAGTTTACAAAAGAGAGAGGAGAGAAAATGGAATTACGAGAGAGAGAGAGAGTGTGTGAGAGTGAGAGTGAGAGAGAGAAAGAGAGGTAGAAATAGGGTGACTGAGGGAGGTAGAGTGTATTATTTATCACCCCCCCTGCGTATGACACACACCAGTATACCTCACCGCACTACAGAGAGAGTTACACGGGTACTCAGACCACACAGACATTGCGGTCCATACTAGGTGGTCAGGCCTTAAGGGGTGTCACCTGTTTTTTTTTTTTTTTTTTTTTTTCTTTTTTTTTTTTTATTCGGCCCCATGCAGCCAACTGTTTTACGACATTTGTCCCCATCCAAGTGTCGATTTTTTCCTGGCGAGCGATAGCGAGCCAGCATTTAATGGAGAAATTCGGCTTCGCCGGAGAAATTTTTCTATCGAAAAATGTACAAATTTAGCCAGCTGTCTAACTCATCCAAAATATGGTGGCTCGCTATCGCTCTCCAAGTATAAATCGACACCTGGATGTGGATAAACTTATAAAACAATAGGCTAAATGGGGCCGAATGGACACAAGCCAGAGAAAGAGAGAAAACATGCAGGTCACCCCCCTTAATACTACTAGATACGAACAGTTTATAGTAGAAGAATAGGACAGCAAAGTAGAAGGCTCTCTCCCCACCCTCCGCTCCAGCCTCCAGCTAATGAGCCGTACCGTTAAATAGGATGAAGTGTATGTAGCCTTATGGGTCAGCAAATGCCCACAAGGAACGTTCTTATAGGGCATAGCGAGACATTAAGCTTTAAGGGGGTAGTACTCGCTTTTTCTGGACCCCCTTCTCCCTCATGTTTAGCATATTAGTTTTGAGGTTTAAAGACGTTCGCTCCGTTAGTTTGGCGATTTTGAGACCTTTCACCTAATTTTTTGTTGTCAATATTGAGACCTTTCGTGCCATTTAGGTGTCGATTTTTTCCTGGCGAGCGATAGCGAGCCTCTAATTTTAGAAGGAACCGGCTTTCGTCCGGGACATTTTTCTACCGAAAAATGTACACATTTATCTTGAAACCCCCTTTAGGGGGTGTTTTTTTATAAGCTTGATGGAGGTCTAGCGAGGAAACTACTGATTCATTCATATTAATCCAATCTCCATCAGATGATTGTCCGGTCTCTTCTTAAGCGTATCAATTGAATTCCTTTTAATAAACCAACGCGCATTTTTTACTAACCCTAGAAAACATTAAGCATCTTAGAACAGAACAATAAAAGGGAGGAAATCTATTTTAATTGTTCTTTAAGGAGAGGTTTTTAGTTTGGTCTCTAGATATCCATCAAGCTTAAGATTACACCCCTTTGAGCCCCTTTCAAGATAGATTTGTACTTTTTTTCGGTAGAAAAATGTCCTGGCTGAAAGCCGGTTCCTCCTAAATTACAGGCTCGCTATCGCTCGCCAGGATAAAATCGACACCTAAATGGCACGAAAGGTATTAAAATTGATAGAAATGGGTTGAAAGTTCTTAAAATCGTCAAAATAATTGGGCGAACGTCTTAAAATTAGAAAAACAATGGGGCTAAACATGAGGGAGAAAGGAGTCAAGAAAAAATTCCCTCGAGTGGAAATCTCCCCTTAAGCTTATGAAGATCGTGTAATGACAACCACAGTGGAATCAAATAACGCGTACAGGAAATGATAACAACCACAGTGGAATCAAATAACAACCACAGTGGAATCAAATAACGCGTACAGGAAATGATAACAACCACAGTGGAATCAAATAACGCGTACAGGAAATGATAACAACCACAGTGGAATCAAATAACGCGTACAAGAAATGATAACAACCACAATGGAATCAAATAACGCGTACAGGAAATGATAACAACCACAGTGGAATCAAATAACGCGTACAGGAAATGATAACAAGATTAATTACATGTCTAGTTAATAAAGAAGCGCTCACAAGTACATTAATTCACTTATTTAATGCAACATTTAAGCGCCTGATATTAACCACAGTGATCAATGATTGGCAAGTAATAAACACTAACTAAAAATCAATTACACTTCTACTCCACTACACAAAATTAAATATATTCCCCGATTATTATTTAGTTTGAAAAGAATGATGATGAATTCGAAACACAAACAGGCTCACAAACACCAAGTTCAGTAGGATTGAGATCTAATCAGGATACAAACAGAGAGAGAGAGAAGAGAGAGAGAGAGAGAGAGAGAGAGACGGAGAGATAGGAGAGAAGGGAGAACAAGAGAGAGAGAGAGAGAGAGAGAGAGAAGAGGGGAGAGAGAGAGGGAGAGAGAGAGAGAGAGAGAGAGAGAGAGAGAGAGAGAGAGAGAGAGAGAGAGAGAGAGAGAGAGAGAGAGAGAGAGAGAGAGAGAGAGAGAGAGAGAGAGAGAGAGAGAGGAGAGAGAGAGGAGAGAGAGGAGAGAGAGAGAGGAGAGAGAGAGAGAGAGAGAGAGAGAGAGAGAGAGAGAGAGAGTAAGAAAGAGAGTATATGACAGACAAGGCATAATACTCCTTTATTATGAGTGGACATATTACATTCATTATTTATCACCTGTTTACTGAGAGAGAGAGAGAGAGAGAGAGAGAGAGAGAGAGAGAGAGAGAGAGAAAGGGAGAGAGAGATTACTGAAGGCGTTATGAGAGGATACATAACATTTATTCTTTGTCCTTTGTGTGTGTGTGTGTGTGGCAAACAGATGGAATATATCCATACCTATTATCTGGTTGACTCTTCCCAAATTATCCTTTTGACTCACGCGGGTTTGTCTGGCCCCTTTCTCCTTCATGTTAACCCCATTGGTTTTTAGATTTTAAGACGTTCGGCCCATTAGTTGGGCGATTTTAAGACTTTATGCCCCATTTCTGTGTCAATATTAAGATCTTTCGTGCCATTTAGGTATCGATTTTTTCCTGGCGAGCGATAGCGAGCCTGTAATTTTAATACTAACTGGCCTTTGGCCGGGAAATTTTTCTACCGAAAAATGTACACATGTATCTTGAAAGGGGGTCAATGGGGGTGTTTTTTTCAGGTTGATGGAGGTCTAGGGAGGAAGCAAAGAAATACATGAATTAATAGACCAAAACACACAATAACGGCCCGTCTCCCCTTAATACATTCGTCTAATAGTAGCCAAAATATACTGTCAAACTGCATCATAATCTTCAAGGGGTTAATTTTGATCAGTTTAACCGCACTATTCACAAGCTATTAACCCCTTCTGTACCGGCGACGTCTTTTGAATTTTATGCTAGCTATATTTAGACGATTTTGTGCAACTTAAGAAGGATCTGTGGTAGTAAAAAGGGTTAAGTGAGATAGTTCGAAGCCTGTTAATTGCTGGAGGCCCTTTTTAAACTGAATAAAATGTCTAATAGTAACCAGAATCAAGTGAAAAGGAAGTCGCCGGTACTGAATGGGTTAAAAACACGCGAAGGTATAGTTTGTTTTTACTTTTTTCAGCTGATGGTAAATTGTCATGCTCCCATCTTCTTTTCTCAGTTATTATGTACATTTTGTAGCTAATTATGTTGTCATGAGAGAAACATTAGCGTTATTATGACACAAGAGACCTGAGTAGTTTTTTTAAAGTGGGTATTGGGAAATCAGTTGCTAAGAAATTCAAATTATCATCAGCTGGACTAAATCCGACTATAGTAACTGTCTTGATAGCGTAATGCATAAATGCGCGGAATTTCGGTGTGAGTATCCTAGGTTCGAGTCCTTGGAGTGTCACCTGTATTTGTTGATTTCATTAATTGAGGTTAGAAGTACAGTTGGTTGGTGAAAAAATATGAATTACGCAGTTTTTGAGCACGGATGTGTGGGAACTGTTAATATCAACTGTACATACGATCCAACTATGCCTGTCTGTGTATATATGTAAATTGTAAGAAATAATGGGTATGAATAGGGTAATTTAAGTGTCCATAATAATCCACCTATTTAAAGGTATATAGATGGTACTAAGCCCATCGAATGCAAATATTAAAGAGGTATATCACTGTCAATATACCGAATGATATAAAACACCTTTTTCATATATTATCTACACCTTTGATGTTCGCAGTGTATGTATTATTATATATATCTATGCCTTATATGTAAGATGTTAGTTATAGTAATGACTACAGTATGTATGTACAGTCAAGAGCATAAATGCTGCGACATCAACCAGATAACGTCAACTCCTTCATCACGAGAGGTTTATAGTAAGCTGAATACAATCGTCTGACGGTAGCTAGAATGCAATATATAAATAATTGTGAGTTTGAATACAAAGTTTAGCACTACCTTTGGACACAAAGGGGCGAACATTATCTGGTTGGTGTCGCAGTATTTATGCTCGTGACTGTACGTATGAAGGGTTACACTACAGCCGTCTACATACATTTTATTTTAAATTAAAATATGTGTGATTGAATTATAAAGGTAGTTTGAACGTCTCCGGGTGGTCGGGGGCCTGGAGAGTGCTAGAGGGACCTTGGTGACCCTGGTCTCTGGGTCTTCTCCTGGGTGACCTGGATGTGTGTGAATTTGTATTTTTGTTTTGTGTGTTCATTGTTTTCTGTTGTCTTGAGTCGGCCACCCCCAGAACAAAACAAAATAAGTAAATAGGAAAAGTGGGGAATGGGCCTGGGTAAGTACATCCAGTTTGTTAAGCAGTAGTTAATTGTTTTGCTTAGTCGAATATATTATAACCAACTACCCTTTTAATTATTTGTCATTCCATATGTTACATAATGTGGAAGACAAGAACTTTCGCACTAGTCTGTACATTTGTGTCCGTGTTCGAGTGTGTTAGCGTGCGAGTGAGTAGTTCCCCTGGGTACCGCTGTCATGTGGTGGCGCTACTGTAACACGCAACACTACTGACATTACTACTGTTATCACCACCACTACCATCACCATCACCACCACTACCATCACCATCACCAACATTACTACTGTTATCACCACCACCACTACTACCTCCACCACCACCATCACTACCACCTCCACCACCAACACCACTGACATTACTACTGTTATCATCTCCACCACCACTACCATCACCATCACTACCACCTCCATCACCAACACCAATTACTACTGTTATCACCACCACCACCATAAAATAAAGACCCCCTTCAAGCTAAATTTGCACATTATTCGATAGGCAAATGTTGACTGAAGGCCGATTTCTTCTAAGTTACAAACTCGCCGTGGTTCTCCCAGTAAAATATTAACACCTGAATAATGTGATGGGGTCTTATTTTCACCAAACTAATGGGGTGAAACGTCTTAAGATATTCAAATTAATGGAGCGAAGCAGTGGAGAAAAGACCTCCCGCGGAGCAAATGTGTGTGTTTTTTGTGTTTTTTTGTTAACACGGTAATTACTTTACAATAATGTAAGTAACAAACTCAGTTTTCTAAAGAGTGGTTTGGATGAATCACCAGAGTATTAAACTTGTAACAACGAGTTCCAATCCCAATATATCCAGGGAAGATATTATAGGGATTCAATCATTTTTGCACATTGTTTAGGGGGAGGTTTTTAGTTTGTTTCCTACTCTTCCAGCAATCTTAAAATTTCACCCCCTTGACCCCCTTTCAAGATAAAAAAATTCATTTTTCGGTAGAAAAAATTTCCGGCCGAAGGCCTGTTACTCTTAAATTACAGGCTCGCTATCGCTCGCCAGGATAAAATCGACACCTAAATGGCACGAAAGGTCTTAAATTTGACAGAATGAGGCGGAAATTCTTAAAATCACCAAACTAATGGGGCAAGCGTCTTAAAATCTCAAAAGCAATGGGGCTAGACATGAGGGAGAAATGGGTCAAGAAAAATGTCCCTCAAGTTGAAATCTCCCCCTAAGTACGTTACCATATCCCTACCAACACAACACTTTTGTTACTTTCAAAACACAAACATTCATTACTTAAATTTAGACCGAAAACTTGCCCACTAACATGTAACTCAAAATGGGCTAGAGCTGTACAGTATGTGTTCATGCCTATTTCCTGGTTGACTCCTTCCTGATGGTAGAAATGTCAGATCGATAACTCTTATGGATTGTGTTCTTGTATTTATAAATTATTATTTTACTTAAGCTTTGTTTCCACATAGCGTTTTTGATTAGTTTTGTCTTTTTACTGTGTTCGTATAAGTTTTGGTTTGTTTATTTTGCAAGTTTTACATTATAGTATGAGGTTAGTGGTTATCATTTCTGACCTAATTATGATGAATGTACTATATTAGTGCAGGAGTCATCTTCAAAACTCAAGATATACGTTATTATTAAGTAACAGAGCTCTTCCAATTGGTTGTGTATAGTTAGAATGGGTGCAACATGTCCTGGTCTGGAGATACACTCTTGGACCTCGCAGGAGATACAGGCTACAGAGGGTCTAATTCTCAAGTTGAATATTTAAAGCTTTGTCTTTTAGTTAGCCCATTTATTATCAGTTTATTAACGAGCCAGTTATATAAAAACAAAATATTGCATTGAAACCAGTCGTATGTCAGTAAAAAATAGCAAGTGTATTTGCTAAACATATAGTTACACAACTAATCAACAGACAGTGATATAACCAACCAACTAACCAATGGTGATAAATGATCAACAGACAGTGATATAACCAACCAACTAGCCAATGGTGATAAATGATCAACATACAGTGATATAACCAACCAACTAGCCAATGGTGACAAATGATCAACAGACGGTGATATAACCAACCAACTAGCCAATGGTGATAAATGATCAACAGACAGTGATATAACCAACCAACTAGCCAATGGTGATAAATGATCAACAGACGGTTATATAACCAACCAACTAGCCAATGGTGATAAATGATCAGCAGACAGTGATATAACCAACCAACTAGCCAATGGTGATAAATGATCAACAGACAGTGATATAACCAACCAACTAGCCAATGGTGATAAATGATCAACATACAGTGATATAACCAACCAACTAGCCAATGGTGATAAATGATCAACAGACAGTGATATAACCAACCAACTAGCCAATGGTGATAAATGATCAACAGACAGTGATATAACCAACCAACTAGCCAATGGTGATAAATGATCAACAGACAGTGATATAACCAACCAACTAGCCAATGGTGATAAATGATCAACAGACAGTGATAAACAACCAACTAGCCAATGGTGATAAATGATCAACAGACAGTGATATAACCAACCAACTAGCCAATGGTGATAAATGATCAACAGACAGTGATATAACCAACCAACTAGCCAATGGTGATAAATGATCAACAGACAGTGATATAACCAACCAACTAGCCAATGGTGATAAATGATCAACAGACAGTGATATAACCAACCAACTAGCCAATGGTGATAAATGATCAACAGACAGTGATATAACCAACTAACTAGCCAATGGTGATAAATGATCAACAGACAGTGATATAACCAACCAACTAGCCAAAGGTGATAAATGATCAACAGACAGTGATATAACCAACCAACTAGCCAATGGTGATAATGATCAACAGACAGTGATATAACCAACAACTAGCCAATGGTGATAAATGATCAACAGACAGTGATATAACCAACTAACTAGCCAATGGTGATAAATGATCAACAGACAGTGATATAACCAACCAACTAGCCAATGGTGATAAATGATCAACAGACAGTGATATAACCAACCAACTAGCCAATGGTGATAAATGATCAACAGACAGTGATATAACCAACCAACTAGCCAATGGTGATAAATGATCAACAGACAGTGATATAACCAACCAACTAGCCAATGGTGATAAATGATCAACAGACAGTGATATAACCAACCAACTAGCCAATGGTGATAAATGATCAACAGACAGTGATATAACCAACCAACTAGCCAATGGTGATAAATGATCAACAGACAGTGATATAACCAACCAACTAGCCAATGGTGATAAATGATCAACAGACAGTGATATGACCAACCAACTAGCCAATGGTGATAAATGATCAACAGACAAGTGATATAACCAACCAACTAGCCAATGGTGATAAATGATCAACAGACAGTGATATAACCAACCAACTAGCCAATGGTGATAAATGATCAACAGACAAGTGATATAACCAACCAACTAGCCAATGGTGATAAATGATCAACAGACAGTCTAGTTCAGTCAGTGACAGGAGAAGGTTGTGTTAATCTGAGCTCCTGCCCGGACCACTTACCAGTGACCTTTAGTGACCATTACACCTACCTGTGTTTGGGGGCAGTGCACTCGTGTTATATAAAAGTGTTATAGCTCAGTTTTTAGCTGTTAGTTTACTTGTTTTTGTTTTTCTGTACTTAGTTTCTTGCTCCTCGCTAAGCTTATTGGGATCATGGCAGGTATGGAGTGCGAGTCTCTAACTGATCTGCATCATCTTATTCTCCAGGTAAGAGAGGAGATGGTTGTGGTGAAGGAAGAGGTCTTGGCTCTAAGGGAGGTTAATGTTAAAATTCAGGGTGAAGTGGATTTGATTAAAGACGAAAATCTAGCTTTCAAGCTTAGCCAAGAGGAAATAAAGTCAAGTAAGGGGAAAAGGGAGGAAGTTGATGACATTTTTTATTCATGGCAGGTTGTTAAAAATACGGGTGGGAAAGTCACACTCAAGAAGCAGGATAGTAGAATAGGTATGAGTGTGACAAATACATTCTCTCCTTTGCGAGACGAATGTGAGGGAAAAGATAGTCAGGATAAGGGAGGGATAACCGAAGTGCCTGCCGCCGACTCAGCTCCAACCTCTGACGCTGTGCTACCTACCACCACCACTATCCCCACCACCACCACCACCAAGGGAGCTTCTGCCACCACCAGGGGTTCTCCAACTGCAGCTGCTGGATCCTCCCGAGGGAAAGGTAAGTCTGTGTCCCGAGAAGGTAAGTCTGTGTCGATTGTGGGCGACACCATGGTAAGACATTTAGTTAGGGCTACCCGCACTAAACTTAGCAAGGTTGTGTGTCTGCCTGGCCATGGAGTTGGGAGGGTTTTAGAGAAGATGGACCACATCTTGGAAGATAGTGGAGATAACCCCATTATCTGTCTCAGTGCCGGGAGTAACGATGTTGGTAAGGGTAGAAGTGAGGAACTGCTGCAGCAGTATCGGGATGTGTTAGATAAAGTTAGGATGAAGGGAGGGATCCCTGTAGTACATTGTATCCTACCCAGAAGAGGAGTTCCCAAGGAATGGACATCCAGGGCGATTGGTGTCAATTGCCGTTTGGAGAAATATTGCAAAGAAAAAGCAATACCATTCATTGATAACTGGGATAGTTTCTATGGGAGAGATGGGATGTACGCAAGGGATGGGGTTCATCTTTCACGGTTAGGGGTTTCTACATTAGCTAGTTCTTTAGATAGGGTGGTTGTGGGGTTTTGAACAGAAATATTGAGAGTGTAAATGAGAGGTTTAATGGAACAATTTTAGCGTCCGGCGAAAACGATAAGGATATTCTGTCTCATGCTAAAAATGATGACTATAATGCAAATGATAGTAGTGATGGTGCAACGGAAGATGGAAATGTCGTTAGAAATAAAGGTAAATTAGGTATAAAGAAAAGAAGTAAATTGAGAGTATATTACACAAACTGTAGGAGTCTATGTAACAAAATGAACGAACTTAGAGCCCTTGTTAGCAAAGAAAATTTAGACATAATAGCGCTAACTGAAACGTGGATTAATACAGAAACCAGGCATTTTTTAGCAAAATTTGATATACCAGGATATAGTTTGTTTAAATATGACCGAACAAGTAAGAGGGGTGGCGGTATAGCAGTGTTTGTCAGGAGTACATTAAAAAGCTGTATTAAATCAGGTATTAGACTAAATAACGATAATGAAAGTGTTTGGGTAGAGGTTAACGAAGGTAGTGAGACCATAGTTATTGGAGTTATGTATAGACCGCCAAATATGAGTAGAAATGACGGAACGTCATTATGGGAGGAAATTAAAATGGCATCAAGGTTTAGCAATGTGTGCATTATGGGGGATTTTAATTTTCCGAATATAGATTGGCAGCATCAAATAGGAGACTCTGATTCTGAGGAGTTTATAGAGGTAGTACAAGATAGTTTTTTATTTCAATTCATAGATACGCCGACTAGAGGTAATAATATTCTCGATTTAGTTTTCAGTAACAATGAACATATGGTAAATAATGTAGAGATAGGGGACCACCTAGGAAATAGTGACCACAATTCTGTGTATTTTAATATACAATGGAAAGGTAATACCAGAGAGAATACAACATTAATACCTGACTTTAGAAAAGCCAATTATGGTGGGTTAAGAAGAGCCCTATTAGCCGACCCTATGGTAAAAAAAATAAGTCGATCCAGGTGTCCAAATGAGTGTACCCCTTCTCAGGCACCTGTCATCTTAAGTCAGGAAGAGACGTCAAACTTGGTAGATACATACGATAATTTTATCAAGTCAGTATTCAATGCACAAAATAAATACATCCCCAAAAGAAAATTTAGATCAACACAGAACCAACCCAAATGGATGAATAATAGACTATTAGATCTTCTAGGACAAAAGAGAGGAATATATAGAAAAATTAGGAAAGGCGAAATTCACCTACTTGCTTACTATCACAATCTATCAAGACAGGTAAAAAAGGATATTAGGAAAGACAAAAGAAATTATGAAATCAAGGTTGCCAATGACTCAAAAAATAATCCTTAAGCTTTTTACCAACTATATAAATCCAAGGTTAGAGATGTAATTGGTCCCCTTAAAACTTCGATAGGAGAAATGACAGAAAATGATTTAGAAATGTGCAGTACATTAAATAGTCAATTTCTTTCCGTTTTCACTAATGAAAATTTGGCACAGTTTCCAGAAGTCCGTAAGGTATATAGCGATAGTATAGAAAATAGGTTAAGTACGGTTACTATAAGTAGAAATGATGTGCTTAAGGAAATTGACAGACTGAAACCTCATAAATCGCCTGGTCCTGATGAGGTATATGCTAGAGTATTAAAAGAATGTAGGGATGAGTTAAGTTACCCATTAACATTTTTATTTAACAAGTCATTGGAGACAGGTATAGTTCCAGAAGCTTGGAAGCTTGCAAACGTAGTTCCGATCTTCAAAAAAGGTGACAAATCAATAGCATCCAATTACCGTCCCATTAGTCTTACATCAATCATAGGAAAGCTACTAGAGTCAATTATTGCTAGTAAAATTAGAAACCACTTAGATACATTTAATTTAATAAATTCTTCTCAGCATGGATTCACTCAGGGACGTTCTTGCCTTACTAATTTGCTTAGTTTTTTCTCAGAGGTATATGAAGCAGTAGATAATGACAAGTCATATGATATAATATATTTAGATTTCAGTAAAGCTTTCGACAGAGTCCCCCATGAGAGATTGATGAGAAAGGTTGAGGCGCATGGAATAGGTGGGGCGTTGTTGGGATGGATTAGGTCATGGCTAATTGGTAGGAAGCAGAGAGTCAGCATAAATGGTACGAAGTCAGAATGGGGAGCAGTCAAAAGTGGTGTCCCCCAGGGATCTGTATTAGGTCCTCTGTTGTTTGTTATATACATAAATGACCTTGATTTAGGTATAACTAGTAGGATAAGTAAATTTGCAGACGATACCAAAATGGGGAGAACAATTGATAAGGATAGAGATATAGAGTGCCTCCAAAGGGATCTAGATACCTTACACGAATGGTCAGTAAATTGGCAGATGAAGTTTAACATTGACAAATGCAAGGTATTAAAGATAGGGAAGATGCATACAAATGTTAAATATAAACTAGCTAATGTGGAATTAGAAAACTCGAATTGTGAGAAAGATCTAGGTGTGTTTGTTAGCAATGATTTGAAGCCTAGACAACAGTGTATAAGCGTTCGAAACAAGGCAAACAGGATTCTCGGGTTCATCTCTAGGAGTGTGAGTAACAGAACTGCTGATGTTATCTTAAAACTTTACTTGTCATTAGTGAGACCCCATATGGATTATGCTGTTCAATTTGGTGTCCTTATTACAGAATGGACATAGATTCATTGGAGAGAGTACAACGTAGAATGACAAAAATGATCCATAATATTAGAAATCTTCTGTATAAAGAAAGGTTGAAGAAATTAGGCTTACATTCGTTAGAGAGACGCAGAGTTAGAGGGGATATGATAGAGGTGTTCAAGTGGGTTAGTGGGATTAACAAAGGGGACATGACAAATGTACTAAAGCTCAGTGATAGCGAAAGAACTCGTACCAATGGTTTCAAATTAGATAAATTTCGTTTCAGAAAAGATATAGGCAAATATTGGTTTGGTAACAGAGTTGTAGATGGGTGGAATGGACTACCAGGTGCTATAGTGGGATTAAAAACGATAGGGAGCTTTAAGATAAAATTGGATAAGCATATGGACGAGAAGGGTTGGGTGTGAAGGGGGATCAGCCGGGTTGGGCCAATCAGCGCTCTGCAGGCCCCCGTAATCCTGCGTTAATCTCTAACCGTTTTGGTAAGATGATCCTCAGGGTATTAGAGTGTTGAGCCTATAATTGGGCTTTGTAATTGGGGTTGTGTGGGACAGGGATCTGCCTTGCTTAGGCCAATCGGCTTTCTGCAGACTCCCATTTTCTTATGTTCTTATGTTCTTATGACAGTGATATAACCAACCAACTAGCCAATGGTGATAAATGATCAACAGACAGTGATATAACCAACCAACTAGCCAATGGTGATAAATGATCAACAGACAGTGATATAACCAACCAACTAGCCAATGGTGATAAATGATCAACAGACAGTGATATAACCAACTAGCCAATGGTGATAAATGATCAACAGACAGTGATATAACCAACCAACTAGCCAATGGTGATAAATTATCAACAGACAGTGATATAACCAACTAACTAGCCAATGGTGATAAATGATCAACAGACAGTGATATAACCAACCAACTAGCCAATGGTGATAAATGATCAACAGACAGTGATATAACCAACCAACTAGCCAATGGTGATAAATGATCAACAGACAGTGATATAACCAACCAATAGCCAATGGTGATAAATGATCAACAGACAGTGATATAACCCAACCAACTAGCCAATGGTGATAAATGATCAACAGCAGTGATATAACCAACAACTAGCCAATGGTGATAAATGATCAACAGTGATATAACCAACCAACTAGCCAATGGTGATAAATGATCAACAGACAGTGATATAACCAACCAACTAGCCAATGGTGATAAATGATCAACAGACAGTGATATAACCAACCAACTAGCCAATGGTGATAAATGATCAGCAGACAGTGATATAACCAACCAACTAGCCAATGGTGATAAATGATCAGCAGTGATATAACCAACTAGCCAATGGTGATAAATGATCAGCAGACAGTGATATAACCAACCAACTAGCCAATGGTGATAAATGATCAGCAGACAGTGATATAACCAACCAACTAGCCAATGGTGATAAATGATCAACAGACAGTGATATAACCAACCAACTAGCCAATGGTGATAAATGATCAACAGACAGTGATATAACCAACCAACTAGCCAATGGTGATAAATGATCAACAGACAGTGATATAACCAACCAACTAGCCAATGGTGATAAATGATCAACAGACAGTGATAAACCAACCAACTAGCAATGGTGATAAATGATCAACAGACAGTGATATAACCAACCAACTAGCCAATGGTGATAAATGATCAACAGACAGTGATATAACCAACCAACTAGCCAATGGTGATAAATGATCAACAGACAGTGATATAACCAACCAACTAGCCAATGGTGATAGATCAACAGACAGTGATAACCAACCAACTAGCCAATGGTGATAAATGATCAACAGACAGTGATATAACCAACCAACTAGCCAATGGTGATAAATGATCAAGAAGTGATATAACCAACCAACTAGCCAATGGTGATAAATGATCAACAGACAGTGATATAACCAACCAACTAGCCAATGGTGATAAATCATATCATTATATAATTATGTACTTAAGGGTGGTCACCTGTTTTTGTTCAGTCCTTTTCTATCTTTCTCTGGCTTGTATCCATTTGGCCCCATTCAGCCTACTGTTTTAAGACGTTTTAAGATGTTTTAATACCTCTGAGAAAAAACTAAGCAAATTAGTAAGGCAAGACCGTCCCTGAGTACCATGCAGAGAATTGATTAAGTTAAATGTTTCTAAGTGGTTTCTCATTTTCCTAGCAATAATTGACTCTAGTAGCTTTCCTATGATTGAAGTGAGACTAATGGGACGGTAATTGGATGCTATTGATTTATCACCTTTTTTGAAGATCGGAACTACATTTGCAAGCTTCCAAGCTTCTGGAACTACACCTGTTTCTAATGACTTGTTAAATAGAAACGGTCTTGCCTTACTAATTTGCTTAGTTTTTTCTCAGAGGTATATGAAGCAGTAGATAATGACAAGTCATATGATATTATATATTTAGATTTCAGTAAAGCTTTCGACAGAGTCCCTCATGAGAGATTGATGAGAAAGGTTGAGGCACATGGAATAGGTGGGGCGTTGTTAGGATGGATTAGGTCATGGCTAATTGGTAGGAAGCAGAGAGTCAGCATAAATGGTACCAAGTCAGAATGGGAGCAGTCAAAAGTGGTGTCCCCCAGGGATCGGTATTAGGTCCCCTGTTGTTTCTTATATACATAAATGACCTAGATTTAGGTATAACTAGTAGGATAAGTAAATTCGCAGACGATACTAAAATAGGGAGATCAATTGATTCAGATAGCGATATAGAGTGCCTCCAAAGGGATCTAGATACCTTACATGAATGGTCAGTAAATTGGCAGATGAAGTTTAACATTGACAAATGCAAGGTATTAAAGATAGGGAAGATGCAAACAAATGTTAAATATAAGCTAACTAATTTAGAATTAGAACATTCAGACTGCGAGAAAGATCTAGGTGTGTTTGTTAGCAATGATTTGAAGCCTAGAAAACAGTGTATAAGCGTTCGTAATAAGGCAAACAGGATTCTCGGGTTCATCTCTAGGAGTGTGAGTAACAGAACTGCTGATGTTATCTTAAAACTTTACTTGTCATTACTGAGACCCCATATGGATTATGCTGTCCAATTTTGGTGTCCTTATTACAGAATGGACATAGGTTCATTGGAGAGAGTACAGCGTAGAATGACAAAAATGATCCATAATATTAGAAATCTTTCGTATGAAGAATGGTTGAAGAAATTAGGTTTACATTCGTTAGAGAGACGCAGAGTTAGAGGGGATATGATAGAGGTGTTCAAGTGGGTTAGTGGGATTAACAAAGGGGACATGACAAATGTACTAAAGCTCAGTGATAGCGAAAGAACTCGTACCAATGGTTTCAAATTAGATAAATTTCGTTTCAGAAAAGATATAGGCAAATATTGGTTTGGTAACAGAGTTGTAGATGGGTGGAATGGACTACCAAGTGCTATAGTGGGATCTAAAAGTGTAGGGAGCTTTAAGATAAAATTGGATAAGCATATGGACGAGAAGGGTGTGAAGGGGGATCAGCCGGGTTGGGCCAATCAGCGCTCTGCAGACCCCCATAATCCTGCGTTAATCTGTAACCGTTTTGGTAAGATGATCCTCAGGGTATTAGAGTGTGAAGCCTATAATTGGGCTTTGTAATTGAATTGGGGTTGTGTGGGACAGGGATCTGCCTTGCTTGGGCCAATCGGCTTTCTGCAGACTCCCATTTTCTTATGTTCTTATGTTAATGGGTAACTTAACTCATCTCTGCATTCTTTTAATACTCTAGCATATACCTCATCAGGACCAGGCGATTTATGAGGTTTCAGTCTGTCAATTTCCTTAAGCACATCATTTCTACTTATAGTAACCGTACTTAACCTATTATCTATACTATCGCTGTATACCTTACGGACTTCTGGAAACTGTGCCAAATTTTCATTAGTGAAAACGGAAAGAAATTGACTATTTAATGTACTGCACATTTCTAAATCATTTTCTGTCATTTCTCCTATCGAAGTTTTAAGGGGACCAATTACATCTCTAACCTTGGATTTATATAGTTGGTAAAAAGCTTTAGGATTATTTTTTGAGTCATTGGCAACCTTAATTTCATAATTTCTTTTTTCTTTACTAATATCCTTTTTTACCTGTCGTGATAGATTCTGATAGTAAGCAAGTAGGTGAATTTCACCTTTTTTTATTTTTCTATGTATTCCTCTCTTTTTTCCTAGAAGATCTAATAGTCTATTATTCATCCATTTGGGTTGGTTCTGTGTTGATCTAAATTTTCTTTTGGGGATATATTTATTTTGCGCATTGAATACCGACTTGATAAAATTATCGTATGTATCTACCAAGTTTGACGTCTCTTCCTGACTTACGATGACAGGTGCCTGAGAAAGGATACACTCATTTGGACACCTGGATCGACTTAATTTGTTTACCATAGGGTCCGCTAACAGGGCTTCTCTTAACCCACCATAATTGGCTTTTCTGAAGTCAGGTATTAATGTGTTGTATTCTCTCTGATATTACCTTTCCATTGTATATTAAAATACACAGAATTGTGATCACTATTTCCTAGGTGGTCCCCGATTTCTACACTATTTATCATCTGTTCATTGTTACTGAAAACTAAATCGAGAATATTATCACCTCTAGTCGGCGTATCTATGAATTGAGATAAAAAACTATCTTGTACTACCTCAATAAACTCCTTTGAATCAGAGTCGCCTATTTGTTGCTGCCAATCTATATTAGGGAAATTAAAATCCCCCATAATGCACACGTTGCTAAGCCTTGATGCTATTTTAATTTCCTCCCATAATGAGGCAATGATGGCAGTAGTAGTGATGATTGTGATTGATGATGGTATTAGTAGTGATGATGGTAACCCCTCGCAGAGTTGGGTATGCCGTTTTGATTTTGGTCAAAACGGCACGTCTACTACTATAGCACGACAAGTTTTTCTGGGATATAGCCGGCGGTTACCATCTCTCAATGAGCAAGGGGGATGGGTAATGGTCTCTGGTAGACTAATTAAAGCCAAGCGCTTGTGAATCCTCGAAGGAGGAGATACGGGTGCTATATAAGTAACCAGAAGATTATTATTATTATTAGAAAAAGTTCCCGGCCGATGGCCGGGTCCTCTTAAAATTACAGGCTCGCTACCGCTCGCCAGAGTAAAATCGATAAAGGTCTTAAAATTGTCAACGAAATGGGGCGAAAGGTGTTAAAATCAACAAACTAATGGGGCAAACGTCTTAAAATGTCAAAACTAATGGGGCTAAACCTGAGGAAGAAGGGGGACCAGAAATGCAGACCATCTTCCCTTAATAGATAAGAAATAATTTGCGTGTGTATGTTTTGTACTACATAAGTCGGTCAGTCAGTAGCCAGCTCCCACAAGGGGTAGGGAGGATCAGCAAGAGACACGGGACAGGAACATGAGGTGACAGGAGAAGAACACAATTATAACAGTTAGCCCACCAGTCAGCCACCCCCCCCCCCACCCCCAAAATATATATATATATATATATATATATATATATATATATATATATATATATATATATAAATAAATAAAAAACAAAAATAAATAAAATAAATTCAAAAAATATAAATAAAAAAAATAATAAAGTAAAATACAATAAAAATAGGAAAAGTGGGGATTGGGCCTGAGTAAATAGATAGATAGATAGAAAGATAGCCCACACAAAGCATACACACAAGCATTTAGAATATGAAGAAAGTAAAAAGTGACCATATCAATCATTTTCTTTCCTACTTTCCATTTCCTGTGAGTTTTTCCTATGGTTTTATCCACTTATTACATCATGGCCTGTGTTTCTGTATTGCTTAAGGGAGGTGACCTGCTTTTTGTGTTTTCTGTCCTTTTCTCTCTATCTCTGGCTTGTATCCATTCGGCCCCATTCAGCCACCTGTTTCAAGACGTTTATCCCGATCTAGGTGTCGATTTCTTCCTGGCGAGGGATAGCGAGCCAGCATTATATGAAGAAATCCGGCTTCGCCGGAGAAATTTTTCTATCGAAAAATGTACAAATTAAGCCTGCTGTCTAAAAAAAAAAAAAAAAAAAAAATGCTGGCTCGCTACTGCTCACCAGTAAGAAATTGACACCTGGATGGGGATAAACGTCTTAAAACAGTAGGCTAAATGGGGCCAAATTTTCATGGGCAATGTCAATGCAAACAAAAATGTACTCTTACATAAAGGTCAAGGACACAGGTCAAGGTCAAAGGTCAACTTTTATCAACTCTGAGTAAGCAGACTTTGGTATCGGTATATTTGATGATATTAGTAATGATGGTTAATAGTTGTACTATCAATGATGATAGTAGTGATTAAGATGCTAGTGACAATGGACAGTGATGATGGTGAGAGTAGTAGTGATAATTGTAATTGTAGTAGTGATGATGATCATAGTAATGGTGATGATGACAGTACTCGTGATGATTGTGGCAGTTGTAGTGATGATGGCAGTAGTAGTGATTATGTTGATTGTGATTGATGATGGTATTAGTAGTGATGATGGTAACCCATCGCAGAGTTGGGTATGCCGTTTTGATTTTGGGCAAAACGGCACGTCTACTTTAGTTTAGTTGGCATTAGAAGTGATGGTAGTAATAGTGGGATTGATGGTGATAGTAGTGATGATGGTGATAATAGTAGTGATGATGGTCATAATAGTAGTGATGATGGTGACAAGTAATGATGATAGTTGTAGTTATAATGATGATAGTAGTGATGATGGTAGTGACGATGGTGTGAATATTATTGATGATGGTGAGTAGTAGTGATGATGGTGAAAGTTGTAGTGATGATGACAATAGTTGTGATGATGGCAGTAGTAGTGATGATGGTGATAGTAAGATACATGATGGTAATATTTGTGACAGTAGTAATGATGATGGTTATAGTAGTAGTAATGATGTTAACTGTAGTAATGATGATTGTAAGATGGTGGTGATGATAGTAGTAATGATGGTTGATAGGTGTAGTATCAATGATTATAGTCGTGATTAAGATGGTAGTGACAATGGTGAGAGTAGTAGTGATGATGGTGAGAGAAGTAGTGATGATTGTAATAATCAACTATGCGTAAGCAGTTTGGTATCCCCCCCCCCCCCCCGTATAGTGGGTACCACACACA
This sequence comes from Paralithodes platypus, assembly GCA_032716605.1. Lineage (NCBI taxonomy): Eukaryota > Metazoa > Arthropoda > Malacostraca > Decapoda > Lithodidae > Paralithodes > Paralithodes platypus. Next base: position 50,805,793 of record CM064485.1, read on the forward strand.
AACAATGCAGTCATAAAGTGTCTGGCCAACGATAATGATTACTGCAGGGTATACGTGGATCTCAAGGGCGCCTTTGATAAAGCAAATGGAGAGGTAATTTTGTTTGAATTAGCTAACATGGGTGTAAAAGGAAAATTATTACATTGGATAGGAGATTATTTATTTGGAAGGAAGGCGCAGGTGTGGTATCAAGGGGCTCTTTCTGAGGAAAGGAAACTTGACCTGGGTACACCACAAGGCGGGGTATTAAGTCCATTCCTCTTTAATGTCCTAATGAATAGGATAGCCCAAGATATGCTAGGTCCAGGTGTTAAAATAACAATATACGCAGACGATATAATGCTGCAAAGCAGTAGCGTTGAGAATATGCAATTGGCCCTCAACAAATTTGGGCAATTAACCCAGAAGCTAGGGCTAGTAATTAATGAAGAAAAAACTAAATTTCAGTGTCGTGCTATGGGCGATAAACAATTAGCTGTGAATGAAAAAAATATTGATAGGGTTAGGAGCTATAAGTATCTAGGCATCTATATAGGATATACATCAGACAGTAAAGATGCCGAGTTACATCATATACAAACACAATGTAAGGCACGTATGGCACCCTTGAAATCTCTAGCTTGGAGTGGTACAGGTGTTGGTGTACAGGTACTGCGGATGATGTACCTCACCACTATTAGGTCAGTGGTGGAATATGCCAGCCCCGTTCTCTCTTGCCTTGGTGAAGGAAGGTTGGATAAAATAGAAACTATCCAAAATGAGGCTATGCGGGTTATATTAAACTGCCCCAAAAATGCGATGGTAGCTGCTATGAGATTAGAATTAAATTTAACAACCTTGCGACACAGAATAGAGGAAGTAAACCTAGTATCGGCAATGAGACATATACGGTCAGGTAGTGGTGAAAAATTAGCACAAGACGTCAACGATGGCATACGTAAAATTCGAACCTTCAGGAGGCAAGGCAAGAGGGGATACCTAAAAGAACTAATACATAAAGTAGAGAAATTTGACCTAATAAAAAAAAATCTGGTCGAAGAGAGGGCACAAAAACCTCCACCCTGGGAAGATAAAGGCGTGGATATAAATATTATCAAGCTGGGGAAAAAGAAAAGTATGTACGAGACTGGGGAACTTAAAATAATTGTTGAAGAAAAGATAAATGAATTAAAAGATGATAATGTTGCGCAAGTATACTGCGATGGCTCTGTCACAGAAAATGGGAGAGCAGGATGTGGGATACTGGTGAGTGACGATGTAGGTAACGATAACATATACAGTGAATATTATTATAGAATAAGTAACAACGTGTCCTCTACGCAGGCAGAAATATGTGCTATGTTATACGGGTTAAATAAAATAAGAGGGGGAGAAGGTGATGTGTGCTTTTTCGTAGACAGTCGAAGTGCTTTGGAATCTATGAACAGCAAAAAACCCGTGTATGAAAAGCTGGTATCTCAGTGTAAGGTTATTATAGATGAACTACGCAATAATGGGAGAATGGTAAAATTTACGTGGATACCTTCACATGTTGGGATAATAAATAATGAAAGAGCGGACGAACTTGCTAAATTAGGAACGGAGAAAGACACAATAGATTACGAGTGCATTCAATCTTTAAGACAAATTAAATCAACAATTAGAAATAAACAAAAGGATGCGGAACTTTTTATGATGCAAGAAAAACACGCGAATAGTGCAACATTCTATCACTATAATAACGTTGCACGGCGAACTAGCTTCATATACGGAAACTTAAGAAGTGCTTGGAAGGACTCCTTGTGCACACGACTTAGGTTAGGATATTGTTACATGTGGGAACTTGGTGTTCCTAAAGGAGAACACGAAATATGTTGTCAACTATGTAAAAAACCAAGAAGTCATACCTTAAATCATTATATACTGCACTGCCAACACCTAGCGAAATATAGAAACAATGTCATAGATAAGGTCGATGAACAAATTATATGGATGTTCAATCATAATATGATTACTCAAATAATAGCCAAATGCAAACAAATACAATACATCGTAAGGTAAATATACATAAAACAAAGTTTAGGATTTAGTGTTATGATTATTATGTAATTGATAGCCTCATTATATCATTATTGTTATTATAATAATAAATGTGTATGTATACACTGTATATTGTGAAATTTGTGTGTTATTGTATGAATTATTGTGTGTATAGGTATGTATGTAGGTATATGTACATGCATGTGTGTGTGTGTCTGTGTGTGTGTATGTATATGTATGTATATGTGTATATTATATATATGTATATACTGTATATGTATTTATGTGTGTATGGGTGTATGTATGTGTGTGTATATGTAGGCATGTATTAAACTGGAGTGGGAGGGGCATTCTATGACATTAAGGAAAGTAGAAGGATTATAACAAACCCGCGCTAAGCCTAAGCCCAGCTTAGCTAAGGGTCCTTCTTAAACAGTTAGGGACAACTGGTTTGCTAACAAGTATAGAGATAAAAACTTACTAAATGTTGTATTCATGTTTGTGTTTATATTGTACATGTATAATATGAGTAGGGTAAAAGACTGTTTTATCACCTTTGCCCTTTTGAGACGTGTAATTATGTATTCCCATGTATTTATGCTTTCTCAATAAAGAATCAATCAATCAATCAATCAATCACACAAACAAAATCTGTCGTCGTCGTTGTCCGTCTGTCTCGGAACTCCTCCTAGACCGTTGGACGGATTTTCACCAAATTTCACACAAACATTTGTTGCGTGAATGCAAACGTCAGTCAAAAAAGATTTTTTAATTTATGTAATAGTTATGATTTTAGGTCCAAAATATGGTTTTACCCCCCCCCCCCCCCTCCCCCAGCATTGATGGCGTTCTGGGAGCGAAAACATCTCGCTACGTATTTGCTAGGTTAAGTTAGTTTAGTTGGCATTAGAAATGATGGTAGTAATATTTGGAATTATGGTGATAGTAGTGATAATGGTGATAATAGTAGTGATGATGGTTGTAATTGTATTGATGATGATGACAGTAGTAGATTATGATGGTGACAGTAGTAGTAGTAGTAATGATGGTCATAATAGTAGTGATGATAGTTGTAGTGATAATAATGACAGTAGTGATGATGGTGTGAGTATTAGTGATGATGGTGAGTAGTAGTGAGGATGCTGAAATTTGTAGTGATGATGACAATAGTTATGGTGATGAAGATCATAGTAATGGTGATGATGGTGACAGTAGGATAAATGATGGTCATATTTGTGACAGTAGTAATGACGATGGTTATAGTAGTAGTGATGATGTTAACAGTAATAATGATGATTGTAAGATGGTGGTGATGATATTAGTAATGATGGTTGATAATTGTAGTATCAATGATGATAGTAGTGATTAAAATGCTAGTGACAATGGACAGTGATGATGGTGAGAGTAGTAGTGATTATTATAATTGTAGTAGTGATGATGATCATAGTAATGGTGATGATGACAGTACTCGTGATAATTGTGGCAGTTGTAGTGATGATGGCAGTAGTAGTGATTATGTTGATTGTGATTGATGATGGTAACCCATCGCAGAGTTGGGTATGCCGTTTTGATTTTGGGCAAAACGGCACGTATAATTTGTATATTTTTCGGTAGAAAAATGTCCCGGCCGAAGGCCGGTTCTTCTAACATTACAGGCTCACTATCGTTCGCCAGGGAAAAAATCGACACCTAAATAGCACGAAAGGTCTAAATATTGACGAAGAAATTGGGCGAACGGTCTTAAAATCGACTAACTAATGTGGCAAAAATCTTCACATCTGAAAACTGGGCTAAACATGGGGGAGAAAGTGGTCCAGAAAAACGGTCTGCTTCCCCTTAAGTTATATCAGAAATCAGCCAACTACCATAATCTACCTTCAGTCTAGTTTCAGATGCGAGTGTTAATGAGCCTCAAAATATTGCCAGAAGTGACTTGCTCATCGAAAATTGCCGGAATAAGCGCTCGTGTGACTCCGGCTTAAGGGGAGGTGGACCGACTTTTTGGTCTATTCATTAATTTATTCCTTTATTTCTTAGGTTCCTCGCTAGAACTCCATCAAGTTTAGAAAAACACTCCCTAGATCCCCCTTCAAGATAAATGTATACATTTTTCGGTAGAAATATCCCGGCCGAAGACGGATTCCTCTTAAAATGTCAGGCTCGCTAAAAATCGACACCTAAATGGCACGAAAGGTCTTAAAATTGACAACGAAATGGGGTGAAAGGTGTTAAAATCGCCAAACTAATGAACCGAACGTCTTATAATCTCAAAACAAATGGAACTCCACACGAGAGAGAAAGGGGACTAGAAAAATGACCCATCTCCCCTTAAAATGTGTCGTTGCCTGATTCATGATGTAGGTAAGATTGTGGGTTAGCTTAAAGATCAGGTCATTTAAAGTAGTTCTGAATGATGTGATAAGGAGAGATCTTGCTAGGTATATTAGCTCTTGCATATTACATGAAAAGTCATGGGTTAGCTATAAGATCAGGTAATATATAATAACTCTGACTGGTGATAGTTAGGGTTCTGGGTTAGCTATAAGATCAGGTAATATATAATAACTCTGACTCGGATACTCGTAGGTAGAGTTCTGAGATAGCTTTATGGTAGTTAACATAAGAACATAAGGACATAAGAAAATGGGAGTCTGCAGAAAGCCGATTGGCCTACACAAGGCAGATCCCTGTCACACCCAACCCTAATTATAAGCCCAGCTTAAAAACACCATTAGGACTTACCTCACCGAAACGGTCAGAGGTCAGAAAGTTCTTTGCTGTGATTGGTAGGGATGGTGTCAGATAGAGTCGGGTCCTGAGTTACCAGTGAAATAATACAGGTATGTCTGATTCCTAACAGGTAATGCATAGGTATTAAGGGGATATGTTTAGTTTGCTCTTAAAACTTCCATCAAGCTTAACAAAATAAGCCCAAGAGATAAATATGTACATTTTTCGGTAGAAACTGTCGGTTTCTCCTAAATTACAGGCTCGCTATCGCTCGCCTGGAAAAAAATCGACTTCTAAATTGCTGGAAAGGTCTTAAAATTGACATACATAGGGCGACAGGTCTTTATTTCACCAAGCTAATATGGCGAATGTCTTAAAATCTCAAAAAGAATGGAGCAAAATATGAGAGAGAAGGGGGTCCAGAAAAAAAGACCCTTCAGTAAAAATCTCTCCTCAATATATACTAGCTCTGACTCATGGTAGATAGAGTTAACTGCCGTATAAGCTCGGGTAAGGCATAAACGTTCCCATTCTTGAACATAAAAATCCCCATATGAGGAGGAGCACTGTATTGACAACGTTTCGCAGATAGCTTCTTCAGGTCTCTAGCATACAGTACACTAGGGCACTGGACGCCTTAAGGGGAGGTTTCTAGTTGCTCATCAAAACTTCATCAAGCTTAAGAAAATACTACCAAAACCTTACTTTGAGATAAATTTGTACATTTTTCGGTAGAAAAAAATTCCGGCCGAAGGCCGATTCCTCCTAATATACAGGCTTGCTATCGCTCGCTAGGAGAAGATCGACACCTAAATGGCACGAAGGGTCTTAAAATTAGTAGAAATAGGCAGGTCTTAAACTCACTAAATTAATGGGGCGAACGTCTTAAAATCTCAAAACTACTGGGGCTAAAAATGAAGAAGGGAGTTAAGTAACCAAAAAAAAGTGAAACTCTCCTCTTAAGTATCCGTCATGACAGGTGGGAGTGGAGGTGATGGGGAGGGGGGGTACGTGGTGGTAGTTTTGATATATGGGATCCTAGGTTAGCCCACCCAGCCCCACCCCCACCCCCACACCCTACCCCCTCCTCCCTCCTCGATTCAGATAGGTTTAGCCTCTTCAGTACCGGTGATATCCTTTTTATTTATCTTCTGGCAATAAAGTAGACGTGCCGTTTTGCCCAAAATCAAAACGGCATACCCAACTCTGCGATGGGTTACCATCATCACTACTAATACCATCATCAATCACAATCATCACTACTATTGCCATCATCACTACAACTGCCACAATCATCACGACTACTGTCATCATCACCATTACTACTCTCATCATCACTACTACTGTCATCATTGTCACTACCATCTTAATCACTACTATCATCATTGATACTACAACTATCAACCATCATTACTATCATCACCACCATCTTACAATCATCATTACTACTGTTAACATCATCACTACTACTATAACCATCATCATTACTACTGTCACAAGTATTACCATCATGTATCCTATCACCACCATCACTACTACTGCCATCATCACCATTACTATGATCTTCATCATCACAACTATGGTCATCATCACTACAACATTCACCATCATCACTACTACTCACCATCATCACTAATACTCACACCATCATCACTACTGTCATCATTATCACTACAACTATAATCATTACTTGTCACCATCATCACTACTATTATGACCACCATCACTAATACTAGTACTGTCACCATCATATCTACTACTGTCACCATCATATCTACTACTGTCATCATCATCACTAGTCATCATCATCAACACAACTACAACCATCATCACTACTATTATCACCATCATCACTACTATCACCATCAATCCCACTATTACTACCATCACTTCTAATGCCAACTAAACTAACTTAACCTAGCAAATACGGAGCAAGATGTTTTCGCCCCCAGAACGAATGCGTTCTTAGTGTACGAGCCCCTTCGGGGCTCACACACTAATAACGCCATCGTGGGGGGGGGGGGGGGGGGTCTGGGGGGAGGGGGGGTGTGTTAAAACCATATTTTGGACCTAAAATCATAACTATTGCATAAATTCAAAACATGTTTTTTGACTGACGTTTGTGTTCACGCAACAAATGTTCATGTGAAATTTGGTGAAAATCCGTCCAACGGTCTAGGAGGAGTTTCGAGACAGACGGACAACGACAACAACGACAACGACGACAGAATTTTGTTGTGTGGTACCCACTATACGGGGGGGGGGGCGATACCAAACTCTGCTTACGCAGAGTTGATAATTATATGTTGTTGTCCAGCTTAGGAAGGACCTCTAGTAATAATAAGGCTTCAAAGTATCTCGACCAACCCTTTTAGCTACCACAGATCCTTCTTAAGCTGCATAATATCATCTAAAAACTCTAAATATACCAAGAGTAAAATACAACACAGACGCTGGTATTTAATGGTTAATCAGCCACTAAGAACCCATACAACCAGTCATTCCTCAAACCAATCAACCAATCCAACTCCTGCTCGTTCAACCAGTCCCACCAATCAACCAATCCAACCCCTGCTTGTTCAACCAGTCCCACCAATCAACCAATCAATCGTTTTAGTTCCAACCACTCAGCCAGTTCTCGAGCCATCCAATCAGCGAGCCCCCTTGTATAACGTTACTGACTCAGCCATCATCAATTTGCACGCTCTTCTTGATTTTATGTGTGGAAGGAAAATTAGCATGATTACAATAAATGATATCATAATATACAGTAGTTAAGGGGAGACTGGCCGTTTGGTTGGTCTATTAATTCATTTATTCATATATTTTTTAAGTTTCCTCCCTAGACCACCTCCAAGCTTAGAAAAACACCCTCTAGACCCCCCCTTCAAGATAAATTTGTACATTTTTCGGTAGAAAAATGTCCCGGCCCTAAGGCCGGTTCCTCTTAAAATTGCAAGCTCGCTATCGCTCGCCAGGAAATAATCGACACCTAAATGGCACGAAAGGTCTTAAAATTGACAACGAAATAGGGCGAAAGGTGTTAAAATCACCAAACTAAGGGACCGAACGTCTAATAATCTCAAAACTAGTGGGGCTAAACATTAGGGAGAAGGGGGTTCAGAAAACCGGTCTGCCTCCCCTTAACTTATATAACCATTGAACGGTTTATACCAGTATGCTTGCAGGTCAGTCGCTAGCTTTCCCTGCCACTTACATAATGCATTAACCCTTTGAGTACCAGCGACGTGTGTTATATTTCACTCTAGCTGTATGTAGACGATATTATGCAGCTTAGGAAGGATCTGCGGTAGTTAAAAGGGTTGGTTGAGATAGTTTGAAGCCTTATTATCGCTAGAGGTCCTTAATAAGGTGAATAAAATCGTCTAATAGTGGCTAGAATGTGTTAAAAGAGACGTCCCTGGAACTGTACGGGTTAAAGAACGGAAAACCAAGCTAGATTATTATTTTATAAATGTCATAAGGTTGCTCCTGTTTGGGTTGCTTCCTCACGGGCAAACGCATTAACCCCTTATGTACCGGCGACGTCTATGTAATGTTATTCTAGCTATATTTATAAGATTATGCGCAGTTTAAGAAGGCTCTGCGGTAGTAAAAAGGCATTAACCCCTTATGTAGGCGAGATGGTTCGAACCCTGTTAGTTGCTGGAGGCCCTTTTTAAGCTGAATATAATCGTCTAATAGTAGTCAGAATAAAGTTAAAAAGACGTCGCTGGTACAGAAGGGGTTAAATAGTTGACTGTACTTTTCGATGATATTCCCGAACAAGCCTTTCTTGGTAAAACGTTTAAAGGGGGGGTCACCTGCTTTTGTTTGATCTTTCTCTCCTTTTCTCTCTTTCTCTGGCTTGTATCCATTTGGCCCCATTCAGCCAATTGTTTTAAGACGTTTATCCCGTTGTCGATTTCTTCCTGGCGAGCGATAGCGAGCCATCATTGTATGGAGAAATCCGGCTTCGCCGGAGAAATTTTTCTATCGAAAAATGTACAAATTTAGCTAGCTGTTAAAACACAAATATTTATATGCTGGCTCACTACCGCTCGCCAGGAAAATATTGACACCTGAATAGGGGTAAACGTCTTAAAACAGTAGGCTGAATGTGGCCGAATGGTTTCAAGCCAAAGGGAGAGGGAGAGAAAGAGAAAAAAGCGAGGTGGGCCCCCTTAATATACTTGGGTCCAACACTGCTACTGTTTCTTTACCCATTAATGTTGCAACCTTCGCTGGTTCTTCATCAGATTTATTAGATTGATATCCAAAATTCGAAAATTAATATTAATCGTGATCGTGTATTCAACCTTTAACTGTGTTGGTGGTGTAATGGTTTAGATGCTTAAGTTCTGGGTGTGGTGTCCCGAGTTGGAATCCCGGGAGGACCATAATTATGCTTTCATTAGTTTATTCAAGTACATTGGGGTTTGTAATTGATGATTAATGTTGAGAACGGGGTGTTACTTATTTATATCTTCCCCGAAATTACCGCAAGAACTTTCAGATACTAACTATTCCATTCGATTTCTCTCTCTCTCTCTCTCTCTCTCTCTCTCTCTCTCTCTCTCTCTCTCTCTCTCTCTCTCTCTCTCTCTCTCTCTCTCTCATTAAGAAATAAACCATATGAAGAAAGACTTAAACGATTGAACCTGTTCTCATTAAAAAAGAGGAGGTTGAGGGGTCAGCTTATTGAGTGCTTTAAGATACTAAAAGGTTTCGACAAAGTGATGTAAATGCACTATTCACATTAAACAATACTAATCAAACTCAAGGAAATGGAATGAAATTAAAAACCAAAAAGGCAAACCTAGATGTCACAAAGAGTTTCTTCACCTACAGTGTGGCGACAGAGTGGAATAAACTACCAGCGAGAGTGGTGGAGAGCGACACAATAAACGCTTTCAAGGGAAGGCTTGACCTCTATCTGCAGAGGGCTGGGGTGATATGAAAAACAAAACAAAAACAAACAAAAAATGTATGTATGTGTATGTGTGTGCACTGTACAATATGTATATATATACTGTATATATATGTATGTATGTGTGTATGTATGTATGTGTGTGTGTGTGTGTGTGTGTGTGTGTGTGTATGTGTGTGTGTATGTGTGTATATGTATGTACCGGTGTATGTATGTATATATATATATATATATATATATGCATATATACATATATAATTTGTAAGGCCAGACTGCCTAGTAAGGACCTTGAGGTCTGTGTGGTCTGTGTATCTATGTAGCTCTATGTAGCTCTCAACTCCCCTTGGGGGGATTCATCGATCTTCTCCAAAATGTCTCGGTCTTACCTTCCCAAATTGCAAATGAGAGAGAGAGAGAGAGAGAGAGAGAGGTTCATTTATCCATATAATAATTAGCCTACATTACCATACAGACCTTATGATCCAAGCGAGGTGGTCAGAACTTGATTCTAGTAGAGATTGCAGAATCCCCAAATAAAGCGGAAGAAAAGGACAACATCGAAATAGGAAGGAGAAGTAGGCGAGAGAAAGAGAGAGAGAGAGAGAGAGAGAGAGAGAGCGAGAGCGCGAGAGAGAGAGAGAGGGGGATATATATATATATAGAGAGAGAGAGAGAGAGAGAGTGAGAATTAGTAGTCAGAGGAATGTGAATTATTAACTATAAGGGAAGAAGGGTATACTTGTTGGTGGATATATATAATTATGTATTTATTTATCATTTAGTTTCCTCCTTAGACCTCCATCAAGCTTAAAATATCCCCTAGATCCTAGACCCCCCCCCCCCATTCGAGATAAATGTTTACATTTTTCGGTAAACAAATGTTCCGGCTGAAGGCCAGTTTCTTATAAAATTACAGGGTCGCTATCGCTCGCCAGGAGAAGATCGACACCTAATTGGTACGAAAGTTCCTAATATTGACAAAGAATTAGGGTGAAAGGTCTTATAATCGCCAAAATAATGGAGCGAATGTCTTAAAATGTCCAAACTAATGAGACTAAAGATGAGGGAGAAGGGGGCCAGAAACCCCCCCCCCCCCCCCACATAATAATTATACTCCTCTGTGTTTAAGGGGCCCACCTCGCTTTGTTTTTCTCTTTCTCTCCCTCTCTCTTTGGCTTGTATCCATTCGGCCCCATTCAGCCTACTGTTTTAAGATGTTTACCCCCATCCAGGTGTCAATATTTTCGTGACGAGCGGTAGCGAGCCGGCATATATATATTTTTGTTTTGACAGCAAGCTAAATTTGTAAATTTTTCGATAGAAAAATGTCTTCAGCGAAGCCGGATTTCTCCATATAATGTTGGCTCGCTATCGTTCGCCAGGAAGAAATCGACACCTGTATGGGGATAAACGTCTTAAAACAGTTGGCTGAATGGGGCCGAATGGATACAAGCCAGGGAAAGAGAAAAAAGGAGAGAAAGATACAAAACAAAAAAACCGGTGTCGTGTATTTGGTCCATGATCTGTATCTGTATTTATTTATGTATCTATCTTTATATATCTATATCTATCTATTTATCTTTCTATGTACCTATCTATTTTTCCATTTTTGTTTTATTTTTCTATGGATGCATGTATGTTATGTATCTATCTATCAATCTATCTATTTATATATCTAGCTATCTATCTATCTATATTTATCTATCTATCTATCTATCTACGGTATTCTGAATTATGTTTATCTGAATGTTTATGTGTCTGTCTACTAGCTATCTATCTATCTGTCCATGTATCCCTCTATCTATCTCTATTTGTGTTGTTATCACTGATCAATCAATGCATAATGTATCAAGGGGAGATTTTTAGGTTTCTCTCTAAACTTCCATCAAGCTTTTAAAAAATACGCCCAAGACACCCCCCCCCCCCCCCCCCCTTTCGAGATAAATGTCCCGGTCGAAGGCCAGTTCCTCCTATAGTATTGTATAATTCAATATATTACTGTCTTTCTTGGTTGTTTTTGTTATAGCTTCCTTTCTTTCTTTTTTCATTCTTGGTTGCTTTTTCTCTCTTAAAGGGGGGGTGACCTGCTTTTTATTATTTCTGTCCTTTTCTCTCTTTCTCTGGCTTGTATCCATTTGGCCCCATTCAGCCTACTGATTTAAGACGTTTATCCCCATCTAGGTGTCGATTTCTTCCTGGCGAGCGATAGCGAGCCAGCATTATATGAAAAAATCCGGCTTCGCCGGAGACATTTTTCTATCGAAAAATGTACAAATTTAGCCTGCTGTCAAACAAAAATAAAAAATGTGCTGGCTCGCTACCGCTCACCAGTAAAAAATTGACACCTGGATGGGGATAAACGTTTTAAAACAGTAGGCTGAATGGGGCCAAATGGATACAAGCCAGAGAAAGATAGAAAAGGACAGAACAAAAACAGGTCACCCCCCTTAATATTTTCCAATCTCTCTGTATTCTCATTTGTTTATTGTGTTTTCCCACTTCCCTTCCTATATACATTTATAAAGCCTTTCGCGTTTGTTCTCATTTTGTTTTCAATTTTCTTCATTAGCTTCTTGATGTTTGTACTTTTGATCGATATATCTTTACATTCCTTTTTATTAACCCTTTCTGTACCAGCGACGTCTGTTATATTGTATTCTTGCTATATTTAAATGATTTTATGTAGCTTAGGAAGGATCTGTGATAGTTGAAATTGTTGATTGAGATAGTTTGAAGCCTTATAATTGCTGGAGGCCCTTTTTTAACTTAATATAGTCGTCTAATGGTTGCCAGAATATAGTGAAAAAGATATCACTGGTACCGTACGGGTTAATAGCTTCTCTTTCTACCTATTCTATCCATATCTATATTAATTCTCTCTTTTATTTCTTCCCACCTTCAACTGCTAATCTATTTATGTACACTCACGCGTACTAAAAGTTGCTCAGGGGTGGGTCCTTCCTTCCCCTACTCCACCCTGGGAAGGTGGAAGGGGGGAGTCGGGTCCAAGTCTACCCCCACCTTCCACCCCAAAATTATCTCCAACTCCCCCACCTTCCTCCTCTAGCTGGCAGTTAGTGATTAGCGACGATTGTTCTAATTCATTGCAAATTATTGTTAAACTATCATTGCACATGCTTACAATGGCCAACATTTAAAATGTATTATGAATTTATTAATACAATAAACTGTATAAAGGTATTCTCAAAATGAGTCTCTATACACAACGTGGGTTACAAGAATCTCAGCTGTAGTGATCTTCTGCCCCTCTCTCTCTCTCTCTCTCTCTCTCTCTCTCTCTCTCTCTCTCTCTCTCTCTCTCTCTCTCTCTCTCTCTCTCTTAACACGTAGACTACGAGGTCAGTTCATTTAAGTTTTTAAAATATGTAATGGGTTTGATAATGTAGATCATAGCAAACTGGTTAGTCTCAATATGAATACAATACGCAACCATGGCTGGCAGTTAGAATTGAAAAGGTTCAGCACTATTATTTGTGGAAACTGTTTCCCATTTAAGATCTGTTCTACCTGGAACAAACTTTCCTAAGAAGCTTTAAACATTTTCTCAGTTGAGCAGTTCAAGAAGACTGTAGTCAGTAGATAGTATTTTTCACACTCTGTAAGGAGTGTAATGCACTGAACATTGTATCTCATTCCACTTCGAATATTTCCCCGAAATGGACCGCAAGATATTTGAGATACTAACTATTCAGTGTAACTCCTTGTAACTCTAATAGCACACACTTTCTACAACCAAGATATAACGGGTCTGAATTGGTTATATTTCCCTTTATTAGTGTATGTGATTAATGTTGCCTGCATTAGATACACATAAAAGAGAGTTGATGGGTTTTGTAGAGGTGAGAGGCTGGGATCACAGAAAGAGACAGAGAAGGGGGAAGTGAGAAGGCGAGCCCTGCTACTCAAGGCCTCGATACTCAAACCTTACTAACAAAATTAACACCGACTTTGATCGTAAGTTGTATCGAGTTCTACATTTAATTGATTATAAATAAGTGTATAGACCACATAGAATTAAATACATACCTTTTATAGTATGTATGGTATTGAAAAAATGGGAGAAACTGATTGAAATTATGAACGAAACAATCAATAACAGTCGCAACACTATTCCAGCTCATTTTTGCCTTTAGTCCTTTCCTGTTATGATATAAAAGCCCGACTGTGTAAGTAATTTGAGAAACTAGGAGTAGATTGTAGAGGGCACGTTGATGTGTATTGCAATAATGGTTGGATTTAATTACGGTATTTTTATAGTCAAATCACATTAAATCTTGATCGTAGAAAGTAGTGCAATGAGAGAGAGACAAACACACGCAGAGAGAGAGACAAACACACGCAGAGAGAGAGAGAAGCACAAGACCACTACAGCCAAGATTCGTGTAACCCACGATGTGTATAGAAACTCATTTTGAGAATAAAATTATGCACTATATAGTATTAATAAATTCCTAATAAATATTAAATGTTGGCCATTGTAAGCATGTGCAATGATGGTTTATCAATCATTTGCAGTACATGAGAATAATCGTCGACAATCACTAACTGCCAGCTAGAGGAGGAAGGTGGGGGAGTTGGGGATAGTTTTGGGGTGGAAGGTGGGGGTAGACTTGAACCCGACTCCCCCCTTCCACCTGCCCAGGGTGGAGTAGGAGAAGGAAGGACCCATCCCTGAGCAACTTTTAGTACGCGTGAGTGTACGTACATACATGCTTTCTTCTTGCTGTGGTCTATCATGTCAGTCAGTAGCCAAACCCTCACTCTCGCTTTAAGGAGGGATGGGCTTATTTATTTGCTCATTTATGTTTGTTTTGTTTTTTTAATACTTTCTAGTTAAATACTTTATTGGTATGTTTTGTTTGTAAAAATCGTCTTCTCCTCATTCGCTTCTTTTTCTTCTTCTTTTCCTTCCTTTCTTCACTTATATCCATGCTACTCTCTCTCTCTCTCTCTCTCTCTCTCTCTCTCTCTCTCTCTCTCTCTCTCTCTCTCCTGGAAGTGATAATATATGCAGGATTAAATACTCAGGGTCCTCATTAACGCCTAGCTCTCTTAATTATAGCACGAGAGTGGTGGGGGAGGAATGGTGAGAGAGAGAGAGAGAGAGAGAGAGAGAAAATATACCAATAAAGTATTTAACCCTATGAAGATGATGACTTACTTTGACAGTATATTCTGGCTGTTACTAGACGATTTTATGCAGTTTTGGAAGGATCTATGGGAATTATAAGGGTAAAGACTATATCAATTAACCCTGACTTTCAGCACGGAAGAACAGTTTTGTTAGTACAACAGGAGGAACATCATCCGGTACACCTTCTTAGTATCAAGCCCATAGAGGGCAGAAAGTACATCCTTAAAAGAGACTATGTTATTAGGCATAAGTAAGTGAGAGGGGGGTGGAGAGGGAGGAGTAGCATCGGAATCATCCAGGGTGGAGTTATTAGCGAAAGATTGAACGAAGAGTTTAGCTTTGTCAGAGGAAGAGGTGACGGTGGTGGGTGTTACCGTCGGAGTGAAAAAGAGGAGGGAAAGACGAGGAATTGAAATTGTTGGTTAGGTTTTTGGCTAGATGCCAAAAAGCTTGTGAAGAGCTAGAGTTGGAAAGTTCAGAGCATTTGTTGATGACAAAGTTTTTGGCGAGTCGTAGGACAGATTTGGCTTGATTCTGGGCAGAGAAATATATAGTACGTGTTACGCTGGCCAGCTTGCCAGAATGTACTCGTGACTCGCTAGCACTCGCCACGGCAGTGAAATGGGCTATAATAATCGTAGAACGATTCTTTCTTTCTTAGTATTCATGTTGTCACAGACAGATCAGTGTTTGCCTTTATTCTTGTCTGTGACACTTAGAAGTATTTTATATCCATGGTAGTGATTATAACATGCAGCGCGTGAGAGAGAGAGAGAGAGTCGGAGGGGAGAGCGAAGAGGCAGTGTGTGTGCGTATGTATGTGTGCATTCCTCGCTCGGTGGGCCCGCCCGCTCGCTATTGGACGGCGGGCCTGGCATGGCATATGACGTCTGCTTGTCATGTGACGTAGCGGCCTGTGATTGGTCGCAGAGCCATCTGGTGGCCAGACTCAGTACTTCTCTCCTTCTCTCTCGTCAGAACATGGTATCGCGCGCTCGGCCCTATAAGTCACTCGCATTCTGTCCCACAATCTAACCCCCCTTTACTGCTGTGCCTCTCTCTGAACTCCTTCTTTCCAATACTTCTTATCTTTATTCAATTACCCATCCCTTCTGGTTCTCGCCTACGACTTCCATAGTCGGCCAGTCGTATTACCAGCGCCTGTTCTCACATATATGTTTTGCACTAGCTTTAGAGTTTATTAGAATCATAGTCACATGGATTCATATTGTTGGTGCTTCTAATTAATTTGTTGTTCTTTATTCATATTTAATTCTAAGCAGTTGAGGGTAACTTTTGTCGTTGTCTGTGTTTATTATATGGCAAGGCAGAGCCTGTGACTTCGACGGAGCTAGGTAGCCTGTAGTACACCCTTGTGCATATTTTCCTTTGCGAGCTTAGCCAGTATACAAGCGAAGGGCTTTTGCCTACTCTTGCTTGTATACTTGCTAACTCATTTTGTTGACCTTTGAGGAGCGCCAGGGTAAGACCAGATACTTGAGATCTGGACTTACCAAGAGAGCCTCCTAGTCACTTAACGTAAGATAAGGGAAATCTGTTCAGGGGAGACAGTAGGCTGCGAGCATGCTTGAGCTCTGCCTAGGCTCCCTGTACCTTTATGCTGCTGCTAGACTTTATTAGTAAGAAAGACAGCATTTTGTTTATTAACTTTAACCGCATATGCTTTAGCAATTATTCACGTATTGTCTTAGCCTAGGTTGATGCATATCGCACAACCCAGTATGGCTGTTACTTTGGCTAAGGAAGTACTGTTTTTGAGTTGCTGTTGTTAGTGCTGTCACAAAGTTGTTGCACTTTCTTGTTTCCATATATATGTATCCTACTTTTTGGTGTATTTAAGATACACGCTTTGGTGCCCTGCCCCCTGCATTATTCCTGTTCTATATTCGACGAGCATCTTAGAGCATCAACGTTTTCAGAAGATTTCCATATCT
>CM064485.1:50822681-50930181 GCA_032716605.1 Paralithodes platypus
TTATCATTAAGTTTCCTCCTTAGACCTCCATCAAGCTTAAAATATCCCCTAGATCTAGACCCCCCCCCCCCTCCCCCATTCGAGATAAAGGTTTACATTTTTCGGTAAACAAATGTTCCGGCTGAAGGCCAGTTTCTTATAAAATTGCAGGGTCGCTATCGCTCGCCAGGAGAAGATCGACACCTAATTGGTACGAAAGTTCCTAATATTGACAAAGAATTAGGGTGAAAGGTCTTAAAATCGTCAAATTAATGGAGCGAATGTCTTAAAATGTCCAAAGTAATGGGGCTAAAGATGAGGGAGAAGGGGGCCAGAAACCCCCCCCCCCCCACATAATAATTGTACTCCTCTGTGTTTAAGGGGCCCACCTCGCTTTGTTTTTCTCTTTCTCTCCCTCTCTCTTTGGCTTGTATCCATTCGGCCCCATTCAGCCTACTGTTTTAAGATGTTTACCCCCATCCAGGTGTCAATATTTTCGTGACGAGCGGTAGCGAGCCAGCATATATATATTTTTGTTTTGACAGCAAGCTAAATTTGTAAATTTTTCGATAGAAAAATGTCTTCAGCGAAGCCGGATTTCTCCATATAATGTTGGCTCGCTATCGTTCGCCAGGAAGAAATCGACACCTGTATGGGGATAAACGTCTTAAAACAGTTGGCTGAATGGGGACGAATGGATACAAGCCAGGGAAAGAGAAAAAAGGAGAGAAAGATACAAAAAAAAAACCGGTGTCGTGTATTTGGGCCATTATCTGTATCTGTATTTATTTATGTATCTATCTTTATATATCTATATCTATCTATTTATCTTTCTATGGGCCTACCTATTTTTCCATTTTATTTTTATTTTTCTATGGATGCTTGTATGTTATGTATATGTATCTATCTATCAATCTATCTATTTATATATCTAGCTATCTATCTATCTATATTTATCTATCTAGCTATCTACGGTATTCCGAATTATGTTTATCTGAATGTTTATGTGTCTGTCTACTAGCTATCTATCTATCTGTCCATATGTATCCCTCTATCTATCTCTATTTGTGTTGTTATCACTGATCAATCAATGCATAATGTATCAAGGGGAGATTTTTAGGTTTCTCTCTAAACTTCCATCAAGCTTTTAAAAAATACGCCCAAGACACCCCTCTCCCACCCTTTCGAGATAAATGTCCCGGTTGAAGGCCAGTTCCTCCTATAGTATTGTATAATTCAATATATTACTGTCTTTCTTGGTTGTTTTTGTTATAGCTTCCTTTCTTTCTTTTTTTCATTCTTGGTTGCTTTTTCTCTCTCTTAAAGGGGGGGTGACCTGCTTTTTATTATTTCTGTCCTTTTCTCTCTTTCTCTGGCTTGTATCCATTTGGCCCCATTCAGCCTACTGTTTAAGACGTTTATCCCCATCTAGGTGTCGATTCTGGCGAGCGATAGCGAGCCAGCATTATATGAAAAAATCCGGCTTCGCCGGAGACATTTTTCTATCGAAAAATGTACAAATTTAGCCTGCTGTCAAACAAAAATAAAAAATGTGCTGGCTCGCTACCGCTCACCAGTAAAAAATTGACACCTGGATGGGGATAAAACGTCTTAAAACAGTAGGCTGAATGGGGCCAAATGGATACAAGCCAGAGAAAGATAGAAAAGGACAGAACAAAAACAGGTCATCCCCCTTAATATTTTCCAATCTCTCTGTATTCTCATTTGTTTATTGTGTTTTCCCACTTCCCTTCCTATATACATTTATAAAGCCTTTCGCGTTTGTTATCATTTTGTTTTCAATTTTCTTCATTAGCTTCTTGATGTTTGTACTTTTGATCGATATATCTTTACATTCCTTTTTATTAACCCTTTCTGTACCAGCGACGTCTGTTATATTGTATTCTTGCTATATTTAAATGATTTTATGTAGCTTAGGAAGGATCTGTGATAGTTGAAATTGTTGATTGAGATAGTTTGAAGCCTTATAATTGCTGGAGGCCCTTTTTTAACTTAATATAGTCGTCTAATGGTTGCCAGAATATAGTGAAAAAGATATCACTGGTACCGTACGGGTTAATAGCTTCTCTTTCTACCTATTCTATCCATATCTATATTAATTCTCTCTTTTATTTCTTCCCACCTTCAACTGCTAATCTATTTATGTACACTCACGCGTACTAAAAGTTGCTCAGGGGTGGGTCCTTCCTTCCCCTACTCCACCCTGGGAAGGTGGAAGGGGGGAGTCGGGTCCAAGTCTACCCCCACCTTCCACCAAAAAATTATCTCCAACTCTCCCCCACCTTCCTCCTCTAGCTGGCAGTTAGTGATTAGCGACGATTGTTCGAATTCATTGCAAATTATTGTTAAACTATCATTGCACATGCTTACAATGGCCAACATTTAAAATGTATTATGAATTTATTAATACAATAAACTGTATAAAGGTATTCTCAAAATGAGTCTCTATACACAACGTGGGTTACAAGAATCTCAGCTGTAGTGATCTTCTGCCCCCTCTCTCTCTCTCTCTCTCTCTCTCTCTCTCTCTCTCTCTCTCTCTCTCTCTCTCTCTCTCTCTCTTAACACGTAGACTACGAGGTCAGTTCATTTCAGTTTTTAAAATATGTAATGGGTTTGATAATGTAGATCATAGCAAACTGGTTAGTCTCAATATGAATACAATACGCAACCATGGCTGGCAGTTAGAATTGAAAAGGTTCAGCACTATTATTTGTGGAAACTGTTTCCCATTTAAGATCTGTTCTACCTGGAACAAACTTTCCTAAGAAGCTTTAAACATTTTCTCAGTTGAGCAGTTCAAGAAGACTGTAGTCAGATAGTATTTTTCACACTCTGTAAGGAGTGTAGTGCACTGAACATTGTATCTCCTTCCACTTCGAATATTTCCCCGAAATGGACCGCAAGATCTTTGAGATACTAACTATTCAGTGTAACTCCTTGTAACTCTCATAGCACACACTTTCTACAACCAAGATATAACGGGTCTGAATTGGTTATATTTCCCTTTATTAGTGTATGTGATTAATGTTGCCTGCATTAGATACACATAAAAGAGAGTTGATGGGTTTTGTAGAGGTTAGAAGCTGGGATCACAGACAGAGACAGAGGAGGGGAAGTGAGAAGGCGAGCCCTGCTACTCAAAGCCTCGATACTCAAACCTTACTACAAATTAACACCGACTTTGATTGTAAGTGGTATCGAGTTCTACATTTAATTGATTAAATTAAGTGTATAGGCCACATAGAATTAAATACAGACATTTTATAGTACCGGTATGTATGGTATTGAATCAATGGGGGAAACTCATTTAAATTATAAATGAAACAATAAATAACAGTCGCAACACTATTCTAGCCCATTTTTGTCTTTTGTCCTTTCCTTTTTATGATATGAAAGCCTGACTGCGTAAGTAATTTGAGAAACTATTAGTAGATCGTAGAGGGCACGTTGATGTGTAATGCAATAATGGTTGGATTTAATTACGGTATTATTATATTCAAATCACATTAAATCTTGATCGGTGAAAGTAGTGCAATGAGAGAGACAAACACACGCAGAGAGAGAGACAAAAACACGCAGAGAGAGAGAGAAGCACAAGACCACTACAGCCAAGATTCGTGTAACCCACGATGTGTATAGAAACTCATTTTGAGAATAAAATTATGCACTATATAGTATTAATAAATTCCTAATAAATATTAAATGTTGGCCATTGTAAGCATGTGCAATGATGGTTTATCAATCATTTGCAGTACATGAGAATAATCGTCGATAATCACTAACTGCCAGCTAGAGGAGGAAGGTGGGGGAGTTGGGGATAGTTTTGGGGTGGAAGGTGGGGGTAGACTTGGACCCGACTCCCCCCTTCCACCTGCCCAGGGTGGAGTAGGAGAAGGAAGGACCCATCGATGAGCAACTTTTAGTACGCGTGAGTGTACGTACATACATGCTTTCTTCTTGCTGTGGTCTATCATGTCAGTCAGTCAGTAGCCAAACCCTCACTCTCGCTTTAAGGAGGGATGGGCTTATTTATTTGCTCATTTATGTTTGTTTTGTTTTTTTAATATTTTCTAGTTAAATACTTTATTGGTATGTTTTGTTTGTAAAAATCGTCTTCTCCTCATTCGCTTCTTTTTCTTCTTCTTTTCCTTCCTTTCTTCACTTATATCCATGCTACTCTCTCTCTCTCTCTCTCTCTCTCCTGGAAGTGATAATATATGCAGGATTAAATACTCAGGGTCCTCATTAACGCCTAGCTCTCTTAATTATAGCACGAGAGTGGTGGGGGAGGAATGGTGAGAGAGAGAGAGAGAGAAAATATACCAATAAAGTATTTAACCCTATGAAGATGATGACTTACTTTGACAGTATATTCTGGCTGTTACTAGACGATTTTATGCAGTTTTGGAAGGATCTATGGGAATTATAAGGGTAAAGACTATATCAATTAACCCTGACTTTCAGCACGGAAGAACAGTTTTGTTAGTACAACAGGAGGAACATCATCCGGTACACCTTCTTAGTATCAAGCCCATAGAGGGCAGAAAGTACATCCTTAAAAGAGACTATGTTATTAGGCATAAGTAAGTGAGAGGGGGGTGGAGAGGGAGGAGTAGCATCGGAATCATCCAGGGTGGAGTTATTAGCGAAAGATTGAACGAAGAGTTTAGCTTTGTCAGAGGAAGAGGTGACGGTGGTGGGTGGTACCGTCGGAGTGAAAAAGAGGAGGGAAAGACGAGGAATTGAAATTGTTGGTTAGGTTTTTGGCTAGATGCCAAAAAGCTTGTGAAGAGCTAGAGTTGGAAAGTTCAGAGCATTTGTTGATGACAAAGTTTTTGGCGAGTCGTAGGACAGATTTGGCTTGATTCTGGGCAGAGAAATATATAGTACGTGTTACGCTGGCCAGCTTGCCAGAATGTACTCGTGACTCGCTAGCACTCGCCACGGCAGTGAAATGGGCTATAATAATCGTAGAACAATATTCTTTCTTTCTTAGTATTCATGTTGTCACAGACAGATCAGTGTTTGCCTTTATTCTTGTCTGTGACACTTAGAAGTATTTTATATCCATGGTAGTGATTATAACATGCAGCGCGTGAGAGAGAGAGTCGGAGGGGAGAGCGAAGAGGCAGTGTGTGTGCGTATGTATGTGTGCATTCCTCGCTCGGTGGGCCCGCCCGCTCGCTATTGGACGGCGGGCCTGGCATGGCATATGACGTCTGCTTGTCATGTGACGTAGCGGCCTGTGATTGGTCGCAGAGCCATCTGGTGGCCAGACTCAGTACTTCTCTCCTTCTCTCTCGTCAGAACATGGTATCGCGCGCTCGGCCCTAGAAGTCCCTCGCATTCTGTCCCACATCTAACCCCCTTTACTGCTGTGCCTCTCTCTGAACTCCTTCTTTCCAATACTTCTTATCTTTATTCAATTACCCATCCTTCTGGTTCTCGCCTACGACTTCCATAGTCGGCCAGTCGTATTACCAGCGCCTGTTCTCACATATATGTTTTGCACTAGCTTTAGAGTTTATTAGAATCATAGTCACATGGATTCATATTGTTGGGTGCTTCTAATTATTTGGTTGTTCTTTATTACTATTTAATGCTAGACAGTGGAGGGTATCTTTGGTCGTTGTCTGTGTTATGTATATGGCAAGTCAGAGCCTGTATGACTTCGACGGAGCTAGGTAGCCTGTAGTACACCCTTGTGCATATTTTCCTTTGCGAGCTTAGCAGTATACAAGCGAAGGGCTTTTGCCTACTCTTGCTTGTATACTTGCTAACTCATTTTGTTGACCTTTGAGGAGCGCCAGGGTAAGACCAGATACTTGAGATCTGGACTTACCAAGAGAGCCTCCTAGTCACTTAACGTAAGATAAGGGAAATCTGTTCAGGGGAGACAGTAGGCTGCGAGCATGCTTGAGCTCTGCCTAGGCTCCCTGTACCTTTATGCTGCTGCTAGACTTTATTAGTAAGAAAGACAGCATTTTGTTTATTAACTTTAACCGCGTATGCTTTAGCAATTATTCACGTATTGTTTTAGCCTAGGATGATGCATAGTGCACAACCCAGTATGGCTGTTACTTTGGCTAAGGAAGTACTGTTTTTGAGTTGCTGTTGTTAGTGCTGTCACAGTGTTGTTGCACTCTCTTGTTTCCATATATATGTATCCTACTTTTTGGTGTATTGAAGATACACGCTTTGGTGCCCTGCCCCCCTGCATTATTCCTGTTCTATATTCGACGAGCATCTTAGAGCATCAGACGTTTTCAGAAGATTCCATATCTGTTTGCTGTAGGACTAGACTTCAAGTGTTTTCATAGAGCATTGAAGAGTTTTAGTGTTGAGTTCAGACTCACACTAAAGATAACGTAAGTATATAATCTTTTATTAAATCTTGTCATAGTTTATTTAAGCATTGTTATTACTTGAGAGCTTTTTATTAACGTAATTACTCTTGTTGTGAGTAGGCTTTGCCGTCGCCGGAAAGCCTTTGTAGAAGTACACTTAACCCAGTTAATTGATACCCCATTACCCAGTAGATTAACTCTGGAAGGTTTAAGTGTTTTGTTCACCGGCTTAATAGTTCGAGGGTTTGGAATTAGCGTACCGTTGTTGCAGATCTAGCCTATCTTGTAGTCCAATATTAAGTACCCTTGTTTATTTCGTTGTGCCGGTCGTAACATACGGGATTCTTGAGTTTGAAGGAGACGGTACCGTTTGAATGCTTCCTCCTTATTGCGGACAGCAGTAGAACAAGCGTGAGCAAACCAAGATTTTTGTGAGTTAGTTTCAGAGAAAGAAAATGGGATGTATGCTTCCATGCCTGAAAGGATTACCTCAGTAATGCGCTTGGCACTCTCTGAGGGTCCCTAGGCACGGAAGCAAAAATAATTCCATGGGAAATCAAAGAAGTACTGCTGAAAAGCCTCCTAATCCGCGGCGCCAAAATACCACAAGCGCCACCAGCTCGTAGGGTCGTACTGGAGAGACAGGACAGGTGACTGAGATAAGGTTATGATTGGAGGAGCCCAACGGAGGGAGAAGAGTTACAGTGTAAGCAGAAGGATTAAGGGGGGATGGGCAGGTTTTCTGGACCACTTTCTCCCTCATGTTTAGCCCCATTAGTTTTCAGATGTTAAGAGGTTTGACCCATTAGTCAGTCGATTTTAAGGCCTTTCGCCCCATTTCTTCGTCAATATTTAGACCTTTCGTGCTATTTAGGTGTCGATTTTTTCCCTGGCGAACGATAGTGAGCCTGTAATGTTGGAAGAATCGGCCTTCGGCCAAGACATTTTTCTACCGAAAAATGTACAAATTAATCTAGAAGGGGGATCTAATGGATGTTTTTTTTAAATTTGATGGAAGTCTAGGGAGGAAACTAGAAAAATAATGAATACAGGCAAAAATCGCCCAAAAAGTGAACCATCGTTAAACGTTATTCTTAAACGTTAGAATAAAGTAGAGAATGTTGGGCCGATCTCCAGGGTGGTCCGGGATATGAGTGGGGTGCTCAACTAACTGCTGACCCTTCCCAAATGGCAGAAATATTAGGTCCATTACTCTAGTCGGTTGTGAGTTATACAGATAAATGTTAGCATTCTGGTCTATATATTTAAAACAGGGTATAGCGTTTTTTTTATTGGCCATAAAACGTTTCCAATGACTCTCCCATTAGATGCTAACAACGTCGTTTATAAAGTTATTTCCATGCCAGTATTATTTACAACCATCACCAAAATGATCAATGTTGTATATATATATTTTTTTTTTTTTTTTTTTTTTTCTATGTGATTGAGGGAGGCAAAAGGCATAACTGCCTATAGCGAGTGCCTCCCCCATAGTTGAAAGAGTAACAGGGCCAAAATCAAGGGACGTTCGAGCCAAAATGCCTGGACACACGGAGTTTGAAGCAATTTAAGTCATAGGAAGAGGGAAAGACTGATTCTGGGAGAGAGTTCCAGAGCTCAGCTGTTGAGTAGAAGAAAGTTTGAGAGTAACGTTTCACTCTTGGGTTGGAGAGTTGCACAGAGTAGGGGTGGGATTGAGTTGCAAGACGGGTACCACGTGCCCTACGTAAAGGAGGTGGTATGCACTGGGATAGCTCTGAGGAACACTGATTATTATAGTAGCGATAGAATAGCGAAAGAGATGCAACATTGCGGCGGAGAGAGAGAGTTTGCAGAGAGTTGGCGAGTGGACGGGAGTTAATGATACGAAAGGCCTTCCTTTCAACTTTTGTCTAGGAGAGCGGTGTGAGAGGAACCTCCCCACACATGTGAACAATACTCAATACAAGGGCGCACTATGCCCCTGTACAGAGCAAGAAGCTGTGCAGGGGGAAAGAACCCCCTAAGGCGGTTGAGCACACCCAGCTTCTGGGAGGCTGCCTTAGCAAGACTGGTAATATGGTCCTT
Organism: Paralithodes platypus; assembly: GCA_032716605.1. Classification (NCBI taxonomy): domain Eukaryota; kingdom Metazoa; phylum Arthropoda; class Malacostraca; order Decapoda; family Lithodidae; genus Paralithodes; species Paralithodes platypus. The sequence continues at coordinate 50,831,099 of CM064485.1, forward strand.
CCAAATGAGAGCAGAAGAAAAAGAGACACCAAGAATATTGAGAGAAGATGAAGGGTTGATTTTTGTATTGTTGAAGAATAAGGGATAGTCCACTGGGAGATCCTGACGGGTAGATAGATGGAGAAATTGGGTTTTGGAAGCATTAAAGTTAACAAGGTTTTCTCTGCCCCAATTGGAAATAGTATTTAGATCAGAATTTAAGAGTTCTATGGCTTCATTACGTTTGTCGTTGAGGGATTGCTGGCTGGGGCGTTCTGAAAAACTAATGGAGTAGTGTAAGGTTGAGTCGTCTGCGTATGAATGGATGGGAATTAAGGTACAGTTAAGGAGATCATTTATAAAAATTAGAAAGAGAATAGGAGATAGGACAGAGCCCTGAGGAACACCGGAGTTTATAGGGTGAGGAAGTGAACAATGGCCGTCCACAACCGCGGCTATGGAACGGCCGGAAAGGAAATTAGAGACAAAGGCACAGATGGAGGGATAGAAACCGAAGGAGGGTAGTTTAGAAATTAAAGATTTATGCCAGACTCTATCGAAGGCTTTCGATATGTCTAGTGCAATAGAAAAAGTCTCACCGAAGTCCCGAAAGGAGGATGACCAAGAGTTAGTAAGATATGAAAGAAGATCACCAGTAGAGCGACCCTTAAGGAAGCCATACTGGCGATCTGAGAGCAGATTATGAGAAGAGAAATGCTTAAGAAATTTGGAAGCAAGAATAGTTTCAAAAACTTTAGAAAGACAAGAGATAAGAGCAATTGGACGATAGTTGGAGGGTTGAGAGCGGTCACCCTTCTTTGGGACAGGTTGAATGTGAGCAAACTTCCAGCATGAAGGGAAGACGTTAGAGGATAGACAGAGACGAAAGAGTTTGCCTAGGCAGGGAGTCAGCACGGAAGCACAGTTTTTGAGAACAACAGGAGGAACACCGTCCGGACCGTACGCCTTATTAGTGTTAAGCCCAGAGAGGGTAGAAAGTACATCTTTAGAAGAGATTAGGATATTAGGCATAAGTAAGAGAGAGGAGGGCGGAGAGGGAGGAATAGCACCGGAATCATCCAAGGTGGAGTTTCTAGCAAAAGTTTGAGCGAAGAGTTTAGCTTTGTCAGAGGAAGAAGTGATGGTTGTGCCATCAGAGTGGGAAAGGGGAGGGAAAGACGAGGAAGAGAAATTGTTGGAGAGGTTTTTGGCTAGATGCCAGAAAGCTTGGGAAGAGCTAGAGTTGGATAGTTCAGTGCATTTATTATTGATGAAAGAGTGTTTGGCAAGTCGAAGAACAGATTTGGCTTGATTCCGGGCAGAAACATATGAAGAATGAGAGTCTTGAGTTTTAAGGCGTCGGTACCGTTTGAATGCTTCCTCCTTATTGCGGACAGCAGTAGAACAGGCGTGAGTAAACCAAGATTTTTTAGCATTAGTCTGAGAGAAAGAGAATGGAATGTATGCTTCCATGCCCGATAGGATTACCTCAGTAATGCGTTCAGCACTCTCCGAGGGTCCTCGGCCATGGAAGCAGAAATCATTCCATGGGAAATCAAAGAAGTACTGCCGAAGAGCCTCCCAGTCGGCAGCGCCAAAGTGCCACAAGCGCCGCCGGCTAGGAGGATCGGGTGGCTGTACTGGAGAGATAGGACAGGAGACAGAGATAAGTTTATGGTCAGAGGAGCCCAGAGGAGAGAAAAGATCGACAGTATAAGAAGAAGGGTTAGAAGTTAGAAACAAGTCAAGAATGTTGGGCCGATCTCCGATGCGATCCGGGATACGGGTGGGTTGCTGAACTAACTGCTCTAGGTCATTTAGGATAGAAAAGACGTAGGCTTGTTCACCAGGTGGATCAGTAGTGTGAGAGGAGAGCCAATGGCGGTGGTGAACGTTGAAATCTCCTAAGATGGAGATTTCTGAGAAAGGAGAAATGGATAGAATGTGTTCCACTGTAGAGTTTAGATAGTCAAAGAATTTCGGAAAGTTGGTAGAGTTAGGGGAAAGATAAACAGCACAGAAATATTTAGTAAGAGAATGACAGGAAAGTTTGAGCCATGTTGTGGGGTTTTGAACAGAAATATTGAGAGTGTAAATGAGAGGTTAATTGGAACAATTTTAGCGTCAGGCGAAAGCGATAAGGATATTCAGTCTCATGCTAAAAATGATGACTATAATGCAAATAATAGTAGTGATGGTGCAACAGAAGATGGAAATGTCGCTAAAAACAAAGGTAAATTAGGTATAAAGAAAAGAAGTAAATTGAGAGTATATTACACAAACTGTAGGAGTCTATGTAACAAAATGAACGAACTTAGAGCCCTTGTTAGCAAAGCAATATAGACATAATAGCGCTACTGAAACGTGGATTAATACAGAAACCAGGCATTTTTTAGCAGAATTTGATATACCAGGATATAGTTTGTTAAATATGACCGAACAAGTAAGAGGGGTGGCGGTATAGCAGTGTTTGTCAGGAGTACATTAAAAGCTGTGTTAAATCAGGTATTAGACTAAATAACGATAATGAAAGTGTTGGGTAGAGGTTAACGAAGGTAGTGAGACCATAGTTATTGGAGTTAGGTATAGACCGCCAAATATGAGTAGAAATGACGGAACGTCATTATGGGAGGAAATTAAAATGGCATCAAGGTTTAGCAATGTGTGCATTATGGGGGATTTTAATTTTTCCGAATATAGATTGGCAGCATCAAATAGGAGACTCTGATTCTGAGGAGTTTATAGAGGTAGTACAAGATAGTTTTTTATTTCAATTCATAGATACGCACGACTAGAGGTAATAATATTCTCGATTTAGTTTTCAGTAACAATGAACATATGGTAAATAATGTAGAGATAGGGGACCACCTAGGAAATAGTGACCACAATTCTGTGTATTTTAATATACAAGGGAAAGGTAATACCAGAGAGAATACAACATTAATACCTGACTTTAGAAAAGCCAATTTGGTGGGTTAAGAAGAGCCCTATTAGCGGACCTAATGGTCAAAAAATTAAGTCGATCCAGGTGTCCAAATGCGTGTACCCCTTCTCAGGCACCTGTCATCTTAAGTCAGGAAGAGACGTCAACCTTGGTAGATACACACGATAACTTTATCAGTCAGTATTCAATGCACAAAATAAATACATCCCCAAAAGAAAATTTAGATCAACACAGAACCAACCCAAATGGATGAATAATAGACTATTAGATCTTCTAGGACCAAAGAGGAATATATAGAAAAATTAGAAAAGGCGAAATTCACCTACTTGCTTACTATCAAATCTATCAAGACAGGTAAAAAGGATTAGGAAAGAAAAAAGAAATTATGAAATTAAGGTTGCCAATGACTCAAAAAATATCCTAAAGCTTTTTTACCAACTATATATATCCAACGTTAGAGATGTTATTGGTCCCCTTAAAACTTCGATAGGAGAAATGACAGAAAATGATTTAGAAATGTGCAGTACATTAAATGGTCAATTTCTTTCCGTTTTCACTAATGAAAATTTGGCACAGTTTCCAGAAGTCCGTAAGGTATATAGCGATAGTATAGTAGATAGAGTAAGTACGGTTACTATAAGTAGAAATGCTTGTCTTAAGGAAATTGACAGACTGAAACCTCATAAATCGCCTGGTCCTGATGAGGGTATATGCTAGAGTATTAAAAGAATGTAGGGATGAGTTTAAGTTACCCATTAACATTTTTATTTAACAAGTCATTGGAGACAGGTATAGTTCCAGAAGCTTGGAAGCTTGCAAACGTAGTTCCGATCTTCAAAAAAGGTGACAAATCAATAGCATCCAATTACCGTCCATTAGTCTTACATCAATCATAGGAAAGCTACTAGAGTCAATTATTGCTAGTAAAATTAGAAACCACTTAGAAACATTTAATTTAATAAATTCTTCTCAGCATGGATTCACTCAGGGACGTTCTTGCCTTACTAATTTGCTTAGTTTTTCTCAGAGGTATATGAAGCAGTAGATAATGACAAGTCATATGATATAATATATTAGATTTCAGTAAGCTTTCGACAGAGTCCCCCACGAGATTGATGAGAAAAGGTTGAGGCGCATGGAATAGGTGGGGCGTTGTTGGGATGGATTAGGTCATGGCTAATTGGTAGGAAAACAGAGAGTCAGCATAAATGGTACGAAGTCAGAATGGGGAGCAGTCAAAGATGGTGGCCCCCAGGGATCTGTATTAGGTCCTCTGTTGTCTGTTATATACATAAATGACGTTGATTTAGGTATAACTAGTAGGATAAGTAAATTTGCAGACGATACCAAGATGGGGAGAACAATTGATTCAGATAGAGATATAGAGTGCCTCCAAAGGGATCTAGATATACCTTACACGAATGGTCAGTAAATTGGCAGATGAAGTTTAACATTGACAAATGCAAGGTATTAAAGATAGGGAAGATGCATACAAATGTTAAATATAAACTAGCTAATGTGGAATTAGAAAACTCGAATTGTGAGAAAGATCTAGGTGTGTTTGTTAGCAATGATTGAAGCCTAGACAACAGTGTATAAGCGTTCGAAACAAGGCAAACAGGATTCTCGGGTTCATCTCAAGAGTGTGAGTAACAGAACTGCTGATGTATGTTATCTTAAAACTTTACTTGTCATTAGTGAGACCCCATATGGATTATGCTGTTCAATTTGGTGTCCTTATACAGAATGGACATAGATTCATTGGAGAGAGTACAACGTAGAATGACAAAAATGATCCCATAATATTTGAAATCTTCCGTATAAAGAAAGGTTGAAGAAATTAGGCTTACATTCGTTAGAGAGACGCAGAGTTAGAGGGGATATGATAGAGGTGTTCAAGTGGGTTAGTGGGATTAACAAGGGGACATGACAAATGTACTAAAGCTCAGTGATAGCGAAAGAACTCGTACCAATGGTTAATTAGATAAATTTCGTTTCAGAAAAGATATAGGCAAATATTGGTTTGGTAACAGAGTTGTAGATGGTGGAATGGACTACCAAGTGCTATAGTGGGATTAAAAACGATAGGGAGCTTTAAGATAAAATTGGATAAGCATATGGACGAGAAGGGTTGGGTGTGAAGGGGGATCAGCAGTGTTGGGCCAATCAGCGCTCTGCAGACCCCCGTAATCCTGCGTTAATCTCTAACCGTTTTTGGTAAGATGATCCTCAGGGTATTAGAGTGTTGAGCCTATAATTGGGCTTTGTAATTGGGGTTGTGTGGGACAGGGATCTGCCTTGCTTAGGCCAATCGGCTTTCTGCAGACTCCCATTTTCTTATGTTCTTATGTTCTTATAAAGTTGAGAATTCAGAGGAGTCGAAATCGGGAACACGAGAGCAAGTGAGTTTGTTGTGCACATATGCACAACATCCGCCTTTGGCTTTGAAACTAGGATAGAGAAAGTAGGAGGATACAGAGAAGAGGTTGCTGGATGTTGCTACAGACACCTGAGTTTCGGTATATATATATATATATATATATAATTTTTTTTTTATGCCTATATTTATTCTTACATTATTTTCAAGCTGGCGAGAAATTGAGTTGTCCAAGTTCTTAGGTTCATTCAACGCTTTATAGCCATATATGTTTTTAATTGTGAAAACGTTGCCTGAAATTAATATGATTGTAAGAAATAGTATTTATATTTATTAGTACATTAATTATCTAGAAATCAACTACTAAAGGAGTCAAATTTCCACCAGGTTAAATCAATAGTTTATATGCTAAAATGAATGATAATTAATAATAATGGTATACACTGTAAGAATGAAAGATATAAGAAACGTAAATTAAACCAAGACAAGTTTAATAGTAGGTATTTTTCTTTTGATTATTTGATACACCTTTCTATTCTTACTTGACATGATTTTGTTTATAACGAAATATCTTTTAATAGTAAATTATTAAGGAGACTTTAAGTACCTTTTTCATATTTTCTTTAAACTCATATTGTTCACTGGGTGCAATAAAGTAAACTAAGTATGCAATTGATATATACAGTATATATATATGTTTTTGTTTTCAATTTTAATATTTGATATTTTTGCCATCCCCATCATGGATATTAAGAAATAATAATAATGAAGAGTTTCCACAAATCATATTTGTTATCCATGCTATTATAATAAACGACAAAATAGTAACATTAATTGAAGAAAGTGAACAATAATACATAGTGGTAAAATACAATCGATCAGAAACGAATACTGCATAATTATCAATGTTATTATCATGCTCAGACAAATGTCATTGGAATAGAAGAGAGCGTCTTCGAGAAGGACTATTAGCAAGTCAATCTGAAAGGAAATTTTGAACGAAGGAAGCATTATTAGAGAGACAAAATAGTAATTGGGTCATTTCTAATGGATTCAGGATAATGGAAAAGCAATTTAAACCCTTGACGATTATCTGAGGGTTTGTTCTGGCTAGCATTAGACGATTTTATTGGGTTTAAGGGGAGATGAGTCGTTTTTCTGGTCCCCCCTTCTTTCTCATGTTTAGCCCCATTAGTTTTCATATTTTAAGACGTTCGGCCCATTAGTTTGGCGATTTAAAAAAATTTGTCACATTTCTTTGTCAATATTAAGACTTTTCGTGTCATTTAGGTGTCGATTTTTTCCCTTTGAGTTTTAGAGATCCTTGCTAAGTTGCATAAAATCGTCTAATGATAACTAGAATTAAGTGTAAACATGCGCCCTAAAATACTAAATGACTTAAGGGTGGTGACTGTTACGACCGGCACTACGAAATAAACAAGGGTACTTAATAATGGACTAGATGATAGGCTATATCTGCAACAACGGTACGCTAATTCCAAACCCTCGAACTATTACGCCGGTGAACAAAACACTGAAACCCTCCAGAGTTAATCTACTGGATAACGGGGTATCAATTAACTGGGTTTAGTGCACTTCTACAAAGGCTTAACGGTGACGGCAAAGCCTACTCACAACAGGAGTACTCTACGTTAATAAAATGCTCTCAAGTAATAACAATGCTTAAATAAACTATAACAAGATTTAATAAAGGAGTATATGCTTATGTTAACTTTAGTGTGAGTCTGAACTCAACACTAAACTCTTCAATGCTCTATGAAAACACTGGAAGTCTAGTCCTACAGCAATCAGATATGGAATCTTCTGAAAACGTCTGATGCTCTAAGATGCTCGTCGAATATAGAACAGAAATAATGCAGGGGCAGGACACCAAAGCGTGTATCTTAAATACACCAACAAGTAGGATACATATATATAAAACAAGGGAGTTCAACAACTCTGTGACAGCACTAATAATAGCCACTCAAAACAGTACTTCCTTAGCCAACGTAACAGCCAAACTGGGTTGTGCACTATGCATCAACCTAGGCTAAAATAAGGCGTGAATAATTCCTAAAGCATACGCAATTAAAGTTAATAAACACACTGCTGTCTTTCTCACTAATAAAGTCTAGCAGTGGCATAAAAGGTACAAGGAACCTAGGCAGAGCACAAGCATGCTCGTAGCCTACGGTCTCCCCCTGAACAGATTTCCCTTATGTTACGTTAAGTGACTAGGAGGCTCTCTTGGTAAGTCCAGATCTCAAGTATCTGGTCTTACCCTGGCGCTCCACAAAGGTCAACAAAATGAGGTAGAAAGCATACCAGCAAGAGTAGGCAAAAGCCCTTCGCTTGTATGCTGCTACACTCGCAAAGGAAAAATATGCACAAGGGTTACAGGCTACCTAGCTACGTCGAAGTCGTACAGGCTCTGACTTGCCACAGACATAACTCAGACAACGACCAAGGATACCCTCCACTGTCTAGCATTAAATAGTAGGAAAGAACAACTCAATAATTAGAAGCACCCCAATACTATGATACCATGTGACTATGACTCTAATAATCCCTAAAGCTAGTGCAAAACATATATGTGAAAACTGGTGCTGGTAATACGACTGGCCGACTATGGAAGTCGTATGCAGAACCAGAAGGGATAAGTAATTGAATAAAGACAAGAAGTATGGAAAAGAAGAAGTTCAGAGAGAGAAACAGTAGTAAAGAGGGTTAGATTGGGAACAGATTGCAAGGGACGTCTAGGACCAAGCACAACATACCAAGCTCTGAAGAGACACGCGAGAAGAATGCCCGCACCACCCTAGTAGGACAGTGGCCCCCAATCACAGACGACTACGTCATGAAGAGCATGCGTCATATGACGCGTCAGGCCAGCCGACCAATCACGAGCGTGGGAACCTCCGTTCGAGCGAGGGAGGCACACGTACATACACACGCACATATTACCACCTCGCTGCTCCTTCTCGTTCTCTCTCCTTGCAATTCACTCTACATATTTTATACTCTATCAATGATATAAAATACTTCCAAGTGTCACAGACAAGAATAAAGACCACCACTGATCTGTCTGTGACAACATGAACACTAAGAAAGAAAGAACATCGTTCTACGATTATTATAGCCCATTTCACTGCCCTGGCGAGCGCTAGCGAGTACGAGTACATTCTGGCAAGCTGGCCAGCGTAACACCCCGCCCAAGATGTGGGACGTTTTAATCTCAGGTGAACGCCACATCTGACCAGACAGAATGCCCACCAACCCCGCATCACCCAGCTACTCTCCCAAGTTGTGAAAACAAGGCACGATCACAAACATAAAACACTTCATTATGAAAAAAAAAATCTACACAACACTTCCCCAAAATAATAGAAATAATTATATCACGCTCAACGAGCAAGCTTCACCAAGCCTAGCCTACTAAGACAAAAACACAGGATGTCTTAGATTCTTGCTGTAACATACTGCACTTATATACTATCAAAAAGAAAGTTTTTATGTGAGGTTTTTATATTTTTAATAGTGTTTTTGGCGGCTTTTCACTACAGGGGGCAATCCTAATTTTTCTCCACTCTCAAACAAACACTGACTGAACGGCGAGGGTTCTCCTTAAAACATACCCTCCCATGACAAACAATCAGCCAGAACATTATCAGTGCCCTTAACATGCCACACATCCAACTTGTGTTCCGGCAGCAAAACAACACCTGACACTGATAAACTGCCCAGTCCATCACAAGACTGGCACTTCTCTTCGCTCTCTCTGGCAACGGGGCCTGCCAATAACCTTTCACTATTTCCACCTTAGTGATAAACGAGGCAGCCCCGATGCGGTCTATGGGGTCGTCAACTCTGGGTAATGGATAGGCGTCTGTCAGGGATAATGCACCAACACTCTTGCAATCAACACAAACACGGATCTTGCCACTCAACTCAGGTTGCAAAGTCACTGGCAACGACCACTCACGATATCCTTTATCCCTCAGACCCTTCTCCAACATGAAGTCTAGCTCTGCTTTCACGACAGGCTGTTGAGCAGGATTTATACGGTAGGGAGCCAATTTGAGCTTTGCACTGTCTCCAGCCTCTATGTCGGGTGCCCCCCCGGACATCAGGCCTGAAGAATCAAAAACCATGCGGACGTACTGCCACAGCCTAGTAAACAACTTCTCTTGGCGCTTAGAAACAAGAGGTTGCAACTTATCTCGAAGAACAACATGCTCATTGCCCTCCCACAACCCAGCCGGGACCGCAGTTTCTAAACTATAGTCTCCCTCCTTCTCCACCTCTGTCCCTAAAACAGCCAGGTCATGAGAGGGACAATCTGTACCACCTGTGCAGTCACTCCCACAGTTCATAAGTGCTAATGCTTCCCCGCCGATACCGTACATGCGCACCCCCGCATTCCTTGCGACTACATCTGCTGGCGCAGCATCACCGCTTTCAGCGCCACGGCCAGATACAGTCGGTCTATGGTAGGGCTGTTGCATTCTACTAGAGCAGCATTGGGAGGCTATGCGACGACCGGGCGCATCCACTCCACAGCCAACCTCACCAATCTGCTCAATGTCCTGATACTGACCACCACCCTTAGCAGCCATGGGTCGACCCTGACCTGACAACCATGCCAAAGCCTCGTCGCCCACCTTGAACAACTTAAACAACGAGGCCAACGGTTTACTCACACCCAAGTGACCTGCCAGCGGAACATCGTGCACCACATGAGTTGTGAGGCCTGGGTGCTCGGCACAAACAGTGGGGTATGAACCGAGCAGGTGCTGGATCGCTGCACACTGCTGCTCAGGCAGGTGCTCAAGCGCTTCCACAGCCACCTGACTCGTGTTCCCCGCCCACTGATCCGCCGAGACATGACAATCCCAACTTTCCACCACCTGTGCCTCACTGTCCCCCTCTCCTTCTCCACCTTGGCCGCTGCAGACCAACACAGGGACAGTAGGCTGCTCAGGTGGGCGCCTCACAAACTCCTTCAACAGGTTCACATGACATGCTTCCCCGTCCTCATCGAGTTCAATAGCCCCGTTCCCACAACTCTCAAAACTAAGATCTTCTAGTTGCACCTGGGAACTACTCTGTCGCGGAGTGCCATCACGCCCTACCATGTCACTAGGTGGGACAGGTTCTGGGGCCACTCCGGAGCTCAAATTTGATGCAAGTACCTAGTCACCAAGGAGTGTCGCTGGGTCCAAACTCTCAACCCGACCACCAGCCTTGACTTTCTCCTTCTGACCCTTCCTCCGCTGGTCTGAAACCTGGGTACTAGGCTGTGACACATGAGCGGACTGAGACCTGGTGTCAGCACACGCCATCTGCTGCGTCTGGCACCTCTCGAGCCCCTCTTGCCCCTCCCTACTCGTGTCGGCCGCCCTCTCGGCAACGACTAAGGGTGGAACCTCGGAAGTAGGCACCGCAAAGTCGTTACCGAGAAGGAGGTCGACCCCCTCAACTGGCAATTTCTCCACAACACCCACATCCAACTCCCGTGTCACACCGTCCACCTCAAGCTCCACTCTGACCAGCGGGTAAAACCGCGTAGCATTGATGCCTTGAACCACCACAACCAGAGCCGCGTTAATAGGCTTGCCAGTGAAGTTCTTAACAAGTGTCTGGGAAGCGCCCGTATCACGCAGCAACTCAAGCCTATGCTCCACACCAGCCCACCTCACAGTCCCGTGCCCCCTATGACCACAAAAAACATCTCGGACGGGTGACGAGCCCTCCTGCTGCTTCTGCACCGGCTGTGACCTCGCAACCGTCTGTTTACCCCGGGCAAACGCGGAAGACCTCAAAGACACACCGATGTTGCTCACTAGTGACACCACTGCTGTAGGCAGTGTGCTCGGACATGAGCGCGCAATATGCCCATTCTTATGACACTTGAAGCACTCCACATCGCTCTTGGACTTCCCCTGAGGTGGGTAAGGGCCCTGGCCTTTCTTTAACTGGAAGGGTTTCGACTTGGGATCAAAATTGGCAACAGTACTCTTAAATGGGTAATTAGTTGTGTCATTAATTCGGGGGGGTGGAGTGGTATGCCCCTTGTTACCTGCCTCAGCTCTCTGTGCAGACCCGCACCCACGGATCAATGACAACCTGAGGTCAGCCAGCTCAGCCGCCTCCTGCAGAGTTTTAGGTTGCTTTTCTTTCAGGTTAAGAGTCAAGTTACTGCCAGTACATTTGAAAAATTGTTCTAACAACACTAATTGCTTCACTGCATCAAAAGTAGTTGCCTTCTCCGACCTTAACCAATTCTCAAATGCATCTGACAGCTCTCTAGCGTGTTCCTGGAAAGTACTTTCCTTTCTCTTAGGAACAGCCCTAAACTTCAGCCTATAGGTCTCTGGCTGTAGCTCATATGCCCTCAGGACAGCCTCTTTCAACTCCTCATATTCAACACAAGACTCTAGGGGTAAAGCATCGTACGCCTTGAGTGCTTTCCCCGTCAATCGTGAAGAGACAAGGGCTGCCCACTTCTCCTCGGGCCATTGGTGCTCTCGGCACTTTTTCTCAAAACGGAGAAAGAATTCTGTAACTCCTAACTCATCAAACACTGGAACCAACTTTAGTAGATGCGACAGGGACTGGTCATGGGGTCGACCCCCCTGGACGACCCGGTTCCTCGTCACCTCTACACGAGTTTTCTCTAGGTCAACATCGGCACAATACCTTGCAGACTCGGCCTGATACTTGAGCTCAGCCTCTTGCTGCTGCTGCTTCTGCTCTAGCTCAGCCTCATGCTTTCGCTGCTCGAGCTCGGCCTGTCACTCGGCCTGTCGCTCCTGCTGCTTAAGTTCGGCGAGCTCGACCTGAAACAACATCTCGGGAGACAACCCTTGAGGAAGGGGTGCTACTACCGGGGACCCACCCAGTGAGTCACTTAGAGGCATACCCAACCGCCAGCGGGCATCGGCCTGCGGGAACGTACTCGGCTCCGGAACCCGAGGGGGCGCCATGATAGGAGTTGAGTGGAATGGGGGCTGGGACGAAGGTGCCCCAGCTCCTGCTCCACCCGGACCCCCATGCACCCCACCCACCCCACCCAGCACACAGGTAACCATCTCACTTCTCGACAAACCGCTAGTACCGGAAAACCCTAAGACCGTGGCTACACACTGCAGTCCGTACTGGTCTAGCCCCGACACACGGTCCGCCGACACAGGCTCCTCCAAAAAAATCCGAGCATCCTCCTCATTGTTCACCACCCGAACGCCGTTAAACAACTCCACCTTCTCCACCTCCTCGCCTGTCTCTCGCACTGTGCCCTCACTATGCTCAGACCCGTCCAGTGACATGATGGAGTCAACAACAAAAAATCTCAAGTCAAGACAAAAATAGGCAAACTCTCGCGTAGCTTTATTCACCAAAAATATTCGAAGATGTTTTTAAGTGCAATACTAGGTCACCCATAAACTCCAACAAGTTCCATATATCCTCAAAACAATGTCCACTGCCAACACTGCGAGAAATAAATTCAACCCCAAATGGCAATAAGATTTCTCCAAAAAAAAAATGCAATATTCAGTTCACTATATACTGGACTAAGGTCGCCATTTGTTACGACTGGCACTACGAAATAAACAAGGGCACTTAATAATGGACTAGAAGATAGGCTATATCTGCAACAACGGTACGCTAATTCCAAACCCTCGAACTATTACGCCGGTGAACAAAACACTTAAACCCTCCAGAGTTAATCTACTGGATAACGGGGTATCAATTAACTGGGTTTAGTGCACTTCTACAAAGGCTTAACGGTGACGGCAAAGCCTACTCACAACAGGAGTACTTTACGTTAATAAAATTCTCTCAAGTAATAACAATGCTTAAATAAACTATAACAAGATTTAATAAAGGAGTATATGCTTACGTTAACTTTAGTGTGAGTCTGAACTCAACACTAAACTCTTCAATGCTCTATGAAAACACTGGAAGTCTAGTCCTACAGCAATCGGATATGGAATCTTCTGAAAACGTCTGATGCTCTAAGATGCTCGTCGAATATAGAACAGAAATAATGCAGGGGCAGGACACCAAAGCGTGTATCTTAAATACACCAACAAGTAGGATACATATATATAAAACAAGGGAGTTCAACAACTCTGTGACAGCACTAATAATAGCCACTCAAAACAGTACTTCCTTAGCCAACGTAACAGCCAAACTGGGTTGTGCACTATGCATCAACCTAGGCTAAAATAAGGCGTGAATAATTCCTAAAGCATACGCAATTAAAGTTAATAAACACACTGCTGTCTTTCTCACTAATAAAGTCTAGCAGTGGCATAAAAGGTACAAGGAACCTACAGTAGGCAGAGCACAAGCATGCTCGTAGCCTACGGTCTCCCCCTGAACAGATTTCCCTTATGTTACGTTAAGTGACTAGGAGGCTCTCTTGGTAAGTCCAGATCTCAAGTATCTGGTCTTACCCTGGCACTCCACAAAGGTCAACAAAATGAGGTAGCAAGCATACGAGCAAGAGTAGGCAAAAGCCCTTCGCTTGTATGCTGCTACACTCGCAAAGGAAAAATATGCACAAGGGTTACAGGCTACCTAGCTCCGTCAAAGTCGTACAGGCTCTGACTTGCCACAGACATAACTCAGACAACGACCAAGGATACCCTCCACTGTCTAGCATTAAATAGTAGGAAAGAACAACTCAATAATTAGAAGCACCCCAATACCATGATACCATGTGACCATGACTCTAATAATCCCTAAAGCTAGTGCAAAACATATATGTGAGAACTGGTGCTGGTAATACGACTGGCCGACTATGGAAGTCGTATGCAGAACCAGAAGGGATAAGTAATTGAATAAAGACAAGAAGTATGGAAAAGAAGAAGTTCAGAGAGAGAAACAGTAGTAAAGAGGGTTAGATTGGGGACAGATTGCAAGGGACGTCTAGGACCAAGCACAACATACCAAGCTCTGAAGAGACACCCGAGAAGGATGCCCGCACCAACCTACTAGGACAGCGGCCCCCAATCACAGACGACTACGTCATGAAGAGCAGGCGTCATATGACGCGTCAGGCCAGCCGACCAATCACGAGCGTGGGAACCTCCGTTCGAGCGAGGGAGGCACACGTACATACACACGCACATATTACCACCTCGCTGCTCCTTCTCATTCTCTCTCCTTGCAATTCACTCTACATATTTTATACTCTATCAATGATATAAAATACTTCCAAGTGTCACAGACAAGAATAAAGACCACCACTGATCTGTCTGTGACAACATGAACACTAAGAAAGAAAGAACATCGTTCTACGATTATTATAGCCCATTTCACTGCCCTGGCGAGCGCTAGCGAGTACGAGTACATTCTGGCAAGCTGGCCAGTGTAACATGACCTGCTTTATTTCTCTCCCTTTCTCTCATTATCTGGCTTGTATCCATTCGGCCCCATTCAGCCTACTGTTTTAAGACGTTTATCCCCATCGAGGCGTCAAATTCTTCCTGGCGAGCGATAGCGAGCCAGCATTGTATGGAGAAATCCGGCTTCGCCGGAGACATTTTTCTATAGTTAAATGTACAAATTTAGCTTGTCAAATACATTAAAACAAAATATGCTGGCTCACTACCGCTCACCAGGAAAACATTGACACCTGGATGGGGATAAACATCTCAAACCAGTAGGCTGAATGGGGCCGAATGAATACAACCCATAGAGAGAGAGAGAGAGAGAGCGAAATAAATAAAAGAGGTGAGTCCCCTTAAGTGCATGAATATTAGGCCATGTTAACCCTTTCTGTAGCAGCGACGTCTGTTATGCTTTATGCTGGCTGTATTTAAACGATTTTATGCTGCTTCGGAAGGATCGGTGGAAGTTAAATGGAGTTGATTGAGAATTTTATGCTGCTTAGGAAGGATCGGTGGAAGTTTAAAGGGGATGATTGAGATAGTTCGAAGCCTGATCATTGTTACAGATCCGTCCTACACTGAAGAAAGTCGATTAGTAGTAGCCAGAATGAAATAAAAGGAATGTCGACGATACAGAAGGGGTAACTCAAACAAAATAAAATAGGAATAGTTAAAAAAGAAAAAAGAGAGAGAGAGAGAAATGTGTATGGTTGTAACGGTTGTAACGGTTGTATTGCAAATTGAAAGTCAGTTGTTGTGGGTGTAAAATTGCAATAAAGTCTTCGTATTGCACACTGGCTTTGTTCGTGTGTGTGTGTGGGTGTTTTATGTGTGTGTGTGGGTGGGTGTTTTATGTGTGTGTGTGGGTGTTTTATGTGTGTGTGTGGGTGTTTTATGTGTGTGTGTGTGTGTGGGTGTTTTGTGTGCGTCTAGGTTTGTGTGTGTGTGGGTGTTTTATGTGTGTGTGTGTGTGTGGGTGTTTTGTGTGCGTCTAGGTTTGTGTGTGTGTGGGTGTTTTGTGTGTGTGGGTGTTTTGTGTGCGTCTAGGTTTGTGTGTGTGTGGGTGTTTTGTTTGTTCTTTTGCATTGGATTTATTTCTCCCCATTAGTCTGGTGATTTGAAAACGCTTCGCCCCATTCAGGTGTCAATATTTTCCAGGCGAGCGGTAGCGAGCCAGCATATATATATTTTTGATTTACAGAAAGCTAAATTTGTACATTTTTCGATAGAAAAATATTTCTGGCGAAGCCAGATTTCTCCATACAATGCTGGCTCGCTATCGCTTGCCAGGAAGAAATCGACACCTGGATGGGGATAAACGTCTTAAAACAGTTGACTGAATGGGGCCGAATGGATACGAGCCAGAGAAAGAGAGAAAAGGAGAGAAAGATAAATAATGCCGGTGACCCCCCTTAAGTATCCCAGATAGGGCGCAAATCGCTTCCTGTGCGGGAAAGGGTTAACAGGCCACAATAACCCCCAAAAACGTCGTAACAGTCGGGTTGCAAATTGAACGGTAAGCCGGTATCACACGAGCGATTTTTCACTCGACATTTATCCTCAACACTGGTCTGGCAGCTTATGTGGTCAACATATACAATATTTTGGTTGCCTAAATTCATCTATCATCAGTTAAGTTTCCGTTACCTTTGCAAAATATTCCAGAAATGTTGCCAGAAAAATGTTGATCATCGAATGTTGACTATAAAAGCTCTCGTGTGATACTGGCTATAGTCGTGGTGAGGGTGTAAAATGGAAATAAAGTCTTGGGATATTGTACGCCGGCCTTCAACCCTTTACCATTACTCTAAAGCCACTTTCACACATTCACAATGTTGGTCCCGATGTACCCCGAGGTACACAAATTGGTACATCGGCAGTGACAGTGACTCGATGTAGGCGCTTGACGACGAAGCCTCGACGGTGACACGTCGTAGCCACGATGGGCCAGATGGTACCACGGTTGCAACACGACGACGGCGCCACGTCAATGCTGTAACGGTCAAAATTCCGGTCAAAACCGTACCCCGACGTACCCCGACGTGGCACGAGGGAAACACGACGAGGGGCGATGGACTTATGATGGTGACACGTGGCCGACCAGACGAGGACGACGCCACAACGTCAGGCAGCCTGACAGATATCATCAATACTATTATGGTGTTAAAGGTATTACGTTCAACGGTCAAGTTTAAGGTAAGATAAGGTCGAATTATTTCTATGTAAGGTATAGGCGTATGATTTGTTTTATATAAAATCAAGTTTTTGTCGTAGAGAGCTGGTTCTTCGTAAATAACAATCTGTATTCATTGCCGATATACGAAATTAATATCTAAAAACTGTATCGAACGTTAAATTATATGAAAATAGACCATGCATTGAAGCGAAAATATTTACCAGTTGGTGACAGCGGCGACGGACAAAAAATATTCAGGAAAAATAAAAGTGTTGATCGTACATTGGCCATATATGTACCATTAGAAAGTTAATGAAAAATCCTATATATCACTTGCTTACAGAATATTCATTGTCCCACATTTTATCGGTGAAAATGGGGAGGGAAAGTATGGGCGGACTGAACAGTAACCTTCACCTATGGTGAAATTCCACATATTATTATTTTTATTTATTGTTTTGTTGAAATCTTATATAATAATCTTTCCTCTTGCCGTTCATAAAAAATAAAAAAAATAAAAAATTATTATGGGTGAAAACCAATTGAGAGCGAATATTTTGGTGCGGCTGGGATTCTATAAAAACAAAAAACTATCGTTATAGATTTATTTCTATAAAATCCAATATTGATGATGGCATATTCTAAACACCGCCATCATGTTCAGCGGAAAAAATTGCTGTGATTTAGTATGAAAATAAAAATAACGATAAAAAAAACGATATACCGGTACCGGTATATCTCATATAGTATATAATATAACAGTGCGTTTAATCTCCACAGGTAGGCTACACTTCGTGATGAATCATATTTTCTCTAATTGTGGAAGGTAAAATGTATTGATATAAACCTATCTTGTGCAAAAGGATTGATATAAACATAGCTTGTGTAAGGATGGAATCGTCGAAAACACAGGAACAATCTCCTCTATCTAAACCCATCCACCCACACAAACACTATCTTGTGTTAAATTAATCAATAACACTTAGTATTTCCTTTGGCTTTTACTATTATAAACACTACTGTATTAGGTAAAATTAAATTAAATTCCATAGAGCATAATTATAATAACATTTATTGCATACCGTGTATCAGTGGCGGTCGATATAGCCACACAAGAACAATAACACACACACGCACACACACTCACTCGACAATTAACACACACGTGTTTCGGTAATCATACCAGTACACTGATTTTTCATTTGAACTTATTAACTCGTTATAAGTTGATTATGGAATATTATATACGGTATATACGGTATAGGCCTACCGTATACCATATCAGGTCTTTATTTATTCATCATGTGCGTATTTATAGTGTTGTCAGAATACTCCACTAATCCGAAGCACTGTCGGTCCGCTGCCATTCGGATTACATGACTTTTACTGTAATATATTATAACTATTTATACCCCGACGCCGCCACGTCGATGCCGATGATACCTGATGCAGACACGCCAGACCCACGTCATCGACACGTTGTACCCGACGTTACCCGATGATACCACGCCAAAAGTCCATCGTGCGAAATTTTTCAACAAATCCAAAACTTTGGTGGCCAAGCCCGATTTGCCACATTTGCCACGTCCCGCACCGCGGGTAACACGGCGCTCCCCGACGACCCCGACACACGTTGGGGATTGCACCACGTTGTATCCCGATATTCAAATCGGGGTACATCGGGACCAACATCGTGAATGTGTGAAAGTGGCTTAACTCTATGTACAGTCTCGCTCAGGAGTACTGGACAGTTTTTGGAGGCGCGATGTTGTGATAAACCAGCGAATTATTTTGATAAGCTGTTTGAGCCATGACTGTCTAATTACAGAGAGCCACTAGTTAATGTTTAGGGGGGTCACAGGCTTTGTTTAATTACAGAGAGCCACTAGTTAATGTTTAGGGGGGTCACAGGCTTTGTCTAATTACAGAGAGCCACTAATTAATGTTTAGGGGGGTCACAGGCTTTGTCTAATTACAGAGAGCCACTAGTTAATGTTTAGGGGGGTCACAGGCTTTGTCTAATTACAGAGAGCCACTAGTTAATGTTTAGGGGGGTCACAGGCTTTGTCTAATTACAGAGAGCCACTAGTTAATGTTTAGGGGAGTCACAGGCTTTTTTTTCCTCTTTCGCTCCCTCTCTCTTTGGCTTGTATATATTCGGCCCCATTCAGTCTACTGTTTTAAGATGTTTACCCCTATCTAGGTGTCAATATTTTCTTGGCGAGCGGTAGCGAGCCAACATATATATATTTTGCTTTTACAGCAAGCTAAATTTTTAAATTTTTCGATAGAAAAATGTCCCCGGCTTCGCCGGATTTCTCCATACAATGATGGCTCGCTATCGCTCGCCAGAAAGAAATCGACACCTGGATTGGGATAAACGTCTTAAAACAGTTGGCTGAATGGGGCCGAATGGATACAAGCCAGAGAAAGAGACAATTGGAGAAAAAGATAAAAAATGACGGTGACCCCCCTTAATGGTTTTGTATATATCTTTAACCCTTTTTGTACCGGCGATGTCTTTTTAACACTTACGATGCGGGCATATTTCTGCTATATTAGGGCTCCTTCAGGCACTTCTGAATGATTAAGCAAGTGTCTGAATTAAATTAAATGTAGTCAGCCAAAAACTACTGTACTGTACACTCCGTCAAAAAAGTATCTGCATCCCTACCCTGATAATCTGGTGTGTACAGGCTTGGTAGTATAGGTTGTAGGTCGTAGGTAGAAGGTCTTAAGTAGTATAGGTAGGTAGTAGTATAAATGGATATACAGTAGCTACAGGTAGATATGCAAACCCTACCAAGCTCTGTACACACCAGATTATCATGGTAGGGGTGCAGATACTGTTTTGACCAAGTGTACATACTGTACATTCCAGCCATTAAATGCAGTTCCATACTATAAATGTAAGTCATTGGTAACGTAGCCAAGGTAGATTAATAGTTTTAATGGGGCTTGTTGTAATTCACTGCAACATTTGTGGCTAAACACTTTTTGGGCGATTTTTGCAGGTATTCATTATTTTTCTAGTTTCCTCCCTAGACCTCCATCAAATTAAAACAAAAATCCAATAGATCCCCTTTCTAGATTAATTTGTAAATTTTTCGGTAGAAAAATTTCCCGGCCAAAGGCCGGTTCTTACAACATTACAGGCTCACTATCGTTCGCCAGGGAAAAAATCGACACCTAAATAGCACGAAAGGTCTAAATATTGACGAAGAAATGGGGCAAATGGTCTTAAAATCGACTAACTAATGGGGCAAACATCTTAGCATCTGAAAACTAATGGGGCTAAACATGAGGGAGAAAGTGGTCCAGAAAACCGGCCCATCCCCCCTTAAAATGGAGAAAGAAGAGTGAGGAAAACAACCGTCCAAGCTTGTCTAATGTCTCAAGTCTTCTATTTTTCAAATATCATAAACGTTACAAAGGCGTTCACAAAAAAATGCAGTACATGGAAATTATGTAACTTCTTAATTATTACTCTCTTAGCTGCAAATTATATCAATTAACAAGTATATGTAATGATGAGAAAATATATTGCAACATACATACATTATCATAGGTAATAAGTAAATATTCAGAAATTACTGGACTAATGCATAAGAGAAAACGTTTACTTTAGTCCAACTTTTAAGGGGAACTTAAACAAATTGATCCTCATCTTGCTAATTCCAACAGGGCTATTATCGTCGGGAGAGGAGGGTGGCTGATTTATGACAATTCAGACTTTTTAGAATGTTTTAAACTCCATATCGGCTTTATATGGACATATATTTGGCTACCAAACGATATGGGTAATTGGATATACTGTAGGTACAGTGTAATAATGGCCAACGCGTGATTATAGAGAATACTAACATCATATTAAAGAGATGTAATTAGCGTGGAAATGGATGCCTGATGAACGAGAAGACCCATGACGTCTCTTGGTCGCTTACACATACTCGCTTACACCTACTTTACAACTGGAAAACACGGGATCTCGCTCTATTGTTGGTAGCGACAATGTATTCATGCTCGAGATACTTTGTGAACAGACAAACTGACACGCATACAGACACACCGAACATATCAACTGCAAACATTAATGATATACCTGTATATCGGCATCATAACTTGTGTTATTTTGTGCGTTTAATGTCACATTAATGTATGGGATAGAGTCACACCGTCATTCCCCTCATTGAGATCATTCATCATCTCTACAATGTTTGTTGATTCAACAATTATCCAAGAACTGTAGTACTACGTTATACTTAATATCAGACAAGAAAAGGGGGGTGTGGGGGCCAGGGGTATCGCCCAATGTTAACCAAAAGTTAATGGAATCCGTTTGTGAACCAAATGACAATACTTGTCGAAATCCATTCATTGATTCTTGACATATTTTGCGAACAGATAGACACACACCACAGATACACCTTAGAGGTAATATTCTCTTCCACATCACTCTTAAGGCAACGCCGTGCATGTGTAATATTATTTATACTTAGAACCAAATACAAAATTAATAAAAGCACCAATTGAGAAGGAACAAAACTTAACTTCTGCGAACTGTTTCCTCCCTCTGTAGCGCGTGTAATGGAAGTATCCAGAGCAATGCACGGGATTGAATTAGGTGGTCGTGCTTCCCAGAAATATCCTGTGTTCCTTAAAGGGAGCCCACCTCGCTTTTGTTTTCTCTTTCTCTCCCTCTCTCTGGTTTGTATCCATTCGGCCCCATTCAGCCTACTGTTTTAAGACGTTTACCCCCATCCAGGTGTCAATATTTTCCTGGCGAGCGGTAGCGAGCCAGCATATATATATATTTTTTTTTTTTTTTTTTATTTGACAGCAAGCTAAATTTGTACATTTTTCGATAGAAAAATGTCTCCAGCTAAGCCGGATTTCTCCATACAATGCTGGCTTGCTATCACTCTCCAGGAAGATATCGACACCTGGATGGAGATTGTGGCGCTTCTGCATAGTATCCACGTGCGGGCATGCACGCGCGTCGGCTGCCCAGCCGTCTAGAAACCGGCTGGTGGTAGCCGGCCGGTAGGCTTTCCCTTAGTATATATCCTACGACAATGTAACTAATGTCTGGGATATTCTTATGTTGTTTCACAGCTTGAAGCTGCCCTTATTCTTAACCAACTGGCATCTTAGTATATTTTATTCTCGATAGTTGATTGTTTCATTATAATATATAAGATGTAAGTCTAGTGAGAGTGGGAGGAGACGAGCGGGAGAGAGAGACCGGCTTGGGGACGTTGCTTCGCGCGGAGAGTCCAGCTTGGGACGAGCCTGAAGCGTTGCCACATGCATTTGATTGCATCGTTAGGCTTAGTTTCGACTCACGCACGGGGTAGAGGATTTTGACCAGGCAACTGTGTTGAGTGTTGCCAAGCCTGGGATGTATTCTGCATGCCTAGGGTGGGGTCCAGACAGATTCAAGACTCAGAGCTCACCTCATTGTCGTACCCTTCGGACCCCCTTGATATCTATCCCTCTCAACCCCACTTAGAAACGTTCTCTCTTACTTTGTATACCTTCTTTCCACTACTTCACCAATCTATTTAATTATCCCATCCCCTTGATAGACCTTATATCTATTATTGTATTAACGACGAGCTCTCAGATAACTAGATAGGATTTTGGGCCTTATGCAAAGACGTAATTGTTAATGAGACCTAGGAAGCTTTTTTGTTGTCTCCTATTTGGTGGTTTCATGCTTGCTAGTGTGTTCTTGTGTCAGGTTAGCAGGGGCTAGACCGGAGGGGAGGCTTTTTGCGATCCTTTAAGTAAAGTCTGCTGGTGCGAGTCCCGTGGACCCGCACGACTTTACTAGGATACCCGTGGGAGTCGGGGCATTTTCTTGTTTGTGTCCCTGTGTGTCTAGCGTTGTGTTGTGTGAGGGCCATTGCCTAGTCCACTCAGCACTGCGCTAGCACGTCTTGCTATTGTTTTAGGGTCGCCAGGAGAGAGTCAGATACTTGCGATCTGAGTCTCTCAAGAGAGCACCCTTTCAATTAGAGTAATTTGGTGCACAGACCTGGGAACGTCCCTAGGCTAGAGCAGGTGGCTCAGCTCGGGTATCCGAAGCCTATATCCTTCCGGCTAGACCTCTGCCACCTGGCAGATTAACAGCTAGGGGTTTATTATCTCTGTATGCTTGTTATTGTGCCACAGTTTACCGTTTTTGTGAGCATTGTGAGTCAGGGTGTGGCTTAGAGACTCTGTCCGAGCAGGCTTGCCTAACTAAGAGTGAGAAGCACACCTGTATGTGGTTATGTTGCGAGTTGCTGCTTTTATTTAATTATACCTATGCCATTATACACTGTAGGTCCTATCACTAGTATTTATTCCTGCTTATGAGTTAAGAGTTCTCTAAATCCGTAACGTACTTTCTTTGCTAAGCATCAGATCCTACAGTAGCCGCATGCAGTTTAGAAACCCGCATCTTGTCTACCTGTACGATGTTTTGAGGACTGTTTGCTTTCACCTTCTTTCACGCAGGGGTGATTAGTTGTATTAATTAACGTAACGTTAAATGTACTTTCTTCTAGTTTGTTATTAAATTGTTTCTGCAATTTAATTCCGTTATCTATCTTTTCCTTGAAGCTTTAAGTCAACTTAATTGTGTGATCTTTTATATAGCCTGCTTGACTATCAGCAGTTTATAGTGCGTGCACCCTGTAACCGAGTCATAGGATACCTCGTTGTCCAGGCAGGACTCTTGACGGTTTAGGGTGGTTTGTTGCCTGGGTTTATAGATAAGGGTTGGATCTAGCGTTTTCCGTTGTTGCTTGTTGCCGCATACCTAGTCCAATAGAAAGAGCCCAGTGTTTATATATCCCAGGACGTAACAAGATAAACGTCTTAAAACAGTTGGCTGAATGGGGCCGAATCGATACAAGCCAGGGAAAGAGAGAAAAGGAGAGAAAGATAAAAAGTTACTACCTCCCCTTTCAATGTAATGACTGGGCTCGGGTAATTTATGGCACGTGTTGGTGGAGTGGTGGTGGTGGGCTGTACAGTATACGCTGGGCTTCATCTGGGTGCTTGGTCGGGTAATAGAGGGCAGGGCTTTTCCAAATGTGTACGAGGCTAATATTTATTGTTTGTGGTTTATATTGCGTTGCATCTGTTTTGTAAAAGTCAATGTTGTTGATAATATATTTCGATCCTCTGTATTTATTGCACATATGTCTTGGTCATATATTTGTCCAATACATTATACCCTGTTTGGTGCGAGGCAAGTAGTTTAGGACTCTCCCTGTTCCATGTGTGTGTGTGTGGGTGCGCGTGCGTGGTGCGTGTGTGTGTATGTATGCGTGTGAGGTGTGTGAGTTTGAGTGTGTGTGAGTTTGAGTGCGTGTGTGGGTGCTATTATATGGATGTATGTTTGCTTATGTGTCAGTGTGTGAGTGCGTTCGACTGTGTGTGCCTGTATATAACCATGTATGTACTGTATATATGTATTGCACGACTGTCTGAGGCTATTACACCTGGAAGCACTATCCCTCCTTTGGCAATTTCCGGTGAGTGTGGGAACGAGACCTCTCAACGCACCGCCATTTGCTCAACTTTGTCAACGACTTTAAGGGGAGATGGGCTGGTTTTCTGGTCCCCCTTCTTCCTCATGTTTAGTCCCATTATATTTCAGATGTCATGACCTTCAGCCTGTTAGTTTGGCGATTTTAATACCTTTCGTCCCATTTCGTTGTTAATTTTAAGACCTTTCGTGCCATTTAGATAATTATAAGAGTAATTATGTAATTATAAGAGTAACCGGCATTTGGCCGAGACATTGTTCTACCGAAAAATGTACACATTTATCTTGAATGGAGGTCTAGGTGGTGTTTTTCTAAGCTTGATGGAGGTCTAGCGAGGAAACTAAAAAATAAATGAATATATGAATAAATTTAATACACCAAAAAACCGGCCACTATCCCCTTAAAAACCGGCCACTATCCCCTTAAAAACCGGCCACTATCCCCTTAAAAACCGGCCACTATCCCCTTAAAAACTTGTGCGGTGGTGTTTGTCCTAATGGTGTACTTAAGTTTATATTTCCGCTAACGACAATTACGTAAATTAAGGAGTATAATTGTGTAAGAAGAATCATTAAGTACCCCTCTCGAGGTAAATGATTTACTATTACTGAAGATACATTTCTATCTATTTATCTATATCTATCTATATATATATATATACTCAGACCCAATCCCCACTTTTCGTTTTGTTTTTTTTGTTTTTTTTTGGGGGGAGGGACTCAAGACAGAGCCAGAATAGGGATAACACAAAACACAACCGAAAACAATGAACACACATAAAACAAAATACACATTCACACACATCTAGGTCCATATTTTGGTTAAGGGGGGTGACCTGTTTTGGTTCTGTCCTTTTCTATCTTTCTCTGGCTTGTATCCATTTGGCCCCATTCAGCCTACTGTTTTAAGACGTGTATACCCATTCAGGTGTCAATTTTTTACTGGTGAGCGGTAGCGAGCCAGCATATTTTTTATTTTTGTTTGACAGCAGGCTAAATTTGTAAATTTTTCGATAGAAAAATTTCTCCGGCGAAGCCGGATTTCTTCATATAATGCTGGCTCGCTATCGCTCGCCAGGAAGAAATCGACACCTAGATGAGGACAAACGTCTTAAAATAGTTGGCTGAATGGGGCCGAATGGATACAAGCCAGAGAAAGAGAGAAAGGGACAGAAATTTAAAAAAAAAGGTCACCCCCCCCATGTTGGCTAAAATCATTCAAGTTATGAAAAAGGTGTTATAAGGAGTGTTTTGCTCATAAGACTCCTGCAGCCATATACCTCATGCTTATGCAGTCATTAACCCCTTCAGACTCCTGCAGCCATATACCTCATGCTTATGCAGTCATTAACCCCTTCAGACTCCTGCAGCCATATACCTCATGCTTATGCAGTCATTAACCCCTTCAGACTCCTGCAGCCATATACCTCATGCTTATGCAGTCATTAACCCCTTCAGAATCCTGCAGCCATATACCTCATGCTTATGCAGTCATTAATCCCTTCAGACTCCTGCAGCCATATACCTCATGCTTATGCAGTCATTAACCCCTTCAGACTCCTGCAGCCATATACCTCATGCTTATGCAGTCATTAACCCCTTCAGACTCCTGCAGCCATATACCTCATGCTTATGCAGTCATTAACCCCTTCAGACTCCTGCAGCCATATACCTCATGCTTATGCAGTCATTAATCCCTTCAGACTCCTGCAGCCATATACCTCATGCTTATGCAGTCATTAACCCCTTCAGACTCCTGCAGCCATATACCTCATGCTTATGCAGTCATTAACCCCTTCAGACTCCTGCAGCCATATACCTCATGCTTATGCAGTCATTAACCCCTTCAGACTCCTGCAGCCATATACCTCATGCTTATGCAGTCATTAACTTGCTGTTGACTGTATAATGTTCCTTATTACATATACTATTTATATTTAATTTTCAAGGAAGGCACTTAGATTTACTCAATCCACTTATTGAAACTTTCAAAATTACGAGGATGGACTAAGTTAAGGGGAGATGGGCCGTTTTTCTGGTCTATTAATTCATGTATTCCTTTATTATTTAGTTTCCTCCCTAGACCTCCATCAAATTAAAAAAAAAAACATCCATTAGATCCCCCTTCTAGATTAATTTGTACATTTTTCGGTAGAAAATTTTTCCCAGCCGAAGGCCGGTTCTTCGAACATTACAGGCTCACTGTCGTTCGCCAGGGAACAAATCGACACCTAAATAGTACGAAAGGTCTAAATATTTACGAAGAAATGGGGGCGAAAGGTCTTAAAATTTACTTACTAATGGGGCAAACGTGAAAACTAATGGGGCTAAACATGAGGGAGAAAGTGGTTCAGAAAAGCGGCCCATCCCCCCTTAAATGTCATTGTTACCGGCCCTTCACAGGGATATATTGGTGATGGACGAATTAACCCTCCCCCCCCCCCCCCCCCCCCCCCCCAAACACACACACACACACACACACACACACACACACACACCCACACGAAGTAAACCGATTATTATTATCTATATTATTATTAAAATTATTGGTATTGTTAACATTATTATTATTAGTATTAGTATTATTACACACACACACACACAGACACACACACACACACACACACACACACACACACACACACACACAACACCCTTCAAATACTGTACTTTATATAACTAAAAGGATATTGCATTTGTATTTCTGTCTGGTCCACAGTTTGGGTAAGAAAATGAAAATATATCTTCGACGATCGACTCGGTAATGTGTGCAGGTAAAAGCTTCCTAAAACACTTCAACGGAAATTGGCTGGCCCAAGCTTTATTCTATTAAGTTAACTCCTTCACTATTATGACGCGTCTCCATGTTATTCCGGCTACCATTACGCGATTTTGCTGAGGTTAGGATGGATCTGTGAGTGTTAAAGAGGATAATTAAGTTATAGGTAGCGCCAGCTAACTTGACAATAATTTTGACCCCTTAGCTTCTTATAACCCGAAATTTATGAAAGCAATCGGGTGACGTTTCTATCATTTGGAAAGAGTCCACCAGGAAATAGGTGTGGATATTTACAGCCAGTTTGTTCTAGGCCCTTTTGAGTTACAGAGAGGTTAGGGATCAAGATTATTATCAAGTTCGTTGGCGCTGCCTATAGTACCCCATTAGATTCCTAGACTTTCCTCCTAAGAAATGTGGGCATTGTGAAAATCGTGTGCCCTGATATAGCATAGATAATACACGTAATAAATCGTGTGCCCTGATAATTATAGCATAGATAATACACGTAATAAATCGTGTGCCCTGATATAGCATAGATAATACACGTAATAAATCGTGTGCCCTGATAATTATAGCATAGATAATACACGTAATAAATCGTGTGCCCTGATATAGCATAGATAATACACGTAATAAATCGTGTGCCCTGATAATTATAGCATAGATAATACACGTAATAAATCGTGTGCCCTGATATAGCATAGATAATACACGTAATAAATCGTGTGCCCTGATATAGCATAGATAATACACATAATAAATCGTGTGCCCTGATATAGCATAGATAATACACGTAATAAATGTGTCAAACGTCTGTGTCTAATAAGGGGGAGGTAGTTGCTTTTTCTGGACCCCCTTCTCCCTCATGGTTAGCCTCATTACCTTTGAAAATTTAAGACCTTCGCCCAATTAGTTTAGGGATTTTAAGGCCTTTCGCCCTATTTCGTTGTCATTTTAAGATCTCTCGTGCTGTTTAGGTGGCGATTTTTTTCCTGGCTAGCCTGTGATTCTGTGATATTAATAGCTTAAAGGGAGCGTGGGGGCTAATTTAATTACTAATATTTTTAAAAGGCAAACTAATAATACATTGTTAGAAAATAGCATCAATAATCATAGCACGCTTAATACTAATTAACCCAAAACATGAGGTGTAACATGGATGAATAATTCAGTGTTGTTAAGTGTAAGGCAACTCACCACTGCTGACGTCATTATCCGTGATTTACAAAAA
Organism: Paralithodes platypus; assembly: GCA_032716605.1. NCBI lineage: Eukaryota > Metazoa > Arthropoda > Malacostraca > Decapoda > Lithodidae > Paralithodes > Paralithodes platypus. The sequence continues at coordinate 50,859,526 of CM064485.1, forward strand.
CTATTCTAATGATCAATGACATTATTATAACAAACATCTTCTCCTACTCTTCCTCCTCCTCCTCCTCCTCCTCCTTCTCCTCCTCCTCCTCCTCCTCCTTCTCCTCCTCTTCCTCCTCCTCTTCCTCTTCCTCCTCCTCTTCTCTTCCTCCTCCTTTCCTCTTCCTCCTCTTCTTCTCTTCCTCCTCCTTTCCTCTTCCTCCTCTTCTTCTCTTCCTCCTTTTCCTTCTCCTCCTCTTCCTCCTCCTCCTCCTCCTCCTTCTCCTCCTCTTCCTCCTCCTCTTCCTCTTCCTCCTCCTCTTCCTCTTCCTCCTTTTCCTTCTCCTCCTCTTCCTCCTCCTTCTCCTCCTCCTCTTATCATTGCACTACACTAACTCCTTCGGTACCGGTGACATCCTTTTTCATTATGTTCTGGCAACGATTATACGGTTTTATTCACCTTAGGAAGGATGTCTACCTGTCAAAAGATTACAGACCATCTCAATTAATTCTTTAAGCTACCATATATCCTTCTTCAACTTCATAAAATCGTCTAAATGCAACTGAAATATAAACAAAAGACGTCGCCAGGACACCATACTTCGTTCCAATGCATCAATAAAAACGTTTAAAATAGCGTCTACCACTCTTTCAACTTCGGGGGAAAGACTTGTTACAGGCAGCTTTGCCTTTTGTTTCCTTCATACACATAGAAACAAGTTACTATTTAATGAGAAATTTGTGTATTAATATTAATTATGTTATTAATCTCAATCCGTGTGTTAATCATAATAAGAATTAAATTAAAGAGGTTAAATATAAAGTTGTTAGTCCATAACAAAATACGTAACTCAATTAACATTAAATATAGAAAATAAACACACACACACACACACACACACACACACACACACACACACACACACACACACACACACACACACACACACACACACATTATATTTCGCGAATGAAATTTTCTCACTAAGAGCATTAACTGACATTAACTTACGAAAGTTATTGAAATATTATGCGAATATACATTCTTGATACCTATAATATACACAATCACACATACTGCACATACTGTATACTGTACATACTGTATACTGCACATACTGTATACTGTACATACTGTATACTGTACATACTGTATACTGTACATACTGTATACTGTACATACTGTACATACTGTATACTGTACATACTGTATACTGTACATACTGTATACTGCACATACTGTATACTGCACATACTGTATACTGTACATACTGTATACTGTACATACTGTATACTGTACATACTGTATACTGCACATACTGTATACTGTACATACTGTATACTGTACATACTGTATACTGTACATACTGTATACTGCACATACTGTATACTGTACATACTGTATACTGTACATACTGTATACTGCACATACTGTATACTGCACATACTGTATACTGTACATACTGTATACTGCACATACTGTATACTGCACATACTGTATACTGCACATACTGTATACTGTACATACTGTATACTGTACATACTGTATACTGCACATACTGTATACTGTACATACATATAAACATTGAGTCAGAGGGTCAAACTTATCTGTCTGAATGCCTGTCTGTTAGTCATTCAGCTCCTAGATGGCTTGATGCATGTTTCTCATATTTCACAAGTACATTCAGTTCCAGTTAAGCTAATAATTATATCTTAGGCAAAGGTCAAAAGTCATGTTTAAAGGTCAAACCTTAATGTCGAGTTTTAAACGTCTATATTACTGTATTCATTCATATTTCCCCAAGATTCAAATTAGCAATTATTACATACATACATACATACATACATACATACATAGTGGTCACACTACGGTCATAGTGCCCGAGCGCACTGGGTTATTGTATTCTAGTCGCTTGGCTCTGGTAGCACGGGTTCGATCCCAGCATTCTGTCAAAAACGTTCCGTGCTGTGGGGGTTAGGTGTGGATGCGCCACTTCTGGGTTCCACCTGGTTACCTTCCCATATTCTATCCCTTCTATACCTGATTTTTTTTTCCAGCTGATGATCGAGAATCGTAGATGTGGCACCTGCGCGGTAATGTCTCGTGATTGGTTGGAGTGAATGTGTTTGATTTCGTAGGTTGTTCGTCATAAACATTAAAATTACTGTTTCATTGTAATTATTTGACTCGTCATATCTACAAAGTATAATAGTGTATTATATTCTAAATCTTGTAAATGCCGTTTAGCATTAATATTATGCAATACAAACAGGCATTAACCAAAAATGCATCTGTACCCAAGTCAACTGTTGCCCAAACGAACACTGCATTTCAGTAAACTAATTCTATTTGAAAATTAAATGCCATTTGACTGTTTAACTGCATATGAAAGATAGTATAACACTTAACTCTGTCACGCTTTTATGACGCAGAGGTTGCCAGATTAGCAATAAGAAATAGTTATCTCACACTTATAATTACCTCTCCAAAATTAGTTTTCTGCCCACAGCTAACTCAAAGACAACTGCAGAGGTTGAAGTAACTAAACTAAAGGTTTATAAATACCCCTGATGGTAACAAAGGCTTTAACACTAGATTAGCGGGCTAGCGGTTTATTTATATGTACCGCCCAGCGGGGTGTTTTTAGCCAAAATAGGGCTGTTTACGTGATCATTTTCATGCCTAAATAAGACCCAGAGCGTAAAACAAGTATCTATCCCTGAAAGGGCATAAACAGAGCTTTCCAATGACACCATAACGATCCTTTTATGAAGGCTAGTTTTCTTGCAACAACCGCGCAACGCGAGTGCAAAAAGCATGTAATTCGGCACTTTCCCCATACAATTCCGTATATAGCAGTGAGAGAGGGAGGGAGGAGGTGGGATTCGTGTCAGTAGGTTCGCCGCGGTGGTCTGGAGCAGCCATACGCTCGCTACTCTCCTGCCACCACTTGTCTCTCTCTCTCAGCAACATTACGTGCTGAAATTGCCACACGACCTATGTCGAGCGCCGCCAGATAGTCCAGATTTATTATACTCGACTTATGTTGCGCGCCGACACTTAGGGGTTAAAGTATCCCTAATAGGCTCAAAATCGCATCATAAGCATGAAAGGGTTAAGTACGTGTAATATAAGGCATATCCTATATTTAAAGTAGCCTATATGTTCAGGGAATATATTAAATTAGGTGGTGGGGGAGGGAGGGCAGAGGTTGGAACAGCGGTTCCCGAGGCGGGAAGTTTAAATCTATTAACCAGACTCTGTTATCAAGCTTTTATTTTAGGGGTATATTCACGTAAATATTTTCATGGGATACACCTTTTGATGTAGCCAATAATATTTTGTGTATTTTACTTGTACGAAAATTGTGTAGCCTACAGCTGTGAAGATAGTCTCCTGTTGCTTACCCTTATGTGTATTAACCCTTTCAAGCTCCAATACGCGTTTCTGTTCTGGTTCTGGCTACTATTAGACGATTTTATTCAGATTAGTAATGGTATATGGAAGTCAAAGGGTTGATTGAGATAGTATTTACCCTTTTAATACCCACAGATACTTCCTAAGCTGCATAAAATCGTCTAATGATAGCCAAAATAAACTGCAAAAACGCGTCAGAGCTTTAAAGGGTTAATATTATAAGTAGGAAAGGAATGTTTAACCTTTTCAATATTCGGGGACGCTTTTTCACTCTCATCTGGAAACATACATGATTATATTCTGTTGTGAAAGGCCTTCTAGGAATTAATTAAATGGGTTAAATCTATGCTATTTGACCCTCTGACTCCCACTAATCCTTCCTAAACTTAAGGGGACAGTGGCTGTTTGTTTGGTCTATTAATTAATTTATTCATATATTTTTTTAGTTTCCTCCCTAGACCTCCATCAAGCTTAGAAAAACACCCCCTAGACCCCCCTTCAAGATAGATTTGTACATTTTTCGGTAGAAAAAATTCCCGGCCAAAGGCCGATCCCTCCTAAAATTGCAGGCTCGCTACCGCTCGCCAGGAAAAAATCGACACCTAAGTGGCACGAAAGGTATATTGACAAAGAAATGGGGTGAAAAGTAATAAAATCCCCAAACTAATGGAACCAACGTCTTAAAATCTCAAAACTAGTGGGGCTAAACATTAGGCAAAAAGGGGCCCCCACCATTACGTAATCTTCATCATATTCTGGTTACCATTAGACGATTCTCTTTAGTTTATAATTTACCTGTTTGAAGACACACAGTCCTCCACGAGACTATATCCTGGTTCTTCAAATAAGCACAAAGGTTGCTTCCCTTATAAACGCACATGGCCCAGTGGTTACGGTGACCAACTCTCCCAGATATACCTTGGGTGAGTGGGTTCGAATCCTGGTCAGGATACCTCTATCCCTACATAATATAACTTAATATTTTCTAGAATCAAAGATAAATAGGCGTCATGGTGATGAAGGGGTTAATACAATGCCCTACTAAAAGCCAGAATAAAAGGAAGAAAAGCGGTCCGTATCTTGAAATGGGTTAAGGGGAGATGGGTCGTTTTTCTGGTCCCCCTTCTTCCTCATGTTTAGCCCCATTAGCTTTCAGATTTTTAGACGTTCGGCCCATTAGTTTGGCGATTTTAAGACCTTTCGTCCAATTTAATTGTCAGTATTAAGACTGTTCGTGTCATTCAGGTGTCGATTGTTTCCTAGCGAGCCTGTAATTTAAGAGGAAGCGGCCTTCGGCCGGGAGATTTTTCTATCGAATAAATTATAAAATGTTCTTGAAGGAGGGTCTTGGGCGGGTGTATATATAAGTTTGATGGAGGTCTACGGAGGAAACTTAAAAACAATAGTAAAAATATGCATATGATTTCAGGAAGAAATTGACACCTGGATGGGGATAAACGTCTTAAAAAAGTCGATTGAATGGGGCCGAATGGATACAAGCCAGGCAAAGAGAGAGGAGAGAAAGATAAAAAAAAACGGTGACCCCTCTTAACCCTTTCAAGATCCGATGACGCATTTCTGTTCTGTTATCTGGCTATTATTAGACAATTTTATTCAGATTAGGAAGAGTGTATGAGAGTCAGAGGGTTAATAGAGGTAGGCTTTACCTCTTTGAGACCCACAGATCCTTCGTAAGCTGTATAAAATCGTCTAATGATCCTCAAAGGGTTAAGGGGAGATTTCCACTTTAAGTAATTTTTTCTGGACCCCTTTCTCCCTCATGTTTAGCCCTACTGCTTTTAAGATTTTAAGACGTTCACCTCATTAGTTTGACGATTGTAAGAACTTCACCCCATTTATATCAATTTTAAAACCTTTCGTGCCATTTAAGTTTTTATTATATCCTGACAAGCGATAGCGAGCCTGTAATTTTAGAGAAACCGGCCTTCGGCCGGTGCATAGCAAAGAGATGTTCAGCTATGTGACTAGTATTAACCATTTAAGAGTAGCATTAAACCACTGAAAGATACAGCAGGCCAACTACACATCTAGGACTTTAAAATGTACACATTTATCTTGTAATGGGGTCTCTAGGGGGTATAATTATAAGCTTGATAGAGGTCTATGGAACAAACTAAAAACCTCCCCATAATGCTCACGCTATCGTTTATATTGTTAGGCGGTATTCACATATTTCTGTCCTCCACTGTCCGACATGTAGGTTGGTGTGGATGGTCGGGAGTGGAAGAAAAGGACGGTAGTGAGTGGTAGAGGTTGGAAGTGGACGGTACGTTATGGTAGAGAATGGTAGAATATGTGAATGGTCAAAAATAGTTGTACTGGTTGAAAATGGTAATGGTCAAAGCTGGCGGAATGGTAGAAAATTGTAGTAGTGGTAGAAAATGGTAGTGGTAAAAATGGTGGAATGGTAAAAAATGTAATAATGGTAGAAAATGTAAATTATAAAAGATGGTAGTAATGGTAGAAATGTAATAATGGTAGAAAATTAAATGATAAAATATAGTTGTAATGGTAGAAAAGTAATAATGGTAGAAAATGTAAATGATAGAAGATGGTAGTAATGGTAGAAAATTGTAATGGTAAAAGAAGGTGGAATGGTAGAACGTGTAATGGTGGTAGAAAATGTAGTAATGGTAGAAATGGTAGTTGTGGTATACTAGAAACTGCAAGGGGTTAAACATTGTAGTAATGGTAGCAGTAGAAAGGATAGTAGCCTACAGTTAATGGTATAAAATAATAGTAGTACAAGATGGGAGTGATGGTCGAAAAATGGTAGTGGTAGAAAATGGTAGTAGTGGCAGAAATGGTAGTGGTAGAATACATTAATGGTATGAAATGGTAGTGGTAGAACATGTTAATGGTAGAAAATGGTAGTGGTAGATAATACTAGTGGTAGATAATATTAATGGTAGACAATGTTAATGGTAGAGAATGGTGGTGGTAGAAAATGATTGTGGTAATGGTAGAATATGGTAATAGAGATAATGGTAGTGGTAACAATGGTAGTGATATAAGGTGGTAGTAATGGTAGATCATATAGATATTGGTAGTGGTAAGAATGGTAGTGCTCGAAGGTGGTAGTTATGGTAGAATATATAGATAATGGTAGTAGTAGAAGGTGGTACTAATCGTAGAAAATGGTAGTAGTGGTAGTGGGTGTGAGTGTAGGAGGAAATGAGCTAACTATAATACTTCTCAATCAAATCTACTCTGTAATTACTGCTGCTACCTCCCCCCCCCCCTCTCTCTCTCTCTCTCTCTCTCTCTCTCTCTCTCTCTCTCTCTCTCTCTCTCATCTCCTCTCTCTCTCCTCATCTCTCTCTCTCTCTCTCTCTCTCTCTCTCTCTCTCTCTCTCTCTCTCCTCTCTCTCTCTCTCTCTCCTCTCTCTCTCTCTCTCTCTCTCTCTCTCTCTCTCTCTCTCTCTCTCTCTCTCTCTCTCTCTCTCTCTCTCTCTCTCTCTCTCTCTCTCTCTCTCTCTCTCTCTCTCTCTCTCTCTCTCAAAGAAGACAGGATCAAATAGATGTAGACTACTTAAAAATGTGTATGAAGGAAAGTGTCAATCTCTTAATACAGGGTGCAAAACTTAATAAAGAGCCCTTTACAAAGAGGGATCCAAAGAGTTGTTCAGCTTTGTGACTAGTATTAAAGAGGATAGTGGTTAGTTTTCGGTCTATTTATACATTCATTCATACATGTCTTTAGTTTCCTCGCTAGCCATCCATCAAGCTTAAAAAAAACTTGGCCCGGCCGAAGGCCGGTTCTTCTAAAAAATATAGGCTTGCTATCGCTCGCCAGGAAAAAATCAACACCTAAATAGCAGGAAAGGTCTTAAAACTGACAAGGAAATGGGGCGAAATGTGGTATAATAGCCAACCTAATGAGCCGAACGTCTTAAAATCTCAAACCTGATGGGGCTAAACAAGAGGGAGAAGGGGTCGAGAAAACCCTATGCCTCCCCTTAACCAATTAAGGTTAGCATGCAGCTACACATCTAGTACTTTGAAATGATTGGATATTTTATATATATTTTGGTTCAGTATTCACAAGGGAATATAACTTGACATTCCAAGTCCAGAATTAGCTCAAAGGGGTGACATTCTCAATAGCACTTGGTGTAACCAAGAGGATGTGGCAAAACGAATAAACAAATGGTTCAAATCGTCTGGCTCAGATGGCTCTCAACCATAGCTACAAATTAAGAGCTGAAGAAGCTCAGAACTATTATATGTGGATTTTTGTTTACATATAAGATCAATTCTATCTGGAAAAATCCTCCCTCAGATGTTGTAAATAGCTCTTCAGTACAGCGATGCAAGAAAAAAGTAGAAAGTGTCGGGCAGATTTTGCAATGAGTGTACCGGTGGTGGACTTCACAAACTCTCTCTTTCCACCCATATTATCTTCCAGGAATGCAACGCCAAGACTTTAAGATAGTAACTAGCCCTTGTAACTTCTTGTAACTCGGCTGACCAATCTCCCTCTATGGGCCCTAATGGTGTTGTCATATTCTGTCCCACACAATAGGCCTACCATGGCAAAGATGTGAGAGAGAGAGAGAGAGAGAGAGAGAGAGAGAGAGAGAGAGAGAGAGAGAGAGAGTAGGGGGGGGGGAATGAGGAAGACAGAGTACAAAGGAAGTCAAGCAACAACAGATCAAGTGACCCTTCGAAGTTGCTTGCCCTCTAAATAACTGCTGCTCAGAGTGTTCAACAGTAATTAATAGTAAGCAAGGTACAATTCGTAAGGGAAGTACTAATGTCCGTGGCTGGGTTAGGAGATTTCAGTAGGGGACAAGTTGGATTAACATTACACGGCTGTAACTGATCTTTCGTATATCTTGGGAAACGTGAGTGTCATCTTGTTGTTATTTATTTATACATGTAGTGATTCTCGATGTTTCTGAGGAAAACATAAATAAAGTTATTCAATTATAATTCCAGTCAGTCGCGGGTTAAAAGCAAGTTATTTGTCTATGACTCTATGCTGTTTTTAAAGTAACCAATGGTGCTGCAGTTTCTAACATCTAGACGAAGCCCATTCCACAAGTTGACAACTCGATTGAAGAAGTTCTTAATTTTATGGGAGTTATATGATTTACCAATGATTGTGCAACCATATCCCTGTGTGCAATTTGATTAGTCGATCGTAACGTACTTATTACAGTTCATGTTGCTGATGACTTTGAACACTTGAATTAGGTCGCCTTTTATCTGAGCTGAGTTAAAGGATATAAATGTACTGTAATTTACAACGCTCTTCGTATGGCTTGTTCTTTAGAGTAGCTATAATTTTGGTAACTACGTTGAACTCGTTCCAGTTTGTCAATATTTGTTTGGTAGTAAGGGCACCAGGATTGAACAATATTCCAAAAGAAGACTGACTCAGGAATTGTAAAGAGTGAGGACTACATCTTTGGATTTATGCTCAACTGACCTGTTTGTAAAGCCTATTTTGATTGCCTTCTTAACAACTTCTGTACATTGTTGACTGGGTTTTAGGTTACTCGATATTGTTACTCTCAAATCTTGTTCTCCGTCTACACTCTTTAGCTGGATGCCATTCATTGAATAGCTTGCTTTCTCATTTTGGTTTCTGATATGGAGTACTTTACATTTATCCACATTATAACTCATTTGCCACATGAACCCAACGTGAGAGCTTATCTAGGTTAATTTGCATATCCTCTACATGTTTATTTCAGAGTACGGTATTTGTAATAGTTGTATCATCTGCAAAGTTTGAGATTGTACAGGAGAGGCCCTCATCCATGTTATTAATGTAAACTAGGAAGAGAACTGGACCTAGTACCGGTCCCTGGGGTACCCCGCTATTTACATTAGTCCAATTTGATGTTTCATTGTTTATGACTACTCTTTACTTTCTTTCACTAGACCAAATTTCTATCCATCTCAACACTGTCTTGTATTCCATGCACTTTTAATTTTATCAATAAACGTTTGTGTGGAACATTGTCAAAGGCATTTATAAAATCAAGATCTTTTATATCTACACCTTTACTCTTATATAAGTTGAGGCATGGTTGAGGATAGCTGAAAGAAATCTAAGAGGTTTGGCAAGCAGGAACGTTCGTTACAGAAGCCATGTTGAGTATCTTTGAGTATGTTCGTTACGGAAGCCATGTTGAGTATCTTTGAGTATGTTGTTACGGAAGCCATGTTGAATATCTTTGAGTATGTTGTTACGGAAGCCATGTTGAGTATCTTTGAGTATGTTGTTATGGAAGCCATGTTGAGTATCTTTGAGTATGTTGTTACGGAAGCCATGTTGAGTATCTTTGAGTATGTTGTTACGGAAGCCATGTTGAGTATCTTTGAGTATCTTTGTTACGGAAGCCATGTTGAGTATCTTTGAGTATGTTGTTACGGAAGCCATGTTGAGTATCTTTGAGTATGTTGTTACGGAAGCCATGTTGAGTATCTTTGAGTATGTTGTTACGGAAGCCATGTTGAGTATCTTTGAGTATGTTGTTACGGAAGCCATGTTGAGTATCTTTGAGTATGTTGTTACGGAAGCCATGTTGAGTATCTTTGAGTATGTTGTTTGTTACGGAAGCCATGTTGAGTATCTTTGAGTATGTTGTTTTCCTTTAAGTGATTTACTAGTCTGTTTCTTATGAGTGTTTCTAGCATTTTACAGACAACTGAGGTTAAGCTAATTGGACGATAGTAACCAGGTAAAGATTTGTTGCCTTGTTTTAAATATCGGAGTTACGCTAGCGAGCTTCCACTCATCAGGCATAGAGAGAGAAAGAGAGTGAGAGTGTGTGTGTGTGTGTGTGTGTGTGTGTGAAAGTGAATCAACAACGAACAGAATCAGACCTCCTTTAATGAACTAAGCCATACCACTTTCTCTCTCTTTCCTACTGCTCTAACTGTCACCCCTATTTCTTTCCTATCAAAAACCCTTCCTTCAAATAAAGGTGTGTGTGTGTGTGTGTGTGTGTAAAGGTGAGAGTTCAACAGAAATCCAGAAGGAAATTTTCAGAGAGGGCGAAATATACGAACATAAATAAACTGACATACATGGAGAGAAACCGTGTGTGTGTGTGAGTTGTGTAAGCATGTGCGTGTGTATATGTATGTGTGTCAAAGAGAGATATATCGTATACTACAGAAGGTACAATAAATCACTATATCTTGCTCCTATATCACCCACCATACCCCTATTCCCTATGTATTGTTATGACGCTGACTTCCCTTTCCATGTGATGACACTATTCTTACTTGTGTTATATTATCAGTAAATAAAAGAAATATATTATTGAGGTGAGAGGGTTAATTGAGTTAGACCTTACCCTTTTGATTCCTAGAGGACCTTCCAAAACTGAGAAAAGTTTCTAATGTTAGCCAGAATTTAGTGAGAAAAACTACATCGTATACTAGAAGAGCTCAAATCTATATTTTATGGAATTTCTCTTACTTAATGTCCATGTTTTTTTGGAGTTACTCAATGTATATCTGTAGTATCTTTATATATATATATATATATATATATATATATATATATATATATATATATATATATATATATATATATATATATATATATATATATATATATATATACAGTATATCCCTAACCAAAGTTAGTCCATTATAAGATCCATTTAAGATCTTTATGTGGTAAGGTTCTGTAAGGTTCGAATCCCGGTAAGATCACATGTTTTCATTAATTTCATTGGGAAGTGTTTGGTGTTGGGAGTGAAATTAATAAATTATATTATAGGGTATATTTTATACTTAAGCCTTAGTATACCATGAAACCTTGTTTTGTGTCATTCTGGCTATTATTAGACTTTCAATTTATTTAGCTTTGGAAGAATCTAAGACTGTAAGAGATAGTTGAGATAATTGTGTTTCCTTTATTGGTCCTTATGCTGTATAAAATCATCAATTGTAAAAGTGAACATAATATAAAAGCGCTTCATCATAATACTGTCCATGTTTTATTCACATGTTTGTTTATCTGTTTGTCTGTAAGCAAGATATCAAAAATAAAGTATGAACCGATATTCACGAAATTTGGTGTAAAGTTAGAATATGCGCCAAGCAAGAAGTGGTTCAATATAGGATGTGGTGGGTAGAGCGCACCCCTCCGCCATCATAAGCGGCTCCCACAGTTATGAACCGATTTTCACGAAAGTTGGTGGTCAATTAGACATGCCAGGTACATAATGAGTTAATAAAGGGTGCACAGACTAGAGTTGTTCAGCTATGTGACTAGTATTAACTATTATATAGTAGTATTGCCGGACCACTTAAGGATGCACCAGGCCAATTACACATCTAGTACTTTGAAATGGCTGAATATTAAATATATATTTTGCTTCATTATTCACAAGGGGAGATAACGCGCCATTTCAAGTCCAGAATTAGTTCAAAAGGTTAGGATTTTCAACAGAATTTTACGTAACCAAGAGGATGTAGCAAAACGAATAAACAAATGGCTCAAATAATCTGGCCCAAATGGCTCTCAGCCATGGCTGAAAAAATAGTTAAAGAAGCCCAGAACTTGCATAAGTGGATTTTCTTTTACATATAGGATATATTCTACCTGGAAAAAACTTCCCTCAGAAGTTGTAAATAGCTGTTCAGTAGAGCAATGCAAGACAAAAGTAAATAGTATTTGGAAGACTTTGCATTGAGTGTAGTGGTCTTCGCTAACTCTCTTTTCACTCATATTATCTTCCAGGAATGAAACGTAATGTCTTTAAGATAGTAACTAACCCTTGTAACTTGTTGTAATTCCCCCTGTCCAATCTCACTATATGGGCCCTAATTGTGTTGTCATATTCTGTCCCACACAATAGGCCTACCATGACAAAGATGGGAGAGAGAGAGAGAGAGGGGGGGGGGGGGTGAATGAGAGAGATAAAGGAAGTACAAACAAAATCACGTAACAACAGGTCTAGCGACCCCTCGAGGCTGCTTGCCCTCTAAATCGCTGTGTGTGTGTACAAGTGAGCGTAATAGTGAGTGAGTGCATCAGAAAGTCAAAGGGAAAATGTACTGACATACAAGGAGAGAAACCCTGTGTATGTGTGTGTGTGCACATGTGAAAGAGCGTGTGTATGTGAGCTGTGTAGCCTAAGCATATGCGTGTGTATGTGTGTCAAAAGAGATATACCGTGTACGACAGAAGGTACAATAAATCACTATATCTTGCTCCTATATCACCCACCATACCCCTATGTCCTATATACTCGTATATTTATGACGCTGCCTTTCCTTGCTATGTGATGATGCTATTTTGTCTTGTGTTATGTTATCAGTAAGCGATTTTATTCAGACCAGGAAAGAAATATTAGGGTCAGGGGGATTACGATATACCTTACCCTTTAGATTCCTAGAGGGCCTTCCTAAGCTGAGAAAACTGTCTAATGTTAACCAGAATATAGTGAGAAAAACGACAATGTATGCTGTAAGAGTTCAAATCTGTTTCTATAGTGTTTCTTACTTAATATTTGTTTTGTAGTAGTTACTCATATGTTATGGCTGCAATATCGTATATCTTGTGAATTTAACTTCTCATTCACCTACAGTATATTCTCAACCCCTTTCGTGGATGACGACTTGCTTAATAGACACTTTTTTAAGTTTAGAAAAGATTTTTGGGAATAAAGGGAATAATTTAGATAGATTCTACCTCTGCACTTACTTGAGATACTTCCATAAATTCGCTTAATGATAACCAAAATAGTACATGAAATGACGTCATAGTTACTCAAGGGGCTAATGTTGAAGTATTCCTCTACCGTCCACTATGTAATGCTCACGTGTATATCTACTTTACTTGTCCTGACATATACCTATGTATTTGGCTAACGATAAAATGGAATAACATTGGATTGTGAGGCAGCTACGAACATTTCTGGATTGTAATGAACCTCGGGTATGGAAGGAATCATTATGTAAAAATAAAAAAATAAAAAATAAATAAATATACTGTATATATATACAGGGTGTCCCAGGAGGAAAGGGAATTACTTTGGGAAATGATAGAACAAGATATTCTAAGCCTAAACTGTTCTATAAGAAATATTCTAAATCTCGACCGGTATAGAGATATTGCATGTTGAAAATTTAATTTTCTTCAGTATTTCCCCAGAAGGCTGTCCTAGTGCCTACCACACCTCCATCTTTCTCCACTTATTTAACCATTTAATTATAAAGATATTATAATTATGTAAGTTGCAAAATGATTATAGACATAAATTATTAGCTCACTTTGGACCAGTTGGAAACTATATGACATGGAAGAGTCCATTACAGTGATGCGGGGGAGGACACTACATTAACCCTTCAATATCTTTTTAACGGTTAAGATTTGGAATTTTTGCTATAGAATATTTTATGCTTAGAATTCCATGTTTTATCATTTCCCAAAGTTATGCCCTTTCCTCCTGGGACCCCCTGTATATATATATGAGAGAGAGAGAGAGAGAGAGAGAGAGAGAGAGAGAGAGAGAGAGAGAGAGAGAGAGAGAGAGAGAGAGAGAGAGAGAGAGAGAGAGAGAGAGAGAGAGAGAGAGAGAGAGAGAGAGGAGAGAGAGAGAGAGAGAGAGAGAGAGAGAGAGAGAGAGAGAGAGAGAGAGAGAGAGAGAGAGAGAGAGAGAGACGTCCACAACTTATCTGCCATCTTTATATACAAATATCACCTACCTTCTTATTGAAGATTCATGTTTTCATCTACCTTAGTTTACTCAATACCCTCATTACAGCAACCTTCTCTCATTACAGCAACCTTCTCTCATTACAGCAACCTTCTCTCATTACAGCAACCTTCTCTCATTACAGCAACCTTCTCTCATTACAGCAACCTTCTCTCATTACAGCAACCTTCTCTCATTACAGCAACCTTCTCTCATTAACAGCAACCTTCTCTCATTACAGCAACCTTCTCTCATTACAGCAACCTTCTCTCATTACAGCAACCTTCTCTCATTACAGCAACCTTCTCTCATTTGATTATCATATTTATATCATTTATGTTAACTTATGACCATGCATTCGTCCTTAATATGATCGTGTTTCGTCCAATACATCTGTAATATATCATCATACCAATTTCGCCCTTGATCATCACCTAATCTTTCTCACAATGGTATATATTTATTTTATTGTTGAATTATAATGAGTCTGCATATACTGATATTTAAGCATTTAATCTTCTTTGGTATTTGCTTTATGTTTAACCTTTTTTGCTTTACTAGAGTATTTATCTATTTAACGTACATTATATTTATTTATTTCGTTAGACCTACAGTACTTGTCATTTGTCCACGTTGTTATCTTGCATTATTTATCTTCTCTAAATATGTTCCGGTCACCATTATTCATTCCTTTACACACACTCACACTCTCTCTCTCTCTCTCTCTCTCTCTCTCTCTCTCTCTCTCTCTCTCTCTCTCTCTCTCTCTCTCTCTCTCTCTCTCTCTCTCTCTCTCTCTCTCTTCTCAAAGATATGGGTGTTCAGATTCCCAGTGACCCAAAGTTTTCCAATCAGTGCAATAACAAAAGAAGAAAAGAAGTCTCAGAAGTACTCGGCCTATAGAGAGAGGCAGTTTTTAAGGGGGAGCTGGTAGTTGTTTTTTCTCCCTCATGTTTAGTTCTATTAGCTTTGAGATTCTAAGACTTTCGTTCCATTAGTTTGGCTATTTTAAGACCTTTCGCCCCATTTATTCGTCAATAAAGACCATTCGTGCTATTTAAGTGTCGATATTTTTCTTGGCGAGCGACAGCGAGCCTGTAATTCTAGGAGGAACTGGCTTTCGACCAGGACATTTTTCTAAAGAAAAATGTACAAATATACTTAGAATGAGTGTCTTGGGTTTTTGTTTTGTTTTAAGCTTGATGAAGGTCTAGCGAGGTCACCATAAGCTTGATGAAGGTCTAGCGAGGTCACCATAAAATAATTAGATAAATAGACCAAAACTAGCCCCTTAAGGAGGAAGGGTTAATGTTTTGGTCGATTATTTCACTCCTATAATTATAATGATTTGTTTAGTTTCCTCCTTAGACCTCCACCCAACTTTAAATACCATCCCCAAGATCCCCCTTCTTGATATATATTCATTAGTTTCATTGATTTCGTTAATTAGGTTTATTTGTAAGTTAGTTGGTGGGTTGGTGATAATATGCATTTATTCAGATTCAAACGCAATTCCTAGCGAGCCCTTCCTTTGTGGTTAAGTGCCCCGTCAATTACCCCTTCCATTCGTGTAATCATTAGGCTATCATAGTGCAGTTGGGTATATGTACATGCTTAGATTAATATCCATTATTTGAGGATGGATAATATATCGTGAGTTTGTGCATGAACCTTCAACTGTCTTGGTAGCATAATGGTTAGTGTTCGGAATTTCCGTCTGAGTATCCTAGGATTGAATCCTTTGAGTAACACACGTATTAATAAGTTTTATTGATTTCATTAATTAGGTTTATTTGTTAAGGTAATTGTTGGGTTGGTGATAAAATTAATATATGCATTTTCAGTAGAAAAAAATTCCAAGCCGAAGGTTGGTCCTTTCTTAATTATAGGCTCGCTATCTCTCACCAGGAAACAATCGACACCTACATGACATGTCGTGAAGAGTCTTAATATTGACAAAGAAATGGGGGAATAGGTCTTAAAATCGCCAGACTAATGGACCGAACGTCTTAGAATCTCAAAACTAATAGGGTTAAACATGAGGGAGAAGGGAGGCCATAAATTGGTTTATGGTTCCCATCTGGTCCTAACTTACGGCACCTTTGACTAGCAAGGGCCACGTCTATAACACTTAAGAAAGATTTAAAAAAAAAAAAAAAAAAAAATGAAAAATCCCAAGCTAGTTAAAAATAATAATTATAATATTAATAAAACAAAACTATGGCATCGATTTTTATACCGAGCTACGAAGATCAATTGAGAGCTCTTGGTCTCTTTGTGCTGGAACCTGCGAAACTGACTCACGGACGTATTCAAAAGAGTAAAGGGATTTAACTGTATAAGAACATAAGAAAATGAGAGTCTGCAGAAAGCCAATTAGACCACACAAGGCAGTTCCCTCTCACACCCAACCCACCTCGTCCATATGTCTATCTAATTTTATCTTGAAGCTCTCTATCGTTCTTGGTCCCACTATATCACTAGGTAGCTTATTCCACATGTCTACAACTCTATTACCAAACCAGTATTTGCCTATATCTTTCCTGAAACGAAATGTATCTAATTTGAAACCATTTGTTCGAGTTCTCTCGCTATCACTGAGCTTCAGTGCATCTTTCATGTCCCCTTTATTAATCCCACTAACCCACTTGAACCCCTCTATCATATCCCCTCTAACTCTGCTTCTCTCTAACGAATGTAAGCCTAATTTCTTCAACCTTTCTTCATGTAGAAGATTTATAATATTATGGACCATTTTTGTCATTCTTCGTTGTACTCTCTCCAAGGAATCTATGTTCATTCTGTAATAAGGGCACTACAATTGAACAGCATAATCCATATGTGGCCTCACTAACGCTCGATAGAGTTTCAATATTACGTCTGCTGTTCTGTTACTCACACTTCTAGATATAAATCCCATTCAGTACCGGTGACGTCCTTTTCATCATATTCTGGCAACTATTAGTCGATTTTATTCAGATTGGGAAGGATCTGTGGTAATTAAACTGATTAGTTGAGATTTTATGTAGCCATTTAATTGTTAGAGATCCTGCCTAAGCTGAATACAATCGTCTAGTAGTTGTCGGAATACAGTGGAAAGGATGTCACTGGTACTGCCTGGGTTAAGGGGAGATAGGTCG
Source organism: Paralithodes platypus (assembly GCA_032716605.1). Lineage (NCBI taxonomy): Eukaryota > Metazoa > Arthropoda > Malacostraca > Decapoda > Lithodidae > Paralithodes > Paralithodes platypus. The sequence continues at coordinate 50,876,756 of CM064485.1, forward strand.
TTTTTCTGGATAACTTTCTCCCTCATGTTTAGCCCCATTAGTTTTCAGATTTTAGGACGTTCGGCCCATTAGTTTGACGATTTTATGACCTTTTGCCCCATTTCTTTGTCAACATTAAGACTTTTCGTGTCATATAGGTGTCGATATTTTCCTCGCGAACGATAGCGACCCTGTAATTTATGAGAAACCGGCCTTCGGCCGGGAAATTGTTCTATATACAAATTTACAAATTTATCTCGGAGGGTCTTGGAGAGGTGTTTTTTTTTAAGCTTGAAGGAGGTCTAGGGTGGAAACTAGAAAAATAATAAAAAAATAAAATAAATCGACCAACAAATGAGTACCCCTGGGAACTCGTAAACATTTCTGGAGTAGTGCAGTTCAAGGCTCTTTGAGGAGCATGACACGTGTTGATAGTTTTTTTATGGCTATCATTAGACGAATTTTTGCAGCTTATGAAGGATCTGTGTGAAGTTAAAAGGGCAAAGACTGTCTCAATCAACCCTCTGACATCCATATACCCTTCCCAATCTGCATGAAATCGTCTAAAGATAGCCTGAATAAACTATCAAAATGCGTCTAAATCGTCTAAAGATAGCCTGAGTAAACTACCAAAATGCGTCTTAATCGTCTAAAGATAGCCTGAGTAAACTACCAAAATGCGTCTTAATCGTCTGAAGATAGCCTGAGTAAACTACCAAAATGCGTCTTAATCGTCTGAAGATAGCCTGAGTAAACTACCAAAATGCGTCTTAATCGTCTAAAGATAGCCTGAGTAAACTACCAAAATGCGTCTTAATCGTCTAAAGATAGCCTGAGTAAACTACCAAAATGCGTCTTAATCGTCTAAAGATAGCCTGAATAAACTACCAAAATGCGTCTTAGATCCTTAACACTTATACTCCGTACACATAATTATTGTGTAACTTTGTGTTTGAAATGTAGTTAAAATGTACGAAACTAGGTGAAAATGAATGCTTTGTCCAGGTGATTATGAAACAGCCACGAATAATACCTCGCCTATCAACACTGTACGACATTAATTGAAAACATATACTCTTTGTATTTGCATTCAATGTGATTATGAATATCGCCACAAGCGTGCAATAAATAAGTCTCCTATTAACAGAGCCACGATTGTTGCTTCTGTGGGTAGGAGGGTTAAAGAGTTAAACACATTTGTGCAGACTTTTCTATGAGTTACAGTTACGGCAATATTAACTCTTGCTAACCTACCTAATCTCCCTCGAATGGTGCGCAAGGTCTTTTAGATAGTAACTTTCCCTTGTAGCTTCTTGCAACTCCCTTCCCTACCTCTCCTAAGTGCACCCATTACAAAATGGCCTAAGTACACTCCTATCGATCCTCTCTCTCTCTCTCTCTCTCTCTCTCTCTCTCTCTCTCTCTCTCTCTCTCTCTCTCTCTCTCTCTCTCTCTCTCTCTCTCTCTCTCTCTCTCTCTCTCTCTCTCTCTCTCTCTCTCTCTCTCTCTCTCTCTCTCTCTCTCAGCTCCCCCCACCCCCCACTCCCTCCCTCCCACCTGCCATGAGCATGAAAGAGCGGAATAGCAAACGGAAAATACAGAATAATATATAAGTGCGAAAACTGGAAGGAGGGAAAACACAGAAGAAGAAGAAGAAGAAGAAGAAGAAGAAGAAGAAGAAGGTAGAAGATAAAATATAGAAGAAGAAGAAGAAGAAGAAGAAGAATATAAAAGAAACAAGAATGAAGAATATCACAAACGAAAAAAGAATCTACCAAAGAAAATAAGACAAGCCAAGAAGAAAAAGAAAACGAAGAAGAAGAAAGTGAAAGAAAACGAGTGTGAAACAGAAATGGATGATGAAAACAAATACAATGACTATAAACAAATGCTCAATAATAATAAATACAGAAAATAATATAAAAACCAAACCTATAAATAATGTTCGTCTATGGATTATCAGTATTGGAGGAAAGGTTATAGACGAGCAAAAAGGTGGGTTGGGAGAGAGCGGGTTTGGAGGGTGGAAGGATTAAAAGCTTAGCCAGACTTTGTTGAGGGCGAGGGGACACTCACACGCACATACTCATACCCACACGCAATCACACTTACATAATAGTACACATACATTCACACATGCACGATCACACGCATACGCACACATACACAAACACGATCACACACACACACACACACACACTCACATATGCACACACATACTCACACATACTGTACGCACACTCAGACACACACACACACACACACACACACACACACATAAATACACACACACACACTCACGCATACACACACACACAGTCTCTCTCTCTCTCTCTCTCTCTCTCTCTCTCTCTCTCTCTCTCTCTCTCTCTCTCTCTCTCTCTCTCTCTCTCTCTCTCTCTCTCTCTCTCTCTCTCTCTCTCTCTCTCATTCATGCATGCACACCCATTTTCGAAATATTAAGCTTTTAAAATTTCTCTTTCAACATAGCGAATGTTTGCTACGAGTATTCACATATACACTGTGTATAAACTTGAACATTCTCTCGTATGTACCTGGAAACATAAATGCCTGCCAGTCTAGGTATTTACCACTATAAGATTTAAGGGGGGTGACCTGTTTTTGTTCTGTCCTTTTCTATCTTTCTCTGGCTTGTATCCATTTGGCCCCATTCAGCCTACTGTTTTAAGACGTTTATCCCCATCCAGGTGTCAATTTCTTACTGGTGAGCGGTAGCGGGCCAGCATATTTTGTTATTTTTGTTAGACAGCAGGCTAAATTTGTACATTTTTCGATAGAAAAATTTCTCCGGCGAAGCCGGATTTCTTCATATAATGCTGGCTCGCTATCGCTCGCCAGGAAGAAATCGACACCTAGATGGGGATAAACGTCTTAAAATAGTTGGCTGAATGGGGCCGAATGGATACAAGCCAGAGAAAAGGACAGAAATAACAAAAAACAGGTCACCCCCCCCCCCTTAATATTCATGTACAGTCGGCCACATAAGTTCTGTTCCTCGTCGTGATCTTATGTATGACAATATCATAGTATGCATGAATTGTGAGGGTGGTTTCTTTTCATTATCAATTGACCAGTCAGACGAGTTAACTAATACATAAGAAACTACACTCGTAATTCAATCATGCGCATTATACTTCCACGTCTAAGATCACGGAGAGGAACAGAACTTATGTGGGCCACTGTACATATACATGAAGCGAAAACTAGCCAAATTCCCAATCCGAGCACTTACACTTTTTTTTTTTTTTTTTTTTTTTTTTTTTTTTTTTAATAATAAGAAGCACACATACACACACACACACTAGTCTAAGCATACTGTATACCATGGTTATGAATGTACAGTCGTGAACATATATAAAGTTACACCAATTCCAATCTTCTAGAGAAATAGCCAAAGTTGACCATATATAGGTAGATCATAACCGTTGACCCTGACTGTGCGCACCATTAAGGGGGAATGTTTGCTATTTGTGGTCCCCCTTCTCCCTCGTGTTTAGCCCCATTAGTATTGTAATTTGAATGTGTTCGTTCTAAAAGTTTGGCGATTGTGAGACCTTTCACCCCAATTCTTTGTCAATATTAAGACCTTTCGTGCCATTTAGGTGTCGATTTTTCTCCTGGCGAGCAATAGCGAGCCTGTAATTTTAGGAGGAACCGGCCTTCGGCCCGGACATTTATCTACCGAAACATGTACAAATCATTCTTGAAGGTCTAGGGGGTGTTTTTTAAGATGTTTGGAGGTCTAGCGAGGAAACTCAAAATATATAAATATATACATACATAGACCAAAAAACAAGCACTACCCCATAATGAAGCCTCCATGCCTCCTATAAATCACACACACATACCGTATACTGGAGACAAGATATAGTAGATGGGTTTGCTAGGATTTATTGACGTTAATGCCACCACATACCCTTCCATGGTCATACAAACAATAATAATAAGAATAATGATGATCATAATAATTATTATTATTATAATAATAATAAATATAAAAATAATAATAGTAATAGAAATCGTATTATTAATAATAATAATAATAATAATAATAATAATAATAATAATGAAGAAGAAGAATACAAATCAAACACAAATACTGGAGATAAAAAAACATGTACTGTAGTGAGTGTAGAGCACGTAGCACCCGTCTTGCAACACAATCCCACCCCTACTCTGTGCAACTCTCCAACCCAAGAGTGAAACGTTATTCTGTCTTCTATGCAACAGCTGAGTTCTGGAACTCTCTCCCAGAATCATTTTTGTTTTCTTCTTCCTATGACTTAAATTGTTCCAAACTCCATGTGTAAAGGCATTTTGGCTCGAACGTCCCTTGATTTTGGCCCTGTCACTCTTTCAACTCTGGGGGAGGCACTCACTACAGGCAGTTCTGCCTTTTTTCTTCCTCACTCACATAGAACAACATAAATACACATTAATGGGAGCACAGTACACGCGATACTACTACTACTACTGTTTTGTTGTACTACTACTACTACTACTACTACTACTACTACTTTTTTTTTTTTTTTTTTTTTTTTTTATATAAACCACTCAGCCTTTGGACCCTAAACCAGGTCAGAACAGTCATCAAAGCGTCCGACTTGGTAGTCATTCAGCTACTTACTATTCCGGGGTCAGCACTCAGACTCATCATCGTGGATTACTACTACTACATTGGTTTTTATTTAATATTGTTCATACATTTTATTTTACAAGCATCAGATATTACTATTCTACACCATGCAACTTCAATCCAGTATCCTTCCTATGCGACCCTCTGCCACTGCTGCCTCGTAGTCCACTTCTGCCACCGTCGCTGGTTGTGGTGCAGACAGTCTTGTTCCCCGCAGGCATAGTAGTGCTGATCTGAGCAACGAGAAAGATAGACGGCACCTCATCCAGGCTACAACGTGGCTCCTGGGCTGTTTCTTCTTCTCTGCGATGATCTCTGCAAGCCTTGAATAGAAGCACTGGGCCCTAGGTCCCATCCCTCCAGATGTGGTGAAGACTAGTGGGGTAAAGCTGCCATGTTCGATATTTAAGATCCTTTCCCCATATGCCCTGACCTTCTCTTGTTCATTCCTCTTGTGTGCAGCCTCCAGAGACAGCCCGCTGTAGCTATGGGCCATTGGGTCGAATATTCTTACGTCAAAGAATGCTCGCTGTGCTCTTGTCCAAGAGTAGTACTACTACTACTACTACTACTACTACTACACATTAATGGGAGCACAGTACACACGATACTACTACTACTACTGTTTGTTTGTACTACTACTACTACTTTTTTTTTAAACCACTCAGCCTGTGCATCCCCTCTTTGGACCCTAAACCAGGTCAGAACAGTCATCAAAGCATCCGACTTGGTAGTCATTCAGCTACTTACTATTCCGGGGTCAGCACTCAGACTCATCATCGTGGATTACTACTACTACATTGGTTTTTATTTAATATTGTTCATACATTTTATTTTACAAGCATCAGATATTACTATTCAACACCATGCAACTTCAATCCAGTCTCCTTCCTATGCGACCCTCTGCCACTGCTGCCTCATAGTCCACTTCTGCCACCGTCGCTGGTTGTGGTGCAGACAGTCTTGTTCCCCGCAGGCATAGTAGTGCTGATCTGAGCAACGAGAAAGATAGACGGCACCTCATCCAGGCTACAACGTGGCTCCTGGGCTGTTTCTTCTTCTCTGCGATGATCTCTGCAAGCCTTGAATAGAAGCACTGGGCCCTAGGTCCCATCTCTCCAGATGTGGTGAAGACTAGTGGGGTAAAGCTGCCATGTTCGATATTTAAGATCCTTTCCCCATATGCCCTGACCTTCTCTTGTTCATTCCTCTTGTGTGCAGCCTCCAGAGACAGCCCGCTGTAGCTATGGGCAATTGGGTCGAATATTCTTACGTCAAAGAATGCTCGCTGTGCTCTTGTCCAAAAAACTTCTTGCACTAACGTCCACTCGTGCTTCGTTGGATGTGTTGGCCGTCCTGTGCTGCAAGATCTCTCCCTCCAAGGGAATGAGTGATGGTTCGCGCACCACATCTCGACACACCTCCCTGAGCATGTTCGCCGTTACATCTCTTACTTCATCGTGCCTGATGCTGATGAATCCTCCCTTCTTACATATCATGCTGTGGTCTGCATCGTTGTTGATTCCACAAACGCATCGATCGGGCAGTCCTTCAATCGGCCAATCATACCTCAGTGCAATAGCATCATTAAATTCTTGTTTGTTTAGATTGAAGCCTTTTGCCTTGATTGGTAGTGTTGTCAGCCAATTTGAAGCACCCGTTTCTTGTGCTATTTGTACTTTTCTTGTTAGTCTCGGGGAAAGTTGTCGCATCAATTGTGCCAGGTCATTTTTCTGTGAGTTTTGCCTCTCTGACGTGATGGTCTTTCTGATGTTGTAGATGTCCGCCTGGTCCACTTCGCCGTCAGGATCTTGCGCTACGATACGTTCAGTGAGAGATTCTGTTATCTTTACTGAGTTCTCGTGTTCCGTTGTCGCCCTCCTCACCGGATTGATGATTCCAAGCCCTCCTAACCTAGGAGGAAGTGCGAGCAACTCCCTCTCTGTAGCATTTGGGGTGTGGGACTTCATCCAAGCTGGGATGAGTTTGTCTCTGATGGCATCTTCTATCGGTTGAAGTTGTGGACCCACGTTTGGAATGGTACGCATCAAGTAGGTCCAGCGGTGTTTGACCCCATATGTGAATGCCGAATATGCAGCCTGTGGTTCCGTCTTTGCAATTTTGGCTAGTATTTCTATTTCGTTTACCCACTCTCTGACCTTCTCTTCCATGTATTGCTTCTTGAACTCTTCTGTGCCAATCACTGCCCCTAGATGACGCTGTCCGTCCTTTGTTACGACCACTTCACTACCGTTGAAAGCTTCTAAGGCATTTTCGTAATGTTCTGCTTTTACTATCAGTATAGACTTACTAGCATTTGGAAAGTATCCTATTTCTGGTCCCACTTGTGATACTTGCTCCCACCAGCTCTTGAGATCATTGACTTTCCCTGCTCCAGTGAGATCATCTGCATAGGCCGCCTGCTTAACATGTGTCGTCTCATGTCTTGTTAATGATAGCAACACCGAGATAAACGCCCCAAATAAACTTAGCCTCCTATGCAGATGACATAACACTCACATGCACACACCATGACCCAAAAAGAGCAACAGATCTCCTTCAACCCTATCTCAACACACTACATGGCTGGTGCACTACAAACAGACTTAATCTAGCCCTAGCCAAATCCACCGCAACCCTGCTCACAAGTTGGACAGGAGAACACGAATACATCCCTCAACTCACCATAAACAACACACCCCTAACACATACACACACACCCAAAATCCTAGGAGTAACATATGATACTCATATGACATTCAAACAGCACACCACAAACATTAAAAAGAAACTGACACCCAGACTTAACGCCCTCAGGTCACTTGCTCACACAAAATTTGGACACAACAAAGAAACTACCACCACAGTATATAAACAATACATAAGATCAGTGATGGAATACGCAAGCCCAGCCTGGGCTTCTAACCTAGCTGAAACACATCATAAGACCTTACAGACTATTCAAAACAAAGCCCTGAAGATCATTACAGGCTGCACAGCTACTGCACCCACAGATCACCTACATCAAGAAACCAAAATCCTCAAAGTCAAAGACCATCTGGACATGAGAGGCACTCAATTCCTGGCAGCAGCCTCCACGAACCAAGACCACCCACTAAACTACATGGCAACACACCCACAGACACCAAGAAATATCAAAACAACACCCAGCACACGGTATCACACACAATTATTGTCCTCTCTCCCTCCCTGCCCACCCCGAACCAACTTCCAGAAGCACATCCATACTCATATCTCTCACCGATCCATCCACTCACTCACAGACAACACACAGCTGCATGCACGACCTCCCGAAATCCATCCTTCCGAATCCTCCCTTCCTCGCGAGGACAGAGTCCACCTGGCCAGGCTGAGATGCGGACACCATCCAGCTCTCCTGAGCTATCAGAAGAGACTGGATGACTCCGTTGTCGACGCCTGCCCGGGATGTAACACAGCACCCCATACCATTAAACACATCATAGAAGACTGCATTTCACACAACCACTTACGCCAACAACACAATCTACACTCAATGAGAGCTCTGTGGGAAAGCCCGATCGTGGCCATGGCCTTTCTCAGGGACTCGGGGCTGTTCGGCCAGGCAGCTTAGGGAACAACAACAACAACAACAACACCGAGAGACCTAATGCGTACATCGCCATTGCTACTGGGTCCCCTTGTGTGGTTCCTTCCATTGATTTCAGTGCCGTTCCACGTCGTGAGTTTTGGTTGTTTACTATGAAGAGGTCTGCAGGCTGTTTATAGGTATTCTCTACATAGGTGGCTAAGCTGGGGCATTTTACCTTGATGTTGTGAATTGCTGTCTTTCTGTTGATGGTGTTAAAGGCATTTGATGCATCCACTAACAGCACGGCTTCACATTCTTCTTGCTCATATATTTCTCTTATTGCATGAATTGCTGCCTGCTTGGTGGCCAGCACACACTTGGAGATTTCCAGCCGCTGACCGCACATCGTCCTTCACCACCTCCATTATGCATTTTCCGATGATTCTTCTCAACACTTCACCCACCCCTACAGGTCTGCACCCTGGATTCTTGTCCAATGGTATTAGACGACAAGCTGTGTAGGCCTCCAAGTGTTGACAATCTTGAGTGGCCATTTTTCTTGCAAGATCTGCCAGCGCCCTGCGTAAGTCGGTCGCTGCAACTCCGAAAAGTGTGCTGCTCAGGATTGTTCTCCAACCGTTTGCATCCATCCCTGAGGGTCCTGCACTGCCTTGTGTCCCTAGAGCCTTTTTCCAAATCTTCTCGCCTGTGATTTGTTCTACTACTACTACTACTACTACTACTACTACTACTACTACTACTACTACTGCTACTACTACTGCTACTACTACTACTACTGCTACTACTACTACTACTACTATTACAGGTATACTACCCCTTGAACAAAATACCTCTTGAACACAATGCCTCTAAACAATATCACCCTTAAAGGGAGATGGGCTGTTTTTTCTGGAGCCCCTTATTCCTCATGTTTAACCCCATTAGTTTTCAGATTTTAAGATGTTTGCCCCATTAGTTTGTCGATTTTAAGACCTTGTGCCCCATTTTTGTGTCAATATTAAGACCTTTCGTGCTATTTAGGTGTCGATTTCGTCCCTGGCGAACGATAGTGAGCCTGTAATGTTGGAAGAAAAATGTACAAATTAATCTAGAAGGGGGATCTAATGGATGATTTTTTTTTTTTTTTTAGTTAAATGGAAGTCTACGGAGGAAACTAAACAAATATCAAATAAATATATGCAATAATCGACCAAAAAATATACCCTTCCCCCCTGGAAAAAATGCACATAGGTAAGCTTCCCCTAGGACGTAAATCCCTACTAGGGCCATACCAAGTTGACCCTTACTGCTCTCCTCTCTAGCCTTGTCTTGCCTTCCCAATTATCTTGCTTTCTTGCTTGTTTGATTTTGGAAAGCTTGTGTATTTGGTTGTCTGCATTGTTCTGTGTGTTATCATGTCTTTGTTCTTGTTCTATTTTTCTTTCTCTTGTGTTTGACGGTGTTCACTTCTTCATCTTCTTCTTCTGACCTTATTGGACATTATACTGTATATTTCAATGTCATGTTTTTCTTCGAGTCTCCATATAATATCCTTATCATTACTTACTTGCGTTATCTTTCATTCTAGCTATATTTAGACGATATCATGCCGCTTAGGACGGATCTGCGGTAGTGAGAAGGATTGGTTGAGATAGTTTGAAGCCTTATTATTGCCAGAGGCCCTCCCTAAGCTGAGGAAAATCGTCTACTAGCTGCCACAATATAAATCAAAGGACGTCACCGGTATACTGTATGGGTTACTAACTGCTCCTCTCCGCCCTATCTGGCTATCCTTAAGGGGAGATATCCACTTGAGGGACTTTTTTCTTGACCCCTTTCTCCCTCATGTTTAGCCCCATTGTTTTTGAGATTTTAAGACGTTTGCCCCATTAGTTTGGTGATTTTTAAGAATTTCCGCCCCATTCTGTCAATTTTAAGACCTTTCGTGCCATTTAGGTGTCGATTTTATCCTGGCGAGCGATAGCGAGTCTGTAATTTAAGAGTAATCGGCCTTCGGCTGGGACATTTTTCTACCGAAAAAATGTACAAATTTATCTTGAAAGGGGGTCAAGGGGGTGAAATTTTAAGATTGCTGGAGGAGTAGGAAACAAACTAGAAACCTCCCCTTAACCCCTTCTGTACAGTCGCGCTAATAAGTCATGTCCCAGCTGTCATTACGTTTGGCTTCTTCTGTTCTGTATTAATGTCTGTCAGATGTTTAATAGGGTGGGTAAGTGTAGGGACATGTTTGTATATTTCACTCGATATGACGAAATGAAGCTTAGATATTGCTGTTACCAATTATTGATCAAAACATACTTGGTGCAGAGACATCACTTATTAAGTCTGACTGTACCGGCGACGTCTGTTGTACTTTATTCTAGCTGTATTTAGACGATTTTATCCACCTTAGGGAGGATCTGTGGTGGTTAAAAGGGTTGGTCGAGATAGTTCGAAGGCTTATATTGGCTAGAGATCCTTCCTATACTGAATAATATCGTCTACTAGTTGCCAGAATGTAATACAAATGACGTCACCGGTACAGAAGGGGTTAACTCTCCCTCTTCCCTTACCCTTTCGTTTTATCCCCGTTTCTCCTTAACCAAGATTTGTATTGGATCTTTTGTACATTCCCTCCTTTTTACTTCTCTTCCTCGTGTCACTCTCTCTCTCTCTCTCTCTCTCTCTCTCTCTCTCTCTCTCTCTCTCTCTCTCTCTCTCTCTCTCTCTCTCTCTCTCTCTCTCTCTCTCTCTCTCTCTCTCTCAAATTTTTTTCCTCTCTCCTTCTTTCCTTCGTACCTTTTCGCTCTCTTATTTCCCATCCCATTATTTATTTATTTTTTATTTTTTCTATGTGATTGAGGGAGGCAAAAGGCAGAATTGCCTATAGCGAGTGCCTCCCCCATAATTGAAAGAGTGACAGGGCCAAAATCAAGGGACGATCGAGCCAAAATGCCTGGACACACGGAGTTTGAAGCAATTTAAGTCATAGGAAGAGGGAAAGACTGATTCTGGGAGAGTTCCAGAGCTCAGCTGTTGAGTAGAAGAAAGTTTGAGAGTAACGTTTCACTCTTGGGTTAGAGAGTTGCACAGAGTAGGGGTGGGATTGAGTTGCAAGACGGGTACCACGTGCCCTACGTAAAGGAGGTGGTATGCACTGGGAAAGCTCTGAGGAACACTGATTATTATAGTAGCGATAGAATAGCGAAAGAGATGCAACATTGCGGCGGAGAGAGAGAGATTGCAGAGAGTTAGTGAGTGGACGGGCGTTAATGATACGAAAGGCCTTCCTTTCAACTTTGTCTAGGAGAGCGGTGTGAGAGGAACCTCCCCACACATGAGAACAATACTCAATACAAGGACGCACTATGCCTCTGTACAGAGCAAGAAGCTGTGCTGGGGAAAAGAACCCCCTAAGGCGGTTGAGCACACCCAGCTTCTGGGAGGCTGCCTTAGCAAGACTGGTAATATGGTCCTTCCAAATGAGAGCAGAAGAAAAAAAGACACAAAGAATATTGAGAGAAGATGAAGGGTTAATTTTTGTATTGTTGAAGAATAAGGGATAGTCCGCTAGCAGATCCTGACTGGTAGATAGATGGAGAAATTGGGTTTTGGAAGCATTAAAGGTAACAAGGTTTTCTCTGCCCCAATTGGAGATAGTATTTAGATCAGAATTTAAGAGTTCTATGGCTTCATTACGTTTGTCGTTAAGGGATTGCTGGCTGGGGCGTTCTGAAAAACTAATGGAATAGTGTAAGGTTGAGTTGTCTGCGTATGAATGGATGGGAATTAAGGTACAGTTAAGGAGATCATTTATAAAAATTAGAAAGAGAATAGGGGATAGGACAGAGCCCTGAGGAACACCAGAGTTTATAGGGTGAGGAAGTGAACAATGACCGTCCACAACCGCGGCTATGGAATGGCCGGAAAGGAAATTAGAGACAAAGGCACAGATGGAGGGATAGAAACCGAAGGAGGGTAGTTTAGAAATTAAAGATTTGTGCCAGACTCTATCGAAAGCTTTCGATATGTCTAGTGCAATAGAAAAAGTCTTACCGAAGTCCCGAAAGGAGGATGACCAAGAGTTAGTAAGATATGAAAGAAGATCTCCAGTAGAGCGACCCTTAAGGAAGCCATACTGGCGATCTGAGAGCAGATTATGAGAAGAGAAATGCTTAAGAAATTTGGAAGCAAGAATAGTTTCAAAAACTTTAGAAAGACAAGAGATGAGAGCAATTGGACAATAGTTGGAGGGTTGAGAGCGGTCACCCTTCTTTGGGACAGGTTGAATGTGAGCAAACTTCCAGCATGAAGGGAAGACGTTAGAGGATAGACAGAGACGAAAGAATTTTCCTAGGCAGGGAGTCAGCACGGAAGCACAGGTTTTGAGAACAACAGGAGGAACACCGTCCGGACCGTACGCCTTATTAGTGTTAAGCCCAGAGAGGGTAGAAAGTACATCTTTAGAAGAGATTAGGATATTAGGCATAAGTAAGAGAGAGGAGGGTGGAGAGGGAGGAATAGCACCGGAATCATCCAAGGTGGATTTTCTAGCAAAAGTTTGAGCGAAGAGTTTAGCTTTGTCAGAGGAAGAAGTGATGGTTGTACCATCAGAGTGGGAAAGGGGAGGAAAGACGAGGAAGAGAAATTGTTGGAGAGGTTTTTGGCTAGATGCCAGAAAGTTTGGGAAGAGCTAGAGTTGGATAGTTCAGTGTATTTATTATTGATGAAAGAGTGTTTGGCAAGTCGAAGAACTTACCAAACACTCTTTTCCCTTCACCCTACTCTCTATCCCTCCTTTCCCTACCTCTACCAGTAGTACCAGTAGTACCCGCCGGCTTTAGCACCGCCTACAGCTCCGCATCGCCACTGAGAAAACTCTATCCTAATTTGAGTATTTCATATCCCAATTCCCTTTATTCATTGCATGAACAGTAGTTAAGTGCTTGTTTAACCTCCACATAGTTCTGTAGTTGCCGTGCATGTTATTTTATTGCTTTTCTGACTGATAAACATTGTTGTTTACATTTGTTATCCTAGCTTGTAGCATACGACGCACACGCACCTCTAATCGACCTAGCTTTGTATTTTCTTATTAACTCTAGTAGTTATCGTATTCAGTATCCTACTGTAGCTATATATATCTGTAATTTTAGTTGTTGCTTGCATGATCTTGTAGTAACCTTTGACTGATAACTTTGTTTATCTAAATATAATCCTGCTTGACTAGCCTACAGTGACACCAGTGCCATCTGTTGATACAGTATATTAACCCCTTGTGTGCAGTTACACTTTATTCTTATATAATCTCTATTTGGTGAATTGTATATTTAGTTACATATTCTATTATATATATATATATATATATATATTTGTTTTGCTTTTTTAGGTAGGTTATCACCCCTGGTAGCCTACTTCTGCATATTTCATACTTTTTTGTTTTTGGTTATTTTTGTTTTCGGTTAGTCTAGGCTATCATCCTTGGTGGCCTATTTCTGCGTACGGTACTTCAATTTTTAAATTTTCAGTTAGGCTATCACCGCTGGTGGCCTATTTCTGCGTACCGGTATTTCATAATTTTTGTTTTCGGTTATTTTTGTTTTCGGTTAGTCTAGGCTATCATCCCTGGTGGCCTATTTCTGCGTACTTCAATTTTTAAATTTTCAGTTAGGCTATCACCGCTGGTGGCCTATTTCTGTGTACCGGTATTTCATCATTTTTGTTTTCGGTTAGTCTAGGCCAGGGGTTCCCAAAGTGGTCGATATCTACCCCCAGGGGTCGATATCGACCATCCAAGGGGTCAATGAATCGTCAGGGGTTGAAAGGGGGTCGATAAATGGCTAGGGGGTCTATGAATGGCTAGGTGAGGAACGTTTCAAAAGATGTAGACCCATCTCTATGTGAAAAGCTGAAATGGTGTAAAAATGCTCTGTTCTATTTGGCAGACCTATATTCAAAGTTTAATGAGGTACAGAAACGTCTGCAGGGTAAAGATGTTACCATTATTCAGGACAGGACAATTCTACTGGGCTTCCAAGGCAAACTAGGCTGGTTTAAAGCGTCAATGGCACAGAGATTTTCAGTACTTTTCGAACTTACAACAGTCGGCAGAAAGTGAAAGCATTTCAGATGGTGACATAGAAACATACATAGCACACCTGGACAAATTGATTGAAGACTTTAAAGTGCGCTTTGAAGACCTGGAGAAAATGCAAGTGCCTGAATGAATTCTTACACCATTTTACTTGGAAATACAAAATGAAGACATTAACTCTACTAATACTAATATTAAGGTACTACTATAATTCCACATATTTATTGTATCATAATATGCATGTAATACGTTTCTTTTTTCACAACATATTATATTATTCATATTTATAAATGTTTGGGGGTCGATGAATAATTTGAAACTTCATTAAGGGGTCAATGAGCTGAAGAGTTTGGGAATCCCTGGTCTAGGATATCACCGCTGGTGGCCTATTTCTGCGTACCGGTATTTCATAATTTTTGTTTTCGGTTATTTTTGTTTTCGGTTAGTCTAGGCTATCACTGCTGGTGGCCTATTTCTGCGTACCGGTATTTCATAATTTTTGTTTTCGGTTATTTTTGTTTTCGGTTAGTCTAGGCTATCATCCCTGGTGGCCTATTTCTGCGTACTTCAATTTTTAAATTTTCAGTTAGGCTATCACCGCTGGTGGCCTATTTCTGCGTACCGGTATTTCATAGTTTTTGTTTTCGGTTAGGATAGGCTATAACCCCTAGTGGCCTATTTCTGTTTAAATAGACATAAAATTGTTTTCGGTTCGGCTATCCCTGCGTATTCAAATTTAATTTTGTTTTGTTTTAATTTTCGGTTAGGCTATCACCGCTGATAACCTATTTGTGTGTATTTCAACATTTTTGTTTTCGGTTAGGCCTATTTAAGTAAGTGAAACGACCTGAAGGGAGTGAAGTGTTTTTAAAGTGAGTTTAGTGTTTTTAAAGTGAGTTAAGTGTTTTTAAGTGAGTGAAGTGATCTGAAGAAAGTGATCGTCACCATGCCTCGTGCCTGTACGAACTGCGCCGGTAGGTTTGGTGCTTCCATGTTTGCTCCTGCCGATCCACAAGTCTGCCGACTCTGCCAGCAACGAGAGGATTTGACAGCAAAATTGGATGAAGCCCACAACAAGATCAACGCCCTCACCAGGAAGTTGGAATCACTCCAAGAGTTTGTAACACTCAACGTTGGAGTATCACTAACTCAAATTGTTTCAACTCCAGCATCCACCACCGCCCCAACGTCATCTGCCAACAATCCAACACCTGCAGTAGACACTGCAGCAGATGCTTCTCACGAACCTGAGCCGACATCAAACCAGGACAGCCGCCCTGTTCACCTTAGTCTCTCCCCCACTCCTCGTGCAAGAAGCCTGCTAGCACGAACAGTACCAACCCCTCGCCCCCGTTCTAACCACTCCTCTCCCCGACCTGTACGTAGAGTCCCGCCACCACAGGTTTCCGGATTTACACCAGTGAGGAACGGTGCACGGCCAACGCAGAAAAGGTCTCTTCTACCAGTCACAATGTCAAACAGATTTGAGATATTGGTAGAGATGGAAGACGAACCAGAAGAGACCAGGCTCGTTGGGGATTCCATCCTACGAGGACAGGTCGAAGAGCTCTGCGACAGAGTCCCAAATCAACGAAAAAAAAATTGCATCCCAGGAGCTGGACTGGACGACATTCTGGAAGCCTTCGAAGATACCACAAAGGATGCAAATGAAAATACCCTTTTTGTCATCCATGCTGGTTCAAATGACGTCATGCGCACCAGATCCGAAGAGTTGATGGAGAAATATCGCAAGATGATGCAGCACTACAAAAACAAGTCAAGGAATATCATCATCTCAGGCATTCTCCCCAAGATCGACGCACCTGACAAATTCTACGACAAGGCCTTCAGCACAAATAGCCGACTAAAATATTTGTGTCTGAGGGAAGAAGTTGAATTCATCAACCTCTGGGACAACTTCTACAACCAGCCTACTCTGTTCCGCAAGGATGGCACTCATCTAAACCCTGTGGGTTCAGCACGCATGGGTCGTCTCCTACACGAAGCATTCCGCAGCCATGGATCAAAAAACGCCATCCGAGAAGAAGCAGCAGTGACATAAATCATCCAACGCCAAGAAAAAAACAGAGGCAACCGAGGACCACCAGCGATAAGGACCGAAGACAGCGAGGACCGAGGACAGCCATGAACATAAATGTAGATCCGACAAGAACCAAAAATATTATTAAAGAGCGTTCCGTGAGTTCTAAAATAACAAATTTAAAGGTTTTCTATGCAATAAATTTTCAGATTTAGAGGAGCTAGTGTTTACAGAAAATTATGATGTGATTGGCATAACAGAATCTTGGCTCAATACAGAAGATAGAGACTTTTTAGCAGAGTATTCACTTCCCGGTTATGTAATGTTTGAGAAAAGCCGAATAAATCGAAATGGAGGTGGCGTTTTACTTTATATCAAAGAAAGTCTTAACCCTACCCTCTTGTCAAAACCTCAAATTGTGAACGTCGACGCATCTTCTGTGCTAATAAAGAATAATAAAGGTACAAAAATAATACTTGCATTAATATACAGACCTCCAGCTCAAGCAGTGCAAACTGACCGAGAAATTTACGAACAAATTGCAGATGTAAGTAACTCACAAGATACTGTAATTTTTGGCGACTTTAATTTACCCGTGACCAAGTGGGGCGATACTCTTACTTCACACTCCGGACATGACTTGTATACGAACTTGCAAGAGAGTTCGCTTTATCAATTTGTTGGAACGCCGACCCGTGGTAATAACGTTCTTGACATTGTACTTGCAACAAAAGAAGAATTAATAGAGAATTTGAATGTTGGTGATGAATTCAGTAACAGCGACCATCGTACGATAACTTTCACTTTAAAGTTTACTAGTAACGAACCAAATAGTAGCATCGAAAATGTCCCTAACTTCAAGAAAGCAAACTTCCATAAACTTAGAGCTATGTTTAAAGAAACTGACTGGAGCTTTTTAATTAACAATAACGACATAAATACATCTTGGAAGTTATTCGAAACCACTTACCTAAAAGCAGTGCAAGACTGCATACCATCGAAAATACGGCGTCCAGGCCATAATAATAAGCCCAAATGGTGGAATAAAGATATTTCAAACTGCCTGCTTGCTAAAAAATTTGCTAATGATAGATTAAAATCCTCACAAAATGACGAAGAACGGGTGAAATTTGTAGAGCTACGACGCAAAGCCAAAAAGTTAATTAAGCAAAGTAAAAAGACCTTAGAGTTACATATTGCGAATCAAAGTAAAACAAACCCGAAAGAATTCTATAGTTATATCAGAAAGTAAAAAGTAGTTACTTCAACTGTTGGACCGTTAGTCGATGAAATTGGAGGATACACCAAAGACGAAGTACAAATGAGTAATGCCCTCAATACCTTCTTTGCATCAGTTTTTACAACAGAAGACCTCAGTGATATCCCTACACCATCGCCAATTCAGATTGATAATTCAGATGTTCTAAGCAATATCACCGTTACAGAGAGAGAAGTATTGAATTGTTTAGATAAACTCAAGGTAAATAAAACGCCTGGACCGGATACAATCTCGCCTAGAGTTCTAAAGGAAGCTAAGGATGAGCTCTCCAAACCACTGACATTTCTATTCAATAAATCCTTGCAGTCTGGAACTATGCCTGATCAGTGGAAGCTAGCCAACGTAACACCGATATTAAAAAAAGGCAGCAAATCCCTACCCAGTAACTATCGTCCAATTAGCTTAACCTCAGTTGTATGTAAAATGCTAGAAACGGTCATACGAGACAGACTCGTAAATCACTTAGAGGAAAATAACATACTTAAAGATACTCAACACGGCTTTCGTAAAAAACGTTCCTGTTTAACAAACCTCTTAGACTTCTTCCACGATATCCTCAACCTCTACGATGAGAGTAAAGCTGTAGATATTATATACCTTGATTTTCAAAAGGCCTTTGACAAAGTTCCCCACAAACGTTTACTGCTAAAACTAAAAGCGCATGGAATACAAGACGGTGTGTTGAAATGGATAGAAAATTGGCTCAGCGACAGAAAGCAAAGAGTAGTCATAAACGGTAAGGCATCTAAATGGACCAATGTAAGTAGCGGGGTACCCCAGGGATCGGTATTAGGACCAATTCTCTTTCTAATTTACATCAACGACATAGATGAGGGTCTCACCTGTACAATCTCAAAATTTGCTGACGATACAAAAATTGCAAATAGCGTACTTTCAAAAGAACAAGTTGACGATATGCAACACAATCTAGATAAATTGTCATGTTGGGCCCAAATTTGGCAAATGAGTTTCAATGCGGATAAATGTAAAGTACTACATATCGGATACCTAAACGAGAAAGCAAACTATTCGATGAATGGCACTCAGCTAAAGAATGTAAACAAAGAAACCGATCTGGGAGTAACAATATCGAGTAACCTAAAACCGAGTCAACAATGTTCAGAAGTTGTTAAGAAGGCAAACAAAATAATTGGCTTTATAGGCAGGTCATTTGAGCATAAATCCAAAGAAGTTATCCTAACCCTTTACAATTCCTTAGTCCGCCCTCTTCTGGAATACTGCGTTCAATCCTGGTGCCCTTATTACCAAAAAGATATAAACAAGCTAGAACGAGTTCAACGTAGAGTTACCAAAATGATACCTAGCCTAAAGAACAAACCATACGAAGAGCGTCTTAGAGAATTAAATCTATTTCCTTTAACCCAGCGCAGATTAAGAGGTGACTTAATTCAAGTGTTCAAAGGCATCGACAATATGAACTGTAGTAAGTACTTCACTATCGACCAATCTAATTACACGGGAAACGGTTGCAAAATTATTGGTAAATCTTTTAACTCACACGAATCTAAGAATTTCTTCTTCAATCGAGTTGTCAACTTGTGGAATGGGCTTCCCCGAAACGTTATAGACTGCATCACCGTTGATTCATTTAAACTCCGCCTAGACAAATATCTCGCATCAAACCCGCGACTGACTGCGTTTGTAAATGAATAACTTTATTTTATCCCCCCCTCAGTTACTAACCCATCTGTCCCCTACTAACTTCCTAATCCTGCCACGGATATTAGTTCCAGGGCAGTAATTCCCTTTCCAATGTTCCCTTACCCACTCTAAACCACTGTTTGGACACTTGATCCTCAGTGTTTTGGAGGACAAGCAACCTAGAAGGGTCACTAGATCTGTTGTTGCTTGATTTCCTTTGTACTCCTTTGTACTCTGTTCCTCTATTAACCCATCCCTCCCCCCTCCCTCCCTCCCTCTACCTCTCCCCTTCCCCCTGAGGAAATACGGGTAATAAGGTGATGGTACAAAGTACAAAGGAGTACAAAGGAAATCAAGCAACAACAGGTCTAGTGACTCTTCTAGGCTGCTTGTCCTCCAAAACACTGAGGATCAAGTGTCCAAACAGTGGTCCAATGGTGGGGGGGGGTCGTCTCAAGTGTGGTGCATTGCAGTTGTTTTCTATGCTTTATTTTCTTCCTTACTATACGGTATTGTGCCTTACCTACCCCCCCCCCCCTCTCTCTCTCACTCTCTCTCTCTCTCTCTCTCTCTCTCTCTCTCTCTCTCTCTCTCTCCTATCTATCTATCTATGACACACACATACGAACAAGCACTCTCTCTCTCTCTCTCTCTCTCTCTCTCTCTCTCTCTCTCTCTCTCTCTCTCCATCAGCACTAAATAACCCTACCTCACCCACACTCTAGATTGTGCAAGGTAAAAGTCAAAGGTTAGAGAGAGAGAGAGAGAGAGAGAGAGAGAGAGAGAGAGAGAGAGAGAGAGAGAGCGAAAGCCAGTGATAGAGAGTATGAGTGAGATAGAGAGTGTGTGAGTGAGAGAGTGTGTGAGTGAGAGAGTGTGTGAGTGAGTGAGTTTGAGAAAGAGAGAGAGTGAGTTAGTGTTTGAGAGAGAGCGAGTGTGTGTGTGTGAGTGAGAGAGATGCACCGTTTCACCTTCATCATATAACACATTAATATATTAGTATTCATCATAAAATATGCTGTTTTTACTTGTATTTAATAATTTTGAATTAATCTTGCATCATAAAACATTTAATAATTATACCCATGTTTATCCCCGTAACATATTAATGTATTCAGCTATTCATGCTGCACATTGTATAAAAATATATGCAATTAGCAAATTGCATTTCAAGGAAATAACAAGTAAATCTCTCTCTCTCTCTCTCTCTCTCTCTCTCTCTCATTGCGTGTGTGTGTGTGTATATATATAAACCATGCGTGCGTGTATACATATATCATGCGTATAGGCAACAATGCATTAGTCATTACACGGATATTTATAGAACAAAAATAGATTGACACACATGAATTTCAATAGACAAAGTTAAATAGATAGAGATAGATAGATTAATAGATAGATAGAACAATTTTCAGATAATTATAAACAGAGATAAATAGATGGATATACAAGGACAGAGTCAGAAATAGATAAAGAGATACATAGAGGAGATAATAACAAAAAAATAATATCCTTCCAACCTTTCCTATATTTCCTGAGGCACCGAGTTGTCTCAGGAAATATCGTATAAAAGTCTCCGGTGTTCGCTACTCGGTTTTCACATTTTGTTATCTCAAGGGAGCCCACCTCGCTTTTTTTCTCTTTCTCTCTCTCTCTCTCTCTTTGGCTTGTATCCATTCGACCCCATTCAGGCTACTGGTTTAAGACGTTTACCCCCCATCCAGGTGTCAATATTTTCCTGGGCAGCGGTAGCGTGCCAGCATATATATAGTATATTTGTTTTGACAGCAGGCTAAATTTGTACATTTTTCGATAGAAAAATGTCTCCGGCGAAGCCTGATTTCTCCATACAATGCTGACTCGCTATCGCTTGCCAGGAAGAAATCGACACCTAGATGAGGATAAACGTCTTAAAACAGTTGGCTGAATGAGGCCGAATGGATACAAACCAGGGAAAGAGAGAAAAGGAGAGAAAGATTAAAAGAAGCCGGTGAGCCCCCTTAAGGAACATCACCATCGTTATTTTATTATCACCATCATTATATCATCATCACCATCATTATTCTCATCACTCTCAGCATCACTGCCTTTATCGCCATCATCATCATCATCATCACTATCATATTAAGTAGCAGCACCAACATTACCACCACCATCATCACCTTCACATTAAGGGGAGGCAGACCGTTTTTCTGGACCCCCTTCTCCCTAATGTTTAGCCCCAATAATTTTGAGATTATAAGACGTTTGGCCCATTAGTTTGGCGATTTTAACACCTTTCGCCCCATTTCGTTGTCAATTTTAAGACCTTTCGTGCCATTTAGGTGTCTTATTATTTCCTGGCGAGCGATAGCGAGCCTGCAATTTTAAGAGGAACCGGCCTTTGGCCGGGACATTTTTCTACCAAAAAATTTACAAATTTATCTTGAAGGGGGGTCTAGGGGATGTTTTTCTAAGCTTGATGGAGGTCTAGGGAGGAAACTAAAAAAAAATATGAATAAATTAATTAATAGAGCAAACAAACGGTCTGCCTCCCCTAAGTTATTCATCACATTCAACACCACCAATATTACTATCTAGATATTAGCATCACCATCATTATCATCATCATCATCACCAGTAGCAGCCCTATTAAGACCCATATCATCATTATTACCATCACCATCATACATATCTCTGTGTCATTATCCTCCCATCATCACTATTGTCCGCATTATCACCATCACCCCCCCCCCCCCTCAAAAAAAAAATAGTAACACCTTTATCTCACCTCTTAGTCACCATTATATCGTTCTACTCTGTACCTAGTCCTTCTACCATTAGCTCCATGTCATCATCGTCATCACCATCATCACCATCACTAGTAATACCTTTATCACAACTATAACCGTCACCATCATATCTATCTACTATGTATCCTCCTCCTCCTCCTACCATCCATCATTATCACCATTCTTACCATCATCATCATTATCATCACCAATATCATCACCACCCTCAGTACTAGTAAAACATTTGTCACTCCTATTATCATCACCATCATATCTATCTGCACCATATCTTCCTTCCTCCCTTCACCATTATCACCATTACCATCAACGCTCATCAATATTCCCCTCACCATTAATATTATCACCACCATCACTACTACCACCACCACCACACCCACCACCACCACCACGACCACCACCACCATCACTACCACCACCACCCCCATCACCACCACCACCAATAACAACACCATCACTAATACCACCACCACCACACCCACCACCACCACCACCACCACCACCAACAACAACAACACCATCACTACCACCACCACCTCCATCACCACCACCACCAATAACAACACCATCACTACCAAAACCAACACCACCACCACCACCACCACTACCACCAACACCATCACACCACCACCAATATAACCACCACCACCACCACACCAAACACCATCACACCACCACCACCACCACCAACACCAATAACAACACCATCACTACCAAAACCAACACCACCACCACCCATCACCACCACCACCAACAACACCATCACTACCACCACCATCCCCCATCACCACCACCACCAATAACAACACCATCACTACCAAAATCAACACCACCACCACCACCACCACCCATCACCACCAACAACACCATCACTACCACCACCATCCCCCATCACCACCACCACCAATAACAACACCATCACTACCAAAACCAACACCACCACCACCACCACCCATCACCACCACCACCAACAACACCATCACTACCACCACCACCCCCATCACCACCACCACCAATAACAACACCATCACTACCAAAACCAACACCACCACCACCACCACCCATCACCACCACCACCAACAACACCATCACTACCACCACCACCCCCATCACCACCACCACCAATAACAACACCATCACTACCAAAACCAACACCACCACCACCACCACCACCCATCACCACCACCACCAACAACACCATCACTACCACCACCATCCCCCGTCACCACCAATAACAACACCATCACTACCACCACCACCCCCATCACCACCACCACCAATAACAACACAATCACTACCAAAACCAACACCACCACCACCACCACCAACAACAACACCATCACTACCACCACCATCCACCACCACCACCAATAACAACACCATCACTACCACCACCACCCCCATCACCACCACCACCAATAACAACACCATCACTACCAAAACCAACACCACCACCACCACCACCCATCACCACGACCACCTCCACTAATACAAGCTAATTCAATTACAGCACCACACCCAGCCCAAACCCAACTAACCTTTAATATCCAATAATCCTTTCAGACCAATACAGAACTAATCCAGTCTCCGAGGTTTCTACATGCAACCTACACGGTCACAAATCCGGGGATGGTTCACTTGTTGGTCGATGTTTTCATATATTTATTATGGTTTCTCCCTTGACCTTCAGTTTATTATGGTTTCTCCCTAGACCTTCAGTTTTATTGTGGTTTCTCCCTAGACCTTCAGTTTATTATGGTTTCTCCCTAGACCTTCAGTTTATTATGGTTTCTCCCTAGACCTTCAGTTTATTATGGTTTCTCCCTAGACCTTCAGTTTATTATGGTTTCTCCCTTGACCTTCAGTTTATTATGGTTTCTCCCTAGACCTTCAGTTTATTATGGTTTCTCCCTAGACCTTCAGTTTTATTATGGTTTCTCCCTAGACCTTTAGTTTATTATGGTTTCTCCCTAGACCTTCAGTTTATTATGGTTTCTCCCTAGACCTTCAGTTTATTATGGTTTCTCCCTAGACCTTCAGTTTATTATGGTTTCTCCCTAGACCTTTAGTTTTATTATGGTTTCTTCCTAGACCTTCAGTTTTATTATGGTTTCTCCCTAGACCTTCAGTTTTCATATATTTATTATGGTTTCTCTCTAGACCTTCAGTTTTATTATGGTTTCTCCCTAGACCTTCAGTTTTAATTTATTATGGTTTCTGCCTAGACCTTCAGTTTTCATTTATTATGGTTTCTCCCTAGACCTTCAGTTTTCATATATTTATTATGGTTTCTCCCTAGACCTTCAGTTTTAATTTATTATGGTTTCTCCCTAGACCTTCAGTTTTCATTTATTATGGTTTCTCCCTAGACCTTCAGTTTTCATATATTTATTATGGTTTCTCCCTAGACCTTCAGTTTTAATTTATTATGGTTTCTCCCTAGACCTTCAGTTTTCATTTATTATGGTTTCTCCCTAGACCTTCAGTTTTCATTTATTATGGTTTCTCCCTAGACCTTCAGTTTTCAAATATTTATTATGGTTTCTCCCTAGACCTTCAGTTTTCATTTATTATGGTTTCTCCCTAGACCTTCAGTTTTCATTTATTATGGTTTCTCCCTAGACCTTCAGTTTTCATATATTTATTATGGTTTCTCCCTAGACCTTCAGTTTTCATTTATTATGGTTTCTCCCTAGACCTTCAGTTTTCAAATATTTATTATGGTTTCTCCCTAGACCTTCAGTTTTCATTTATTATGGTTTCTCCCTAGACCTTCAGTTTTCATTTATTATGGTTTCTCCCTAGACCTTCAGTTTTCATTTATTATGGTTTCTCCCAAGACCTTCAGTTTTCATTTATTATGGTTTCTCCCTAGACCTTCAGGTTTCATATATTTATTATGGTTTCTCCCTAGACCTTCAGTTTTCATTTATTATGGTTTCTCCCTAGACCTTCAGTTTTCATTTATTATGGTTTCTCCCTAGACCTTCAGTTTTCATTTATTTATAAGTTTCCTCCCTAGACCTCCATCAAACTTAAACATACAACACCAGGATCCCCCTTCAAGATATATTTAAAAATGTCCCGGTCGAAGGCCTGTTCCTCCTAAATTACAGGCTCGCTATCTCTCGCCAAGATATAATTGACACCTAAATGATACGAAAAATCTTAATATTGAGAAAGAAAAATTGTGAAAGGTTTTAAAATCGCCAAACTAATGGGCTGAACGTCATAAAATCTGAAAAGGAATGGGGCTAAGCATGAGGGAGAAGAGTGTCCAGAAAAATTACCCATCTCCCCTTAAAGAAGGTATAAATAGGATAATTAAAGTGTCCCTAATTGAAAATATGTGCATGAAATTTTTGAATGTAAGTTATTCATTTATTGGATGTAATGGGGATGTATGGGGAGATTATAGGCACCAGTCGAGCAGGGCAGTACCCATGGGAGACCACATTAGCATATGATCAGGAGTTGCTGGAACTCCTGTTTCATTTACCTGGCTTCCCTCACTGTTTCTATTTGTGCCTCAACAACACAGAGTAATCCAGCTAACTCTCACAAACACCTCCTCCTCCAATTTATTTCACTTCACTAAACAAACACACCACACATCTTTCCAATTCACCAAAATTACCTATAATGCACCTTGATTTTGGCTCTTTATTCTCTCAACCTTGGAGGGGGCAATTGCTACAGGCAGAAGTTGCCTTTTGTCCATTTCACGCATGAAATATATTGTATCACTTTAATTGGTAAGGTATTCCCCAACTAAAAATATTGCCTGATGCTAGCCAGTAGACAATTAAATAACTCACACACACACACACACACACACACCTAGAGAGAGAGAGAGAGAATGAGAATGAATAAAGAAATCGGTTGTATATAAAAAACCCAAATCAAAATAAACCTTCCTCCAGCTCAGGGGTCGTGAGTATATATTTTTGTATCTGGGCTCCCTTTATTGGCGCCAGGGGGACTTGGGGGCTAAATCTGGCAGCGTGACCTTTAACCTGACCTTTACTGGGAGGTCACTGCTAACTGGGAGAGGTGTGACTTTTATTCCTTTTCTGTCGTTGATTTTTTTTTTTTTTTTTTTTTGAGGGTGTGGTTGTGAGGGGTTTTCTTTCTTGATGGATGGGAGCATGTGTGTGTGTATGTGTGGAGAAGGTGTGGGTGGGTGTTGAGTGTGTGTGTGGAGGTGGGTGGGGGAGTTGCGTGTGTGTGGGGGGGGAGGGGGCAGAGGAAGTATGTGGGTGGGGGGATTTTGTATGTGTGTGTGTTTGTGGGTGGAAGGATTCTAAATGTGTGTGTAGAGGGGGAGGGATGGGGAGTCTCGGATAAATCGGAGAGGTGACTTATATTCCTTCTTTTCCTTGGCTTTAAGAGGGTGGGTGTGGTTGTGAGCTTTTTTGGTATGGATTGGGGGAGTGTGTGTGGGTGAGGGATTGTGTGTAAGTATGTATGTGAGCATTGTGTGTGTATGTGAGAATTGTGTATGTGTTTGTGTGTGTGTGTGTTCAAGTTGTGCATGTAAAAAGTGAGAAAAAAATATATATATTATATATACCGGTATATATATATATATATATATATATATATATGAAAACCAAAATGGCGTCCAAAGAAATATATGTTCGATTTTCCTTACTACAAGACCTCTACAATTTACCTTTGACCTATACAGAGAAGGTTATTGCCATTCGTCATACTTTGCCTTAACTACCTACCCCCTGCCTCTTTTAGTGTGTACTGTAGGTGTGAAGGAGTACAAAGAAGTACGAAGGAAATCAAGCAACAACAGTTCTAGTGACCCTTCTAGGTTGCTTGTCCTCCAAAACACTGAGGATCAAGTGTCCAAACAGTGGTTTAGAGTGGGTAAGGGAACATTGGAAAGGGAATTACTGCCCTGGAACTAATGTCCGTGGCAGGATTAGGAAGTTAGTAGAAGACAGATGGGTTAGTAACTGAGGGGGGGATAAAATAAAGTTATTAATTTACAAACGCAGTCAGTCGCGGGTTTGATGCGAGATATTTGTCTAGGCGGAGTTTAAATGAATCAACGGTGATGCAGTCTATAACGTTTCGGGGAAGCCCATTCCACGAGTTGACAACTCGATTGAAGAAGAAATTCTTAGATTCGTGCGAGTTAAAAGATTTACCAATAATTTTGCAACCGTTTCCCCGCGTGTAATTAGATTGGTCGATAGTGAAGTACTTACTACAGTTCATATTGTCGATGCCTTTGATGATTTTGAACACTTGAATTAAGTCACCTCTTAATCTGCGCTGGGTTAAAGGAAATAGATTTAATTCTCTAAGACGCTCTTCGTATGGTTTGTTCTTTAGGCTAGGTATCATTTTGGTAACTCTACGTTGAACTCGTTCTAGCTTGTTTATATCTTTTTAGTAATAAGGGCACCAGGATTGAACGCAGTATTCCAGAAGAGGGCGGACTAAGGAATTGTAAAGGGTTAGGATAACTTCTTTGGATTTATGCTCAAATGACCTGCCTATAAAGCCAATTATTTTGTTTGCCTTCTTAACAACTTCTGAACATTGTTGACTCGGTTTTAGGTTACTCGATATTGTTACTCCCAGATCGGTTTCTCTGTTTACATTCTTAAGCGGAGTGCCATTCATCGAATAGTTTGCTTTCTCATTTAGGTATCCGATATGTAGTACTTTACATTTATCCGCATTGAAACTCATTTGCCAAATTTGGGCCCAACATGACAATTTATCTAGATTGTGTTGCATATCGTCAACTTGTTCTTTTGAGAGTACGCTATTTGCAATTTTTGTATCGTCAGCAAATTTTGAGATTGTACAGGTGAGACCCTCATCTATGTCATTGATGTAAATTAAAAAGAGAATTGGTCCTAGTACCGATCCCTGGAGCACCCCGCTACTTACATTGGTCCATTTAGATGCCTTACCGTTTATGACTACTCTTTGCTTTCTGTCGCTGAGCCAATTTTCTATCCATTTCAACACACCGTCTTGTATTCCATGCGCTTTTAGTTTTAGCAGTAAACGTTTGTGGGGAACTTTGTCAAAGGCCTTTTGAAAATCAAGGTATATAATATCTACAGCTTTACTCTCATCGTAGAGGTTGAGGATATCGTGGAAGAAGTCTACGAGGTTTGTTAAACAGGAACGTTTTTACGAAAGCCGTGTTGAGTATCTTTAAGTATGTTATTTTCCTCTAACTGATTTACGAGTCTGTCTCGTATGACCGTTTCTAGCATTTTACATACAACTGATGTTAAGCTAATACATACAACTGAGGTTAAGCTAAGGAGAGGGAGAGAGAGAGAGAGAGAGAGCAGGTGAAAGAGAGCGGTTTGCATCAATACACGGACCACACGATACAAACAAGGTGGTCAGAACTATATTCTAGTAGAGATAGCAGAACTCCAAATGATGGAAAGTGGAAGAAAATGACAACACTGGAGAGAGAGAGAGAGAGTTACATGGCGGAACAAGGAATAGTTAGTATCTAAAATACCTTGCTACCTATTCAAGGGAGATATTCTTGGTGATATATATATATTGAATAGTGCATTGCTGACTCCCTGCCAAGGCAAACTTTGTCTGTGTCTTTCCTCTAATATCTTTCCTTCATACTGGAAGTTGCTCTCATCCAAGTGCTCTCATATAGTATATATACCTTTACTAAGGTTTCTTAGTCTATTATTAAATACAAATGTCGTTGGTATTTATCTTCCCATAAGCTACTATCAGACCACCAGCATGGTTTCCTTAGTTTAAAGACCGCTCGATTGGCGACTTCCTTTCTTATCTAAGGATAATGTCGGACAGCTTGGGAGAGAGGTATCCTGACCAGGATTCGAACCCACTCACTTCAGATATATTTGGAAGAGTTGGGCACTGTTTCCCCTCGGCCATGAGCGAATATAAGGGAAGCAACCTTAGTTTTTATTTGAAGAACCAGGTTATAGTCTCGTGGAGGACCATGCCTTAAGGGGATATGTGCCGGTTTTCTGGACCACTTTCTCCCTCATGTTTAGCCCCATTAGTTTTCAGATGTTAAGATGTTTGCCCCATTAGTTATTCGATTTTAAGACCTTTCGCCCCATGTCTTCGTCAATATTTAGACCTTTCGTGGTATTTAGGTGTCGATTTTTTTCCCTGGCGAACGATAATGAGCCTGTAATGTTGGAAGAACCGGCCTTCGGCCGGGAAATTGTTCTAACGAAAAATGTACAAATTAATCTAGAAGGGGGATCTAATGGATGTTTTTTAAATTTTTGATGGAGGTTTAGGGAGGAAACTAAAACAATCATGAAAAGATAATTAAAAAGGCGAATAAGCGGCCCATCTCCCCTTAATACACGTGGCGAGTGTCTGAGACTTCAACCATGACTATTTTACACAACCCCCCCCCCCCAGCTCAGGTCAAGTGATAAGATTCTTATCATCCTAGTACTATTATGGACCCTCTCCGATGGTTCACTTTTTGGGCGATTTTTGCATGTATTCATTATTTTTCTAGTTTCCTCCCTAGATCTCCATCAAATTTAAAAAAAAAAACATCCATTAGATCCCCCTTCTAGATTAATTTGTACATTTTTCGGTAGAAAAATTTCCCGGCCGACATTACAGGCTCACTATCGTTCGCCAGGGAAAAAATCGACACCTAAATAGCACGAAAAGTCTAAATATTGCTGAAGAAATGGGACGAAAGGTCTTAAAATCGACTAACTAATGGGGCAAACATCTTAACATATGAAAACTAATGGGGCTAAACATGAGGGAGAAAGTGGTCCAGAAAACCGGCCCATCCCCCCTTAAGGGTAATGTCGGACAGGTTGGGAGAAAGGTATCCCTTTTATCCGCTCATGGTCGAGAGGATATGGTGCTTAACTCTTCCAAAAATACCTGGAGTGAGTGGGTTCGAATCCTGATCAGGATACCTCTCTTCTACGGCTATTACAATAATCAGTGTCCTTCCAAGCTCTCTTACGGAGAGTGAGGGGCACCCACCATTCACCGCATTCCCAACCGTATTCTGTCCATCTCTCTAACCCAAGAGGGAACCGATTTCGCCAGGCTTTCTTCCACTCAGCAAGCAAACTCTGGAACTCTCTCCCTCAATATCTCTTTCCCTCATCACACGACTTAACTGCTTCAAGCTCTGTGTGTCCAGTCATTTTAACTCTTAATTAATGTACCTTGAATTTGGCTCTCTGTCACTCATTTATTTTTTGAGGGGAGCAATGGTCACAGGTAACTTTCTGTTTTGTCTACTTCTTGTGCATAGGAAAAATATATGTTTCCGAATACTGTGTACTTGATACTACTATTTTCTTGATCTATTCAAGTGCAAAACTATTGACCACTTCTAATAGAAGTTTGTTTCAGGTAGAATAGAGCTATGTGAAAAAGTTTCCACATATACAAGTATTAAATATTTTCAATGTATTCAAAATAGAGAGAGGGAGAGGAATTGATAGGAAAATAGAGAGAGGGAGAGGAATTGATAGGAAAATAGAGAGAGGGGGAGCCGTTGAGAGAAAGAAAGAGAGAGAGAGAGAGTTACAAGGAATTGTTAGTATCTCAGAGACCTAGCAGTCCATTCCGAGGAGATACTCGAAGTGGAAGGAGAGAGACTGTTTAGTGCACTTCACTTTTTACAGAGTGTGCAAAATAATATCTACTCTCTTGAACTGCTCTACTGAAGAACTATTTACAACTTCGGAGGGAAGTTTGTTCCAGGTAGAACAGAGAGAGAGAGGGAGAGAGAGAGAATGAAGGGGGATATTTAGATAGGTGGTTGTGTGTGTGTGTGTGTGTGTTGGTGGGTGTGTAAGTGGTCACGTGTATGTGTGTATGTCATTGGGCTTAGGAGGGTAACTGATCATGTAAATGCGAAAATGGCCGTGCATGTATGTATGTTTGCATATATGTATGTATGTGTACTAAATTGGGTAGGTGTATGTGTAACTGGAAATATTTGCCGAGTCATAAACTAACTTCAGACTATCCTATGAATTTATAGACTATATAGAGCCATAATAGAGAGAGAGGGTGAGAATGTGCGTGAGTGAATGAGTTAGTATGTGTGTGTGTGTGTGAGAGAGAGAGAGAGTGTGAGTGAGCAAAGGAGAGAGAGAGAGTGTGTGTGAGCAAAGGAGAGAGAGAGAGTTGAAGATAGAGAGGGTAGGAGGGAGGTTGTGTGCGTTTGTATTTAAGTGGATGAGTGTGTATGCAAGTGTGTGTATGTATGTATGTATGCGAGTGTGTAGGTATAAGTAGAAACACCTGTTGTACAAACAAATAAACAAACCGCACACCTCGCCATAGAGTTACTGGTTACCCAATATTGGTCCTGGTTTGTGTGTGTGTGTGTGTGTGTGTGTGTGAGAGAGAAAGTGATAGTGAAAGTTAGACGGATATAGAAAAGTGTGTGTATGTGTATGTGAGAGAGAGAAAAAAAAGTGAGTTAGAGAAAGATAGATAAGTGTGTGTGCGCGTAGGTGTGTGTGTGTGTGTAATAAGTGGCTGTATGTTTATGTAAGTGTGTGTGTGTGTGTGTGTTTGTTATAGCCTATGACCCAACTCTACCTCTGGACATAAGTTTATAGCCTGCAGGTTTAATCTCTCAACACGATGTAGGTGTTATTCCTGATTGCGAGTGAAACATCGAGACAGGTCAGTGTTGCAACGGGTTCATTCCTAGATTTCCACATATTTAGCCCCATTAGTTTTCATATTTTAATTAAGACGTTCGCCCCATTAGTTTAGTGATTTAAGACCTTTCATCCCAGTTCAGTCAATTGTAAGACCTTTCGTGCCATTTAGGTGTCGATGTTTTCCTGGAGAGCGATAGCGAGCCTAAAATTTAAGAGAAACCGGCCTTCGGCCTGGAAATGTTTCTAGCGAAAAATGTAGGCTACAACATTTATCTCGAAGCGGAGTCTTAGCAATATTTTTTAAACTGGAGGGAGGCCTAGGGAGAAAACTAAAAACTTCCCCTTAAGCGGGTAATGCTTGGTTTTTAGTCTATGTATTTGTTAATTAATTTGTTTTTGAGTTTCCTCACTACACCACCATCAAGCTTTAAAAAAACACCCCCTAGACCCTCTTTTAAGATAAATTTGTACATTTTTCGGTAGAAAAATGTCCCGGCCAAAGGCCGATTCATTCTAAAATTACAGGCTCGCTATCGCTCGCCAGGAAAAAATCGACACCTAAATGACACGAAAGTGCTTAATATTGACAAAGAAATGGGGCGAAAGTTCTCAAAATCGCGAAACTAATGGAACGACGGTCTTACAATATCAAAACT
Source organism: Paralithodes platypus (assembly GCA_032716605.1). Classification (NCBI taxonomy): domain Eukaryota; kingdom Metazoa; phylum Arthropoda; class Malacostraca; order Decapoda; family Lithodidae; genus Paralithodes; species Paralithodes platypus. Next base: position 50,909,146 of record CM064485.1, read on the forward strand.
AATATGCTAAACATGAGGGAGTAGGGGATCCAAAACCCAAAAAGCGACTACCTGCCCCTTAACCCTTCATAGATCTACGACACAGCGCCTCTCATTGGTCTGTTGTAACTACCTGCCCCTTAACCCTTCATAGATCTACGACACAGCGCCTCTCATTGGTCTGTTGTAACTACCTGCCCCTTAACCCTTCATAGATCTACGACACAGCGCCTCTCATTGGCCTGTTGTAACTACCTGCCCCTTAACCCTTCATAGATCTACGACACAGCGCCTCTCATTGGCCTGTTGTAACTACCTGCCCCTTAACCCTTCATAGATCTACGACACAGCGCCTCTCATTGGCCTGTTGTAACTACCTGCCCTTAACCCTTCATAGATCTACGACACAGCGCCTCTCATTGGCCTGTTGTAACTACCTGCCCCTTAACCCTTCATAGATCTACGACACAGCGCCTCTCATTGGCCTGTTGTAACTACCTTCCCCTTAACCCTTCATAGATCTACAACACAGCGCCTCTCATTGGCCTGTTGTAACTACCTGCCCCTTAACCCTTCATAGATCTACGACACAGCGCCTCTCATTGGTCTGTTGTAACTACCTGCCCCTTAATCCTTCATAGATCTACGACACAGCACCTCTCATTGGCCTGTTGTAACTACCTGCCCCTTAACCCTTCATAGATCTACGACACAGCGCCTCTCATTGGCCTGTTGTAACTACCTGCCCCTTAACCCTTCATAGATCTACGACACAGCGCCTCTCATTGGTCTGTTGTAACTACCTGCCCCTTAACCCTTCATAGATCTACGACACAGTGCCTCTCATTGGTCTGTTGTAACTACCTGCCCCTTAACCCTTCATAGATCTACGACACAGCGCCTCTCATTGGCCTGTTGTAACTACCTGCCCCTTAACCCTTCATAGATCTACAACACAGCGCCTCTCATTGGTCTGTTGTAACTACCTGCCCCTTAACCCTTCATAGATCTACGACACAGCGCCTTTCATTGGTCTGTTGTAACTACCTGCCCCTTAACCCTTCATAGATCTACGACACAGCGCCTCTCATTGGCCGGTTGTAACTACCTGCCCCTTAACCCTTCATAGATCTACAACACAGCGCCTCTCATTGGTCTGTTGTAACTACCTGCCCCTTAACCCTTCATAGATCTACGACACAGCGCCTCTCATTGGCCTGTTGTAACTACCTGCCCCTTAACCCTTCATAGATCTACAACACAGCGCCTCTCATTGGCCTGTTGTAACTACCTGCCCCTTAACCCTTCATAGATCTACGACACAGCGCCTCTCATTGGTCTGTTGTAACTACCTGCCCCTTAACCCTTCATAGATCTACGACACAGCGCCTCTCATTGGTCTGTTGTAACTACCTGCCCCTTAACCCTTCATAGATCTACGACACAGCGCCTCTCATTGGCCTGTTGTAACTACCTGCCCCTTAACCCTTCATAGATCTACGACACAGCGCCTCTCATTGGCCTGTTGTAACTACCTGCCCCTTAACCCTTCATAGATCTACGACACAGCGCCTCTCATTGGCCTGTTGTAACTACCTGCCCCTTAACCCTTCATAGATCTACGACACAGCGCCTCTCATTGGCCTGTTGTAACTACCTGCCCCTTAACCCTTCATAGATCTACGACACAGCGCCTCTCATTGGCCTGTTGTAACTACCTGCCCCTTAACCCTTCATAGATCTACGACACAGCGCCTCTCATTGGTCTGTTGTAACTACCTGCCCCTTAACCCTTCATAGATCTACGACACAGCGCCTCTCATTGGTCTGTTGTAACTACCTGCCCCTTAACCCTTCATAGATCTACGACACAGCGCCTCTCATTGGTCTGTTGTAACTACCTGCCCCTTAACCCTTCATAGATCTACGACACAGCGCCTCTCATTGGCCTGTTGTAACTACCTGCCCCTTAACCCTTCATAGATCTACGACACCGTGCCTCTCATTGGCCTGTTGTAACTACCTGCCCCTTAACCCTTCATAGATCTACGACACAGCGCCTCTCATTGGCCTGTTGTAACTAGATGCCCCTTAACCCGTCCAGCCCCGGCTAGTTTTGTAATGTTTGTTCACCAGAACCCGGCCGGTTTTCAAAAAAATTTTGTATTCCAGAAACAATAGCGAATGGGTTAGAAATGAAGGAAAAACCACGAAAAACCGCTCAAAAAGCTTAAAGAATGGTCCTACAGAGCCCCCGAAAACGTATTTTACAAGAATAAAAAATTGAGGGCAATTACCCCAAAAAACCAGGTTATTGCGCGCTCACGCGCACGCACGTGAACTTTGAGAGTTTTCAACCATCGTCACGGTTGCGTGGGATACGTATACAGTTCCCATACAAATCTGAGCCCTCTTGAGTGGCTACACCTGAGGTTACGGTCGGCGCAATTAGGGTGACGCGCCAGGCGCGTCTCTGGAGCTGTGCGTTACATACATTGCCGACGCGTCAGGCGCGTCGCTGGGGCTGTACGGGTTAACCCTTCATAGATCTACAACACAGCGCCTCTCATTGGCCTGTTGTAACTACCTGCCCCTTAACCCTTCATAGATATACGACACAGCGCCTCTCATTGGCCTGTTGTAACTACCTGCCCCTTAACCCTTCATAGATCTACAACACAGCGCCTCTCATTGGCCTGTTGTAACTACCTGCCCCTTAACCCTTCATAGATCTACGACACAGCGCCTCTCATTGGCCTGTTGTAACTACCTGCCCCTTAACCCTTCATAGATCTACGAAACAGCGCCTCTCATTGGCCTGTTGTAACTACTTGCCCCTTAACCCTTCATAGATCTACGACACAGCGCCTCTCATTGGCCGGTTGTAACTACCTGCCCCTTAACCCTTCATAGATCTACGACACAGCGCCTCTCATTGGCCTGTTGTAACTCGGACATTTGGAAGCCACATCACCACTGTTTCGCTGTCTCATCTTACAATCTAGGACAATGCTCTCAATCGCGTTATCAATCATAGGTGGCCACAAACGAAACGCCCCCATGCACCGCCTTCACTCATATACTTCTTCACTCTATCCTTCCACCTCTCATTCGGTCTACCTCTCCCCCTCTGTGCTTCCACCTCGCTCTCGTACACTCTCTGCACTGCTACCCATCGCATAATTTGAATAAAGAAATACTCATACCATGCTAATGTAGGCTATATTGGAAACGGCGATTATGTTTTCTTTTATTTTTTCTGTTTTTGCATGTCGATGGGCTTTGTGGAAATGTACTGAAATCAAGTACAGTACAAGTTCAATCCCAATGATATCTTCCCATTAACACATTGGGATGTGTGTGTGTGTGTGTGTGTGTGTGTGTGTGTGTGTGTGTGTGTGTGTGTGTGTGTGTGTAATAACATCTGTCGCCGTACAAATAAACACCTCATGCCTCACTATAAAGTTACTGGCTATTGAATATCTTGTACTTAAGCATATAAAAGACAGAGAGAGAGAGAGATAAATTACAGGCTTGCTATCGCTCGCCAGGAAATAAATCGACACCTAAAGGCACGAAAGGTCTTAAAATCGCCAAACTAATAGGCCTAACGCCTTACAATTCAATTTCAATTAAAAAAAGTGTATTGTCACAAAGTACATCATCGTTACATTCCACATAGTTATACAAACAATATATACAATGAGACAATTGGGAACTGATGCCAAACGGCATATATGTCCCACAGAATAAATTACTCAAATATAAATTGGTCAACAAAAGAAAGACTAGTGCTCAAGAAAGAGAACCTCAATACTAACAGAAACATTACTAGCAACTTGTTCGTTCATGCTCAAGAGTATCATGAACATTATTTATTTATATTTATCTACTCATTAAATGTTCCTTTGTTTGCCTTTTAAATATTTCAAAACTACAATTTAGATTTATTTTATCCATTACACTATTCCATACAAATACACCTTTGTGCCTAAAAGTTCTTTTCCTTAAATTTGATTTTTCTCTGGGATTATGTAGCTTCTGACTCCGTCTGGTTAAATGTTGATGTACTGTATATTAGAATTTGATGTGAACATATCTTTACAGAAGCATGGCGTAAGATCTTTCATTATCTTAAACATAAGTTTAGCTACTGAATTAACAAAAATATCTTTAAATGGTAATAGCTTTAAGGATTTAAATGTTGGTGCATTATGTTCTCTAAAGTTGGCTGATTTACAATATGAAAACAAATGGGGTTAGACATGAGGAAGAATGGGGTCCAGAAAAACCCACCGTCTCCCCTTAAAGCAGATTCCGAAATAGCTATTGTTACGACCGGGACTACGAATAAAACAAGGGCACTCAATGATTGGACTAGTAATAGGGCACTATGCAACAACGGTACGCTAGATCCAAACCCTCGAACTTATATGCCGGCGAACAAAACACCTATACCCTCCAGGGTTAATCTGCGATAGCGGGGTATCCTTAACTGGGCATAAATGTACTCTACTTCAGGCTAACCTGCACTGGTATAGCCTGATAACAAACAAGATGCAAGTTACGTTAAAATGCATAAAAAGGAATCTATGGAAAGATCAATTAAATCACTGCAAGATTTAATACAATAAAAAGATGCTTCAATACAGTTACTCTAAACAACAATAAACTCTTCACTCCTATCTGAAAGAAAGTGAAGTATAGTCCTACAGCATAGACCTGGAAACTTCTGAAGAAAGTCTGATGCTCATAAGATGCTCGTACTGATTTAGAACTATATAAAGGCAGGAGGCAGGACACCACACGTGTAAATCGAATACACTAAAAGATAGGACATATAATGTTAACTGACACGAGAATACTATAAATGCGCAACGGTAGCAATGCTCGACACTAAAAGAAGTACTTCCTCATCAATGAAACAGTCTGCTATGGTTATGCAGCTCAGCAACAACCTAGACTAATAAATGCTGTGAATAATAATGCGCACATATCAAAGAGCTTATATTAAATACTAACAAGTGTCTACTCGATTAATAATATCTAGCTGGGATACTCTAGGTAAGGAACTGGGGTTGAGCAAGAAAGGCTCGTAGCCTAGCGATGTCCTTAAGACTGCATCCTTTAAGTTACGTTAATTGACTAGGGGGCTCTCTCGATAGATCCAGATCACAAGTATCTGGTTCTATCCTGGCGACCCTCTAAAGAGAAGCAAAGAGGCAGCAAAGTGTGGAACTGGTACAGGCCAAAACCCTCAGTCAACACAATGCTGCACTCGCAAAGGACGCAACCAAAAAGACAACCCAGGCTACCACAGGACCGGTCGAAGTCGTGTAGGTATAAGCAAACCGTACACACATCGGAGACAACGACTACAGTTACCTTATCCCAGTCTAGCATTAAATAAAAGAGCAGAAACACTAAATCAATAATGGAGACACACAAAGTTCTTAACCTATACTAACTAAGAACCCTCAAACCTACTCTAAGTACATGTAAATATCTCTGAGGACGGCGCATGCAATACAATGGGCCGGCTATGAAAACCGTATGCAGAACCCAAGGGGAGTGTTGTGCAGTTAATAAAGGTTAGAGTATGGAAAGAGAGAATCGAGTGAGAGAAACAGTGATAAAGGTGGTGATCGGGAGAGAGTATGCAAAGGGATGTTAGAAGCACGCGCGCCAAACCTGTCCTGACGAGGATAGCTCCTGGGGACCCTCATGGAGGAGGTAAGTTACACAGGAGACCACAAAGGCGTGATGGTGGGCCAATCACAGGCCGAGACGTCACAAGACAGCAGGTGTCACATGACACAGCAAGACACGCCGTCCAATGGCGAGCGAGAGGCAGGAATGCACCCGTACATACAGACACTTACTACCTCCTCGCTCTGAAAGTCTTTCTCATTCACACGCTGGTACTATTATCACTACTGTTGATATAAAATATAACCCGTTGTCACAGACGAAAACAAATACCACCACTGGACTGTCTGTGACAATGCGATTACTAGGAAAGAAAGAACAACATTCTCTGATAACTGTAGCCCATTTCGATGTCCCTGGCGAGCGCTAGTGGCTAACGAGAGGCGATTCTGCCAACGCTGGTAGACGTCACACCCCGCCCAAGATATGGGACTCTCAACATTAGGCGAGCACCATATCTGACAAGGCAGAATGCCGACAAGACCCGCCACACCTAGGAACTCCACCAGAAATGAAATGCAAAGCTCAATCTTAAATAAAACAACATATTAGCAAAAAGAAAATCTTACAACCCCTCCCAAACATAATAGTATAATTTAGCCTGCTATGCTCCCTGAGCGAGCTTCACAGAGCCCAGCCTACTAAGTGAAAGACCGGTTCAACTTAGGACTTTAGCTATAACATTCGCAACTTACAATTAACTATCAAAAAGAAAGAGTTTTTATGTGATTTTTTATTTAATTTTAATTTTGTTTTTGGCGGCTGCTCTACAGGGGCAAGCCTGGATTTTCTCCACTCAAACCCACACACCTGTGGTGATCTACGCCGGATCCTCCACCCTCGACAAACAGTCTGCAATCACATTCTCACAACCGGTAATATGGCGAATGTCTAGATTGTATTCTTGCAACATGAGTGACCAACGTGTCAGCCTCATATTCCGGTTGTGGAATTGGTTCAGAAATTTAAGAGGGTGGTGGTCGGTGTAAATCACCACAGGTGTGTGGCTGATTTACAATATGAAAACAAATGGGGTTAGACATGAGGAAGAATGGGGTCCAGAAAACCCCACCGTCTCCCCTTAAAGCAGATTCCGAAATAGCTATTCATGTATTTGTTTTGTAATTCTGTGTGTAACCTTAAATTTGTTTTTCCAATTACAGGGCCCGTGTATCCTGGTCGGGAGATTACAGGAACTCGGGGTAAGCTTGCTTTTGTATTATTACTATGTATAGTTGCCCACATAAGTATTGTTCCTCTCCGTGATCTTGTTCGTGGAAGTATATAATGAGCGTTACTTACCAGGTATACTTACCAGGTAGGGCCACTCACTGACCACATAGCTATACTGTAGGTAGCGCCAGCGAACTCGACAATTATCTCGACCCCTGACCTCGTCGTAACTCAAAAGGACCTTCAGCAAACTGGCTGTAAATGTCCACACCTATTTCTTGGTGGACTCTTCCCAAATTATAGAAATGTCAGCCCGATTGCTTTCATTCTTTTTGAGTTATAAGAAGTTACGGGGTCCAGATTATTGTCAAGTTCGTTGGCGTTACCTATAGTGGCTGTGTTCAGAAGGGGCCCAAGACATGAATACGGGCACTCTAACTAGATGTACGATTAGTAGCAGATACTGGAAGTCTGACAGAGATAGTTAGTTTATTTTGTGCCCTCATTGGAGACTAGATTTAGATGTGTCTATGTGTTTGAGATGTGTGTTTAGGTGTTTAGTGATATTCATGGAGGGTGGTGTGTATTTCCGCGTAGTTGAATTACGAGGGTAGTTTCTTGGGCAGTGTGGTTAACTCAACTGATCATTATAAGAAACCACACTTGCAATTCTTCCATACTAATGTTACTTTCATACATAAGATCACGACGTGGAACTGAACTTTTGTGGGCAACTGTACATAAATTATCCACATTATAATATTTCAACTTCTTCATAATATATGTATTATGTTTAAGATTTTGTGTAATTGCACAAAACATATATACAGTATGTTATAGATAGGCATGTGTAAACAAAAGTAGACTTATAGGTAGGATTTGATATTATGTATACATAATTTGGGGTCAGGTAAATTTGATAAGTATGTATATATGTATGTATGTTGTGTAGAAACATATCATTAAATGTATATATGTGTGAAGGTGTATGTGTGTACGGAGTGATGTAGGTGTGTGTTGCATGTATGAATTAATTATACGTACATACAGTAGGAGTTTATGTATGCTTTAAATTGCCTCCCTATCTAAGTTATGGTTTATAATTCTCCATAAAATATATGATGGCAATTCTGGCTACTATGTAGAGAAAAATATACGTGTGAATAACAAATCACTGGAAGTACACCAATTTGTCTCACACACACTCAATCATACACACACACACGCACACACATGCTATTCTATTATATTCACACACACATACAGTACATACACATATGCACACACACACACGTATATACACACAAACCTACACACACACACACACGTATATACACACAAACCTACACACACACACACACACACAAACACAAACCTGCACTCACACACAAACACCACACACACACACACACACACACACACACACACACACACATCTCCAACACACACACACACACACACACACACACACACACACACACACACACACACATACACACACACACACACACACAAACACCACACACACACACACACACACACACACACACACACACACACACACACACACACACACACACACACACACACACACACACACACACACACACACACACACACACATACTCTGTCTGATAGTAATGGCATATACTTACTGTATATACTGTAAGTATTCACACGTATATACAGCACATATCACGCACGCCATCAATCTCTCTCTCTCTCATATCAGATCTAATTAGAATCACGGAATGGTCAGATAAATGGCAAATGCACTTAAATGTGACCAAATGCTCGCTATTACAAAATATAAACATTACATAAATGGAGAGAATGTCAATAGTATAACACAGGTAAAATGGGTGCTTATTAATGAAAACCTAATATTTTTAAACCAATGCACAGCAGCAGCAGCAAATAAAGCGGACAGGGCACTAGGGTTCATCAGAAGACATTTTCATTATAACAGTAAAAACTTAATTATGCCATCATATAAAAGTATACTCAGATCGCATCTTAAGTTTACTGTACAGTTCTGGTCTCCCTGCTTCATACAAAACATAGAAACACTGGAATCCGTTCAGCGAAGACCTACTAAATTGATTCCATCACTAAGAAATATACCATACAATGAGAAGCGGAAGATAAGAGGACAAGTTACTAATAGAGTGTTTAAAGATCTATAATAATTAAGTGACATAAACCCTGATAGTCTATTTACAATAGCCAAAGAGAGTTCTACAAGGCAAGATATCGAGAAAAAAAATCACCCTCAGTTTAATTAGGGAGTAGAATACGCTCCCTAGTGCAGTAATTGAGTATCAATAAACACATTAAAAAAACCGCTAGACTCATACTACTTTCAAATTTGGCTGGAGCAGGTGATGGAATGATCTGGCAGTAATGAACACTGTTTCCAAGTGCAGAGAGCTAAGAAAAAGAAAGTTTGTGTGTATTTTACTTTTAGAGGAAGGCTTGCATGAAATTTCATTTTCATTTTTAACTATTCTATAAATTCATGCAGGTGGTTTCCAAGCCCTAAAAGTTTATTCACTTCCAACTGTCTTTATGTACGGTAATTCCCTGTGGGAACGGAGGGCGTGGAAAGCGCCTTCTTATTTGCCATCCTTTCCTTCCACTTTCCCTTACTATCGAGTTTACTGTTTCTACTAGCGTTATGTACAAACCACCTCGCTGGGATCGTAAGGTCTGTGTGGCCAGTGTATGTAAATTTATGTAACTCTCTCTCCTATGTCTCTCTCTCTCTCTCACACACAACACTTTCATACCCTGACACACATGAATATTATCTATCACGCACTGCAAAGTCCAAACACACACACACACACACACACACACACACACACACACACACACACACACACACACACACACACACACACACACACACAAACGGTCGGGATGATTTATAATTTTAGTGTATTAAGGATGACTGTGTTAACTGCCCATAGGAGATAACAACAGGGTTGGAATCCCCCAGAATACGATAGGTTTTATAGGCCATCCTGACGGAGAAGGATTGTATCCTGCTCCCTCCATAACCAAGCTGGTGTCCTCTTTGTTTTAGCCTACACCTAGTTTAAGGGGGGTCACCGGCTTTTTTTTTTTTTTTATCTTTCTCTCCTTTTCTTTCTTTCCCTGGCTTGTATCCATTTGGCCCCATTCGGCCAACTGTTTTAAGACGTTTATTCCCATCCAGGTGTCGATTTCTTCCTGGCGAGCGATAGCGAGCCAGCATTGTTTAGAGAAATTCGGCTTTGCCGGAGACATTTTTCTATCGAAAAATGTACAAATTTAGCTTGCTGTAAAAACAAACATATATATATGCTGGCTCGCTATCGCTCTCCAGGAAATTATTGACACCTGATGGGGGTAAACGTCTTAAAACAGTAGGCTGAATGGGGCCGAATGGATACAAGCCAAAGAGAGAGGGAGAGAAAGATAAAACAAGCGAGGTGGGCTCTCTTAACCAATACAGTATACATCTGTGTATGTACTATGGTGGAAACTCTGGCACATCTGTGTATGTACTATGGTGGAAACTCTGGCACATCTGTGTATGTACTATGGTGGAAACTCTGGCACATCTGTGTATGTACTATGGTGGAAACTCTGGCACATCTGTGTATGTACTATGGTGGAAACTCTGGCACATCACGCTTGCCAAAGGTCGCATGTGACCTCGTATTAAATGTTGAATAAACATTGTACGTTTTGGTTATAAGAAATTCTGTAGATCTTCATCTGGGCTGAAAATTGAACCGTAAACGAACAATTATTATTACAATGCTTTAATTTTATAGTTACTAAACAAAAAATAGGGTGGTCAGTATGGAAGTGAAGAAGTCCTTGCATGACAGTGTGGTAATCCCGACACTGACTTACGGAAGCGAAGCATGGACGTTGGTTGAGAGACTCAGACCAAGAGTGAGAGCAGTGGAAATGAATGACCTAAGAAGTGCGTGCGGAGTTACATGGAGGGATAGACAGACTAATGAAGAAGTAAGAAGGAGGTGTGGTGTGGAGGTAGATGTGCTGGAAAGTGTGAAAAGGAACAACTTGAGATGGTTCGGCCATATGGAATGTATGGAAAGCGAGAGAATGACTAAGAGGGTGTACGAGAGCGAGGTGGAAGGACAGAGAGGGAGAGGTAGACCGAAGGAGAGGTGGAAGGATGGAGTGAGGAAGTATATGAACGAAGGCGGTGCTGGTTGGGGGTAGGGGCGTCGACTGACTGGGGACAGAGGTGCATGGGGGCGGTTCGTTCGTGGCCACCCCTTCGGGGATCACGGCGTCAGGCAATAGATAGATAGATAGATAAACAAGATTAACCCCATCTGTACCAGCGACGTGTTTCTAATTTTATTCTGGCTACTGTTAAAAGATTTCGTTCAGTTTAAAAAGGGCTCCAGCAATTAACAGGCATCGAATTATCTCACTTAACCCTTTTTGCTACCAGAGATCCTTCTTAAGCTGCATAAAATCGCTTAAATATAGCTAGAATATAAATAAAAAGATGTCGCCGGTATAGAAGGAGTTAATGGGCAAGGTCTGTCAGCTGCAGAGACCTAAATGTAGAACAGATACGAATATCTATACCACCCGAGTGATATAGTTAGTCAAATGAAAGCGGCTAGGTTGTGTATGTACAGGTGCCCACATAACTTCTGTTCCTCTACGTAATCTTATACATGGAAATATAATGCGCATGATGGAATTACGAGTGAAGTTTCTTAAGCAGTGGTTAACTCACCTGACTCGTCAATTAATGATTAAAAGAAACCACACTCACAATTGATTCATGCTAATTTTACCTTCATACATAAGATCACGTAGAGGAACATAACTTATGTGGGCAACTGTACCTACACAACCTAGCCGCTTAAGGGGGTAGTGCTTGTTTTTTGGTCTATATATTTATATATTAATTTATATTTTACTTTCCTCGCTAGACCACCAACAACCTTAGAAAAACACCCCCTAGACCTCCTTTCAAGATAAATTTGTACATTTTTCGGTAGAAAAATTTACCGGCCGAAGGCCGGTTCCTTCTAAAATTACAGGCTCGCTTTCGCTCGCCAGGAAAAAATCGACCCCTAAATGAAAGGAAAGGTCTTAATATTGACAAAGAAATGAGGCGAAAGCTCTCAAAATCGCCAAGCTAACTGAACAAACGTCATAAAATCTCAAAACTGATAAGCTAAATATGAGGGTGAAGGGGGTCCCGAAAAAGTGACTATCTCTCCCTTAAATTTGACTATCTATACCAGAGTCCTGGGCTGGGGTGACAATCCGTACCATCATAAAGGGAATTTATCTGCAATTACAGTACAAATTGACATCTTTGCCTTCGTCTGGAACCAACGCAAGGCTTCGTGCCGCTCGACTCAGTCTTGTTGTTGTTGTTGTTGTTGTTGTTGTTGTTGTTGTTGTTGTTGTTAGTATTAATGATCTGCTTCTGTTTCTTCTGCTTCTTCTTGTGCAGCTTGTTTTTCTTTTTCTTTTCTTTTTTCTTTGATCTTCATTTTTTTTCGTTTTGTTCTTTTTCTTCTTGCTGTTGTTGGATTGGATCAGCCGGTAAAGGACATGTCAGGGTGGGAGAGAGACTAGGAAGTAGAAAGGCTTGGAGCGGCTGGGTGATATATCGACGGAGGCCATGAGTTTTTTGTTCTTCTATATTCCAACTACTCCCTCTCAGGCTTAGGCTGAGAGCCTGTACATTCAACAGTGAAGCCTGTGAGGTCTCGTTCCAGTCTAGGGAGTGAGACATGTGAATAATTTTTTGAACTGAAACCAGCCCCCGTCATCTTGTCTTTGCAAGATGCACAGGGCCCGGTTGCCCACCCATGACTCGAAGCAGCCCCATGTCTGAAGCTGCTTCGCCTTATGTACTTTACTGTCTCACTCCCTAGACTCGGACCCTCACTCTCAGAACGCCACCTATTGAGCAATTAACTCACTAGGCATTGCCCCCCTGTAGCCTATTTTGAATATGGGAATATTCATACAGTGCTGTTTAATCAGTGAACAATGAGGGTGGTTTTTTGGGGGGAGGCGTTTCGGTGGGCTTTGTGGTAATGCACTGATACTAGGTACAGCACAAATTTAATTCCAATAATATCTTCCGATTGATACGTCGGATTTAGAATCTGGGACCAGTTGATTACCAGTCCAGTGGAATGACCACACCACCTCCACCTTGCAGTGCTTGTTCTTATTGTTGTGATGTTACTAGAAATTTTAATAAATGCTTGGCCCCTTGAATGGTACCAGTATCTGTCGCATTGATTATAGATAGATATAGTTAAATAGATAGATAGATAAATAGACTGTAGATCGATATATACTGTATACTGTCATAGACCACAGTAGATGTGGACTGGACACGAAAATAGAACTTTGCAGTAAGGGACCCAAAATTGGAGAACGAACCCCCAACTTTGAGCCTCTAAACCGCGAAAATATCACATTTTCCCGGATTTGAGGTTCGAACTTGGGGTTCGTTCTCCGATTTTGGGTCCCTTACTGCAAAGTTCCATTTTCGTGTCCAGTCCAGATCTACTGTAGTCTATGATACTGTATATATACAGTATACTGTATATATATATACTGTGTATATATATATATATATATATATATATATATATATATATATATATATATATATATTCTATCTATCTATCTATACGCTCAGGCCCAATCCCCATTTTGGAGGTAGCCGACTCAAGACAGAGCAAGAACAGGGAAAACACAAAACCAACATAAAACAACGAATAAACACAGATAAAAAGCACAAACTCACACACATCCAGGTCACCCAGGAGAAGACCCAGAGACCAGGGTCACCAAGGTCGCTCCAGCACTCCCCCGGCCCCTGACCACCCGGAGAGGTTCTGATCTCGGCAGGCAGACATGCAGCGGAGCCAAAGCCACAAGTCCTCCCACCACACTTCCAGGCGCACCCTTCATATTAATCGTCTCCCCGGGCCAGGCGCCTGATGGACTATTATCTAGTCCAACTTAAGCCCGACCCCTTACTCCAAATGACCACGTGTTCACTCAACTATTCACAAGCATTCTCCATTTACTCCTGTCCACCACCACTTCCCCTGCCTGATCTATAGTCATTCCTCTATCATCCAAAGCTTTTCTTACACAGTCTCTCCATCTCAATGGGGTCTTCCTGCCCTTCTATCTCCCCTTGTACCTGACTCACATATTCTCTTTGTAAGCCTTTCATCTCCCATTCGTTCAACATGACCATACCAGCTCAGCACCCTTCTGTCCACTCTGGCTGACAAATGTTCCTACTGCCCCACTCTCCTACGTATCTCTTCATTCCTCAATCTGTCTCTACGAGTAACTCCACACATACTCCTCAAGCAGCTCATCTCCATCACATCCAGCCCTCTTTTCTCCTTTTTCTTCAGAGCCCATGTCTCAGCCCCATACATCACTGTTGGCACAACAATTCCTTGATACAGTGCACTTTTTACTTTCACTCCGAGAATTCTCGTCTTCCACATACTTCCCATTGCTCCGAAAACCTTCCTTCCTTCACACACTCTCTGCTTTACCTCCATTTCCATACCTCCACTCCTGCTTATCGTTCCTCCTAGATATTTAAAACACTCTACTTGTTCCAATATTTCCCCATTCAGCCTCACATCTAGATTCACCCTATGCTCTCCCCTATTACACACCATTACTTTACTTTTATTGACGTTCACCTTCAGTTTCCTCCTTCCACAAACCACACCAAACTCTTTGACTACCCGCTGCAGTTTCTCATCAGAATCCGCCACCAATGCTGTGCCATCAGCGAACAGCAACTGATTCAACTCCCAATCTCTACCATTCTTTCCTACTAAACCCAATCCTCTTCCCATAGTTCTCCTTTTCACCTCCCTCACCACACCATCCATAAACATATTAAACAGCCATGGTGACATTACACAACCCTGTCGCAAACCTACCTTTACCTCAAACCATTCACTCAACTCACCATTTCCTACTCTCACACATGCTCTGCTCCCTTCATAACTTCCTTCTTTCAATTAACCTTCCAATATTCTCTCGCTTCTCATTCGTACTACATCCACGCACATTCAAAGCTCCTATTCTTAGGGTCCGGGACCACGAACGCATTCCCTCGCCCCTATCTCTGTCTCGTTTTTTTATATATATATATATATGCACACAGTATATATAAATTAATATTTCCCCTCCCCAACCCCACACGTGAATCCCTAGTTTTACCAGTAAAATTACATGTATTTCACAGATAATTAGTCTGCTGAAAATATAACATGGAAGCCAATTTTTGGTCACTAACATAAATCATACCAACTTTGGCATTACAATACGAGAGCATCATTTACATGTTATCCTGGCTAATATTAAAGGGCATAGTTCATGGGGTCAGCTATCCTCATTATCATAAATAATAGTGTACAATATACCTCCTACGTGCAGGAACTGTAGTTCGAGCTTCTTATAAATGTAAATATAAATAAATTAGTGTTTTGGATGGTGGTGGCGAGAGACATTTCCGAGCTTTCGTGACGTATATAAGGGCAATGGGGTACCCATAGAATAACACAATCTGTCAAATAGATTCAGGAGTCCGGTCACTGGGCACCAAGTGATTCTCAGTAGCTCTGATAAGTACTCCATGCTGTCAAAGCAGTTACAAAGATGGACAGATATTTGAAGAGAGGTATGAGTAATTGTATGAGTAGCATAAGCTTAATAATGAAGCATAGAAATAATGGCAAGCTATCGAATAATGCATTTTGAAATTGAAAATCAAGAAGGAATATTTTGATATGTTGGCCGTATGTTATTTACAAACTGACCTTCTTACCATTAAAGGTCAGTACCATTACTGTTGCCATATGGATTTTACCAATTTGTTTGACGAGTATAAAGCAATTCACCCCATTCATCTATCGATATTTTCTGGGTGAGCGACAGCAAGCCTGTAATTTAGAAAAAATTAGCCTTTGGCCGGGACGTTCTTTCACCGAAAAAAATGTACGCCCCAGAATACGACCGCCCGGCGAAAATATATGTTTTCCACCACCTAATTGCTGTTCCCACTTCTTCTATCACTCTTCAATGTTCATATGTTCATCATATAAGTAAAATTAACGTACATGGAGAGGAAATATTGCTTTATATGGTAAATATAATTTTGTTTGTCAGATTGGCAGGTTTAATTGCGAATACGCGGCACTTTTGACTACCTCAATTATGCGGGTCCTCGGGTTAATGTTGGACGGGGTAAAGTTTCCTTCTAAGTTGTACACAAAGTGGCAACAACAAAGACTGTGATAATGCTGATTAGTTATTCTCTAAGGTGGGCCTTAAGTGGTGGGGCACGGTTCTCTCTCTCTCTCTATCTCTCTATCTATCTATCTATCTATCTATCTATCTATCTATCTATCTATCTATATCTATCTATCTCTATTCTGTGTCTCTCCACCTCAGGTTTCTCTGATGAGCTAGCCTCTATTTATCAGTCATATGCACTTATATAAGTAATCTATATTATACTGTATTTATGTACCTTCTGTATCACCATATCTATCTATTTAGCTACCTATTTATTCCTTAGATAGATATATAGATGGATGTGTGTATATACTTATATGTTTATCTATTATATCGATATATTGTTTTTCATGCATCTCTCTCTATCTATTTATCTATCTCTTTATCTATCTATCTGTCCGTGTCTGTCTGTCTGAGTGTCTGTCTCTCTCCACCTCAGTCATCTCATCCACCTCTCTGGCTAGCTGATTGCCTCACCCCTGTATGCTTGCTATGAATATTCAATGGAGAGAGAGAGAGAGAGAGAGAGAGAGAGAGAGAGAGAGAGAGAGAGAGAGAGAGAGAGAGAGAGAGAGAGAGAGAGAGAGAGAGAGAAAAGAGAGAGAGAGAGAGAGAGAGAGAGAGAGAGAGAGAGAGAGAGAGAGAGAGAGAGAGAGGAATTCTAACCACTGCACGTGTAAAAATATAACAAAACAGAAAAACTTTAATTAATATATCTAGGTAATTAACTAATCTTCATTAATTAATATATCTAGGTAATTAACTAATCTTCATTAATTAATATATCTAGGTAATTAACTAATCTTCATTAATTAATATATCTAGGTAATTAACTAATCTTCATTAATTAATATATCTAGGTAATTAACTAATCTTCATTAATTAATATATCTAGGTAATTAACTAATCTTCATTAATTAATATATCTAGGTAATTAACTAATCTTCATTAATTAATATATCTAGGTAATTAACTAATCTTCATTAATTAATATATCTAGGTAATTAACTAATCTTCATTAATTAATATATCTAGGTAATTAACTAATCTTCATTAATTAATATATCTAGGTAATTAACTAATCTTCATTAATTAATATATCTAGGTAATTAACTAATCTTCATTAATTAATATATCTAGGTAATTAACTAATCTTCATTAATTAATTTCATTCCCAACAACAATCACCCCGAATTAAATTAATGAAAGCCTGTGACCCCTTGAGGATTAAGGTGTTTAAGGGGGCATGGCGTATTTATTTGTTCATTTATATATATTTTTATTATTTTTTTAGTTTCTTCCCTAGACCTCCATCAAGCTGGAAAAAACAACACCCCCAAGACCTCCTTCAAGATAAATTTGAAAAAAAAATCGATAGAAAAATGTCCCGGACATATTAAGATTGTTCGTGTCAATTAGGGATTTTATTTTTTCCTGGCATTTTTCTATCGAAAAATGTACAAATTTATCTTAGAGGGTCTTGGGGTTTTTTTTTTTTTTTTTTTTTTTCAGTTTGATTTTTTCAGTCTAGGGAGGAAACTAAAATAATAATAATAAAAAGATGCATAAAGCAGCAAATAAATACGCCCATCTCCCATTAAGGGCCTTCCATGGCTGAGCAAAATCGTTTAATGACAGCCTCAGAAAAGGTCGGAAAAATCTGTCCTAATACCTCCTGGTTTAACCCTTTCAGTACTGTCGGTCAAATAAGTGATATCGCGGCACCAAGTATATATTTCGATCAATATTTGGTATCAGCAATATCTAAGCTTTAAGTCATCGCTTCGAGTGAGATATACACACATGTTCCTATCTTTACACACCCTATTCAACATCTGACAGACATTAATACAGCACCGAGCAAAACGTAATGACAGCGGCGACACGACTTATTTGGCCAACCGTACCAGCGACGTGTACTATATTGTATCCTAGCTATATTTAGACGATATTATGCAGCTTGGGAAGGATCTGTGGTAGTCAATAGGGTTGGTTGAGATAGTCTGAAGCCTAATTATTGCTAGAGGTCCTTCCTAAGCTGAATACAATCGTGTAACAGTTGGCAGAATAGGATGAAAAGGACGCCCCTGCGGTACTGACGGGGTTAACCCCTTCAGTACCGGCCACGTCCTTTCCATTATAGTCTGGCAAATACGGGCCGATTTTATTCAGCCTAAGAAGGACGTCTGCACATTAAAAGGCAAAAGCCTATCTCAATACTCATCGTCTTAGTTACCATATTCTTCCTAAGCTTAAGGGGAGATTTCCAATCGAGGGATTTTTTTGTGGACCCCTTTCTCCCTCATGTTTAGCCCCATTGCTTTTGAGATTTTAAGACATTCGCCCCATTAGTTTGACGATTTTAAGAACTTTCGCCCCATTTATGTCAATTTTAACACCTTTCGTGCCATTTAGGTGTCGATTTTTTTCCTGGCGAGCGACAGCGAGCTTGTAATTTAAGAGGAACCAGCCTTCGGCCGATACATTTTTCTACCGAAAAATGTACAAATTTATCTTGAAAGGGGATCTAGGGGGTAAAATATTAAGCTTAATGGAGGTCTAGGGAACAAAGTAAAAACCTCCTCTAAATAAAGTCGCCTAAATGTAGCTGAAATCCTATGAAAACACGTCACCAGCAGAGAAAGGCTCAAGAAACACAAACATGTCTACATATTATTTCGAAACAGTGACCTTGTGTGTGTGTGTTTGTGTGTGTGTGTGTGTGTGTGTGTGTGTGTGTGTGTGTGTGTGTGTGTGTGTTGGTAAGGGGGTGAGTGTGTGTGTGTGTGTGTGTGTGTGTGTGTTGGTAAGGGTGTGTGGGTGTGAGAGAGAGTGTGTGTGTGTGTGTGTGTGTTGGTAAGGGGGTGAGTGTGTGTGTGTGTGTGTGTGTGTGTGTGTGTGTGTGTGTTGGTAAGGGGGTGTGTGTGTGAGAGAGAGAGTGTGTGTGTGTGTGTGTGTGTGTGAGAGAGAGAGTGTGTGTATGTGTTGGTTAATATAAACCAACATGTCTACATATTATTTCAGATTGCAAAACAGTGATCTGACATGTGTGTGTGAGAGAGTGTAATGTGTGTGTGAGGGGGGGGGGGTGTCAGTGTGTGTGTGCGTGAGTGTAAATATGTGGTGTGCGTGTGTATGTGTGTGTTTTGGTTAATATTCACCAACATTTCAACATATTATCATTGTGATCACGTGACCTGAAGCCCAATATTGAAGATGTGGTGTTTGTGGCTTGTATAATGCAGGAATAATGTGCTTTAATTGGGGCTGATATGATCTACCAGTGGCTCCACTAAGGGGGGGGATGGGACTATTTATTTGCTTATTGTTTAATTGTTTTATTATTTTTTAGTTTCCTCCCTAGACCTACATCAAGCTTAAACAAACACCCCCCAAGACCCTCCTTCAAGATAAATGTTTACATTTTTCGATACAAAATGTCCCGGCCTACATTACACCTAAATGACACGAAAAGTCTTTATATTGACAAAGAAATGGGGCGTAAAGTCTTAAAATCGCCAAACTAATGGGCCGAACGTCATAACATTTCAAAACTAATGGGGTTAAACACGAGGGAGAAGGGGTGCCATAAAAAGCGACGTATCCCCCTTAACCCCTTCTGTACCTTCGACATCCATTTTATTTTATTCCAGCTACTACTGTACTAATAGATGTTATTATGTTAGGAAATGATCTCTAGCAATTATAAGGCTTCGAAGTATCGCGATCAACCCTTTCAACTACCACAGATTATTCCAGAGCTGCATAAAATCGTCTAGATATAGCTAGAATAAAATATAACAGACGTCGCTGGTACAGTCGGCCAAATAAGTGTTGTTGCTGTACCAAGTATAGTTCGATCAATAATTGGTATCAGCACTATCTAAGCATTAATTCATCGTTTCGAGTGAGCTATACAAACATGTTCCTATCTTTACACACCCTATTCAACATCTGACAGACATTAATACAGCATACAGGGAGCAAAACGTAATGACAGATGAGACACAACTTATATGGCCAAGTGTAAAGTCAGAGTTATGGGAGCCCGCCTGTTTGTTTCTCTTTCTCTCTCTCTCTCTTTGGCTTGTATCCATGCGGCCCCTTTCAGCCTACTGTTTTAAGACGTTTACCCCCATCCAGGTGTCAATATTTTTCTGACGAGCGGTAGCGAGCCAGTATATATTTATTTTTGTTTTAACAGCAAGCTAAATTTGTACATCTTTCGAGAGAAAAATGTCTCCGGCGAAGCCGGATTTCTCCATACAATGCTGGCTCGCTATCGCTCGCCAAGAAGAAATCGACACCTGGATGGGGATAAACGTCTTAAAACAGTTGCCTGAATGGAGCCGAATGGATACAAGCCAGGGAAAGAGAGAAAAGGAGAAAAGATTAAAAAAAGCCGGTGACCCCCCTTAAGATCTCCGATAATGTTTACACCAGACTAACACAGACTGACATTATTCATACTCACTCTTCGGTAGGCTGACTCACACACTTACTGAACTTTTCAAAGCTATGTTTGGTTTCTTCATATACTGTATATATATATATTTTATTTTTGTATTTTGTTTATGATTATATATAGTTATTTATATATATTTCTAGTAGTGATGTAAGAAGGTTGTGCAGTTGTTGGGTTAGTGCAGCGATAGTTGTCATATATCCAGGCCAAGATATATCTAGTTTGTATGAAGGTCGCCGATATTAAGATTGGACAGAATATGAGTGATGTAGGATAAGATAATATGACATCAATACGTCAGAGTGAATACATACTTCTGCGATTCCCACGCACAAGATCACTAGCTGAGAGAT
>CM064485.1:50935181-51327957 GCA_032716605.1 Paralithodes platypus
AGCATGCTCACTCCAGCAAATACAACTAGTGTAAGTACAACTAGTGTAAGTACACACACACACACACACTTATACACACACATACAGATTGTTTGTGTGTGTGTGTTTCTGTATGTGTGATAAATAGAGATATGCAGAAATAAAGAGTATGTGTGTGTGTGTGTGTGTGTGTGTGTGTGTGTGTGTGTGTGTGTGTGTGCGTGTGTGTGTGTGTGTGTGTGTGTGAGTGTGAAGGGGTGTAAAACAATGGGAAGGGCAGGTAAATTCGTGAGGATCAAAGTAATGGCTCCCTAAAGGTATTATCTATAGAGAGAGTGTGTGTGTCTGTATGTATTTGGGTGTACTGTATTTGTATATATGTGCATGAGAGAGAGAGAGAGGGGGGGGGGGGAGAGAGAGAGAATGTGTGTGAAGGGGGTATGGGGTACATGTGTGTGTGTTTGAGTGAGGTGCATGTGTAAATCGGATGACTTATAAAGAGTGTGTGTGTTTGTTTGTGTGAGATAGATAGATAGATAGATATAGTGAGAGAGAGAGAGAGTGAGGGAGAGATAGTTCGAGATGATAATGGTTCCCTAATAGTATTATTAATGGAAAGGGTGTGAGGCTACATAACTTTTTATCGATTTCCCTCATTCCCCTATCTCCCAAGGCTCTCTCTCTCTCTCTCTCTCTCTCTCTCTCTCTCTCTCTCTCTCTCTCTCTCTCTCTCTCTCTCTCTCTCTCTCTCTCTCTCTCTCTCTCTCTCTCTCTCTCTCTCTCTCTCTCTCTCTCTCTCTCTCTCGTTGAGCCAGTGAAAGCTTTTAAATGGGCTCAGTAAGCATCATTGCCCCATTTCAACTCATTTATCACATGACTCGAACACAAAGTCCGCAAATTCCGTACCTGTGAGCGCGCCTATTGCCCGGATATTATTCATATTGTATTTACTATTAACCCTTTCAATACGATGATGACGCTTACCTTTGTTGTGGCTCATCAGTAGACACATTTATTCAGATTAGGAAAGGCCGGTGGGAGCCAGACGATTAATTGAAATGGAATTTAGCCCATTTTACTTTCACATGTCTTTCCTAAGATTATTAAAAGCGTCTTCTTTGCTATTCTTTCCTTCCACTGTCCCTTCCTCTCGCGTTAGCTATCTCTACTAGAATTAAGTCCTGACCACTTCGCTGGGATCGTAAGGTCTGTGTGGTCAGTGTATCTATGTAAATATATGTAAATCTAACATCTATCTATTGCCTGACGCCGTGATCCCCGAAGGGGTAGCCACGAACGAACCGCCCCCATGCACCTCTGTCCCCAGTCAGTCGACGCCCCTCCCCCCAACCAGCACCGCCTTCGTTCATATACTTCCTCACTCCATCCTTCCACCTCTCTTTCGGTCTACCTCTCCCTCTCTGTCCCTCCACCTCGCTCTCGTACACCCTCTTAGTCATTCTCTCGCTTTCCATACGTTCCATATGGCCGAACCACCAAGTCTAGATTGTGGGGTATATTTCAGGCAACGATTTATAATAGTTGTTTGTAACCGACAGTGAATCCAGGAAAATTTCCCGGTGGGCAATTTTCCCCAAGACAATTGCGTCAGACATTGCCCCACAGAAAATTGTCACCCGAATAACTACCCCCGAAATTATGAAAATATACCAGAAGTATGATGATTATGAGTTAACCAAAATACTGTAATTGTGGAAATATACCAGAAGTATGATGATTATGAGTTAACCAAAATACTGTAATTGTGGAAATATACCAGAAGTATGATGATTATGAGTTAACCAAAATACTGTAATTGTGGAAATATTAATAAATGGAAAATGTTAATGCTCTCTAACCGAACCTGGCTCTATTGTAACCCAACCAATCAAACATAAGAATGATTTATCTAATTAACCTAGTATGACTGTAACCTGACAAGTTTATCTAATTAACCTAGTATGACTGTAACCTGACAAGTTTATCTAATTAACCTAGTATGACTGTAACCTGACAAGTTTATCTAATTAACCTAGTATGACTGTAACCTGACAAGTTTATCTAATTAACCTAGTATGACTGTAACCTGACAAGTTTATCTAATT
Organism: Paralithodes platypus; assembly: GCA_032716605.1. NCBI lineage: Eukaryota > Metazoa > Arthropoda > Malacostraca > Decapoda > Lithodidae > Paralithodes > Paralithodes platypus. The sequence goes on from CM064485.1 coordinate 50,937,266, forward strand.
AACCTAGTATGACTGTAACCTGACAAGTTTATCTAATTAACCTAGTATGACTGTAACCTGACAAGTTTATCTAATTAACCTAGTATGACTGTAACCTGACAAGTTTATCTAATTAACCTAGTATGACTGTAACCTGACAAGTTTATCTAATTAACCTAGTATGACTGTAACCTGACAAGTTTATCTAATTAACCTAGTATGACTGTAACCTGACAAGTTTATCTAATTAACCTAGTATGACTGTAACCTGACAAGTTTATCTAATTAACCTAGTATGACTGTAACCTGACAAGTTTCCATCTTCAATACTCGGCAATAACCAAGATGAGTTTGAAGCTAAATATCCATGTTGTTAATTGTGAACATTTGACCTTAGTATGATGCAGAGACCTTAGTATGATGCAGAGACCTTAGTATGATGCAGAGACCTTAGTATGATGCAGAGACCTTAGTATGATGCAGAGACCTTAGTATGATGCAGAGACCTTAGTATGATGCAGAGACCTTAGTATGATGCAGAGACCTTAGTATGATGCAGAGACCTTAGTATGATGCATAGACCTTAGTATGATGCAGAGACCTTAGTATGATGCAGAGACCTTAGTATGATGCAGAGACCTTAGTATGATGCAGAGACATACCGTAGTGGTTTTGGATTTTCCTACTACGGGGGGATTGTTCACTTTTTGGGCGAGTTTTGCATGTATTCATTATGTTTCTAGTTTCCTCCCTAGACCGCCATCAAATTTAAAAAAAACATCCATTAGATTCCCCTTCTAGATTAATTTGTACATTTTTCGGTAGAAAAATTTCCCGGCCGAAGGCTGGTTCTTCCAACATTACAGGCTCACCATCGTTCGCCAGGGGAAAAATCGACACCTAAATAGCACGAAAGTTCTAAATATTGACGAAGAAATGGGGCGAAAGGTCTTAAAATCGACAAACTAATTGGGCAAACATCTTAACATCTGAATACTAATGAGACTAAACATGAGGGAGAAAGTGGTCCAGAAAACCGGCCCATGTCCCCCTTTAAGTATCAAGCAATAAAGTGCTAAAGAATAAAAAAAATCCGCCAAGTGAATAACACGACAATTAAAACAATTAAGTATTCAGTCATATCTAATCTTACCTATTATTCCCCAGGCTGTCTGGCCGAACAGCCCCAAGGTTTTGAGCAAGGCTAAGGCCATAAACGAACACTCCCACAAATTAGTTTATTCAAGTGCATTGGGGTTTGTAGTTGATGATTAACCCCCTTCCGTACCGGCGACGCCTTTTTATTTATATTCTAGCTGTATTTAGACGATTTTATGCAGTTTAAGAAGGATCTGTGGTAGTAAAAAGGGTTAAGCGAGATAGTTCGAGCCCTTTTAATTGCTTGAGGCCCTTTTTAAGCTGAATACAATCGTCTAATAGTAGCCAGAATAAAGATAAAACTACGTTGCGGTACAGAAGGGGTTAATGTTAAGAACGGGGTGTTACTTAATTATATAGTATAAAATCGTTTCCAAAGTAATCTATCTTATCATAACCTTATCAAACTTAGCATAACTTACACACGCATAACCTTTACTCAACTACAGGGGGGGGGGGGGGGGGGGGGTCTTTTTCTGAATGTATCTTTGGGACAGTTGTAAGGCGGGGCAGTTTTCTTCTGGGGCAATTTTCCGTGTTCTTGCTCTGTCTTGAGTTGGCCACCCCCGAGAAAAAGAAAACAAATAATAATAATAATAATATAGAATAAAATAGAAAATAAACATTAAAAAAGGGAAAAATGGGGATTGGGCCTGAGCATATAGATATAGATATACAGTAGATAGATAGCAATTTTCCGGAGTCAGTTGACCGGATACTCCCATTATACACATTATAATTATGCTGCATTCCTAAAACTCATAAATTATTCATTTTAAGAACACAAGAACATTAAGGGAGCCCACCTCGCTTTTTTACTCTTTCTATCCCTCTCTCTTTGGCTTGTATCCATTCGGCCCCATTCAGCCTACTGTTTTAAGACGTTTACCCCCATCCAGATGGCAATATTTTCCTGGCGAGCGGTAGCGAGCCAGCATATATATATTTTTGTTTTGACAGCAAGCTAAATTTGTAAATTTTTCGTTAGAAATATTTCTCCGGGAAGCCAGATTTCTCCATAAAATGCTGGCTCGCTATCGCTTGCCAGGAAGAAATCGACACCTGGATGGGGATAAACGTCTTATAAAACAGTTGGCTGAATGGGGCCGAATGGATAGAAGCCAGGGAAAGAGAGAAAAGGAGAGAAAGACGAAAAAAGCCGGTGACCCCCCTTAACATCTGCCAAAGACTGACAGGCCCACACGAGGCGGATCCTTTCCACGCCCAATTCACCTTTTATCAGATGAAGTAAAAGACAATGATATATTTAACTGGCGATAATACCACTATTATATACACACTATAATGTGTATAGTGTATATACACACTATAATGTGTATAGTGTATATACACACTATAATGTGTATAGTGTATATACACACTATAATGTGTATAGTGTATATACACACTATAGTGTGTATAGTGTATATACACACTATACACTGTGTGTATGGTGTGTTGAGCCCTGTGTGATCAGTGTTTGTTGTGGTGATCGATCCAGGCTACTTTATTGTTCTTTATCACCACCACCGCCACCATCACCACTGTACTGTATGCCTGTGTGTATGGTGTGTTGAGCCCTGTGTGATCAGTGTTTGTTGTGGTGATCGATCCAGGCTACTCTATTGTTCTTTATCACCACCACCGCCACCATCACCACTGTACTGTATGTCTGTGTGTATGGTGTGTTGAGCCCTGTGTGATCAGTGTTTGTTGTGGTGATCGATCCAGGCTACTCTATTGTTCTTTATCACCACCACCGCCACCATCACCACTGTACTGTATGTCTGTGTGTATGGTGTGTTGAGCCCTGTGTGTTCAGTGTTTGTTGTGGTGATCGATCCAGGCTACTCTATTGTTCTTTATCACCACCACCGCCACCATCACCACTGTACTGTATGTCTGTGTGTATGGTGTGTTGAGCCCTGTGTGATCAGTGTTTGTTGTGGTGATCGATCCAGGCTACTCTATTGTTCTTTATCACCACCACCGCCACCATCACCACTGTACTGTATGTCTGTGTGTATGGTGTGTTGAGCCCTGTGTGTTCAGTGTTTGTTGTGGTGATCGATCCAGGCTACTCTATTGTTCTTTATCACCACCACCGCCACCATCACCACTGTACTGTATGTCTGTGTGTATGGTGTGTTGAGCTTCAGTGTTTGTTGTGGTGATCGATCCAGGCTACTCTATTGTTCTTTATCACCACCACCACCACCACCACCACCACCACCACCATCACCACCACTGCAGTACTATATGTCTGTGTGTATAGTGTGTTAAACCCTGTGTGATCAGTGTTTGTTGTGGTGATCGATCCAGGCTACTCTATTGTTCTTTATCACCACCACCACCTTCACCATCACCACTATCACCACCACCGCAGTACTATATGGCTGTGTGTATAGTGTGTTAAACCCTGTGTGATCAGTGTTTGTTGTGGTGATCGATCCAGGCTACTCTATTGTTCTTTATCACCACCACCACCTTCACCATCACCACTATCACCACCACCGCAGTACTATATGGCTGTGTGTATAGTGTGTTAAACCCTGTGTGATCAGTGTTTGTTGTTGTGATCGATCCAGGCTACTCTATTGTTCTTTATCACCACCACCACCACATTCACCATCACCAGTATCACCACCACCGCAGTACTATATGTCTGTGTGTATAGTGTGTTAAACCCTGTGTGATCAGTCTTTGTTGTGGTGATCGATCCAGGCTACTCTATTGTTCTTTATCACCACCACCTTCACCACCAATACTATCACCACCCCCAACACCACCACTCTTCACTCTTGCTGGCTAATTGCACCACTTCTATCACAACATTGGGTCATCACTCTTTTATGTTACTATATATTATCCTTGACAATACAGTATGTAACTAAAGGGATATAAGAAAAATTAAATTAAGGAACACCCTGTTCTTAACATTAATCCTTCATTACAAACCCCGATGCACTTGAATACATTAATGATTGCATATGATCCTCCCGGGATTACCGAACCTGACAAAATCTAGCTTCAAATAAATTATGCTTGATAGGTTATGTTTTATTAATTACAATATATATCAACTCCGGTGTTCCGGGCGGGTGCCCAACCCAGCAAGGGGTTGAAATAGGGGAGCTATCCCCCAGCCAAAGGCGGCTTTCTAGGTCTTTTCGTAGCTGATGCTGAGAGGATTGGGTTCTAGTCATGTGGTGATGGGCTAGCCTATCAGAGTGAGAGTTGAGCATTCTCTGCCATACCCATAGCTTACTCCGACTGTTTCTTTCGCTTATATATTTTCTAGATCTCAAGTGGTGGCATCTCTTCCGTGGATTGACCTCTCTACTGCCAACCTAGAGGTTGTCACATTGGGAGCCAAAGCGTCACATGTTTCCTTTGCCCCTCAACTTTTCCTTCATTATTGTTAAGGGGGGTGAACTGCTTCTTTTTATTTCTCTCCTTTTCTCTCTTTCTATGGCTTCTATCTATTCAGCCCCATTCAGCCAACTATTTTAAGACGTTTATCCCCATCTAGGTGTCAATTTCTTCCTGGCGAGCGATAGCGAGCCAGCATTATATGAAGAAATCCGGCTTCGCCGGAGACATTTTTCTATCGAAAAAAGTACAAATTTAGCCTGCTGTCAAAAACATTTTAAAAATATGCTGGCTCGCTACCGCTCACCAGTAAAAAAATGAAACCTGGATAGGGATAAAAGTCTTAAAAACAGTAGGATGAATGGGGCCAAATGGATACAAGCCAGAGAAAGAGAGAAAAGGAGAGAAAAAAAGGTCACCCCCCTTAAAGGGCACAGGGCCTGGGTGGGGCTTGGTGACCAGGGCGTTTCTGCACCCTCCTCAGCCCCTCGCCTGGGAGCAACTTCGGCCACCTGGGCTTTCTTAGTAGTAAAGCTTGGAGAGTTCTATGGGGACACTTGGTTATGGCCTTGGCCTTACTTGGGACCTTAGGGCTGCTCGGCCTGGCAGCCTGGAGAACAACAACAACAACAGCCCTAGTGTTTCTCAGGATTCTGTCCTACCTCCAATTATCTTCCTATTATTCATTAACGACCTTCTCAACTGCGTCTCCAGCCCCATTCACTCATATGTTGACGACTCTGCATTACACTATTCAACTAGCCTTCCACAACATAATTCACAGCAGGAACTCCAAAACTCGCGTAAGGAGGCCATAAAACACCTACTTCTGATCTCTCTACTATCTCTAATTGGGGCAGAGAAAACCTTGTTACTTTCAATACTTCCAAAACTTAATTTCTTCATCTGTCTACTCGTCGCCCCCTTCCAGAAAACTATGACTTTCTCTTTAGCAATATACAAATTAACCCTTCTTCTTCTCTTAACATTCTCGGTGTCTCTTTTTCTTACAATCTCTCTTAGAAAGATCATATTACCACTCTTGCTAAAGCAGCAAGGCCCAACCAAGTCCCCTGCAGCACCTACCGTACACCTGCAGTATGTACGGTCGCGCAAATAAGTCATTTCCCAGCTGTCATTATGTTTGGGTTGCTCTGTGCTGTATTTATGTCTGTAAGATGTTGAATAGGGTGGGTACGTGTTGGAACATGTTTGTATATCTCACTCGATATGGAGAAATAAAGCTTAGATATTGCTGATACCAATTATTGATCAAAATATACTTGGTGCCGAGACATCACTTATTAGCGCGACTGTACACTACACTAGCCTTAACAGTGCTACAACATGACTGCCATAACAACACTTTGCTATATATTAACAGTGCTACAACATGACTGCCATAACAACACTTTGCTATATATTAACAGTGCTACAACATGACTGCCATAACAACACTTTGCTATATATTAACAGTGCTACAACATGACTGCCATAACAACACTTTGCTATATATTAACAGTGCTACAACATGACTGCCATAACAACACTTTGCTATATATTAACAGTGCTACAACATGACTGCCATAACAACACTTTGCTATATATTAATAGTGCTACAACATGACTGCCATAACAACACTTTGCTATATATTAACAGTGCTACAACATGACTGCCATAACAACACTTTGCTATATATTAACAGTGCTACAACATTACTGCCATAACAACACTTTGCTATATATTAACAGTGCTACAACATGACTGCCATAACAACACTTTGCTATATATTAACAGTGCTACAACATGACTGCCATAACAACACTTTGCTATATATTAACAGTGCTACAACATGACAGCCATAACAACACTTTGCTATATATTAACAGTGCTACAACATGACTGCCATAACAACACTTTGCTATATATTAACAGTGCTACAACATGACTGCCATAACAACACTTTGCTATATATTAACAGTGCTACAACATGACTGCCATAACAACACTTTGCTATATATTAACAGTGCTACAACATGACAGCCATAACAACACTTTGCTATATATTAACAGTGCTACAACATGACTGCCATAACAACACTTTGCTATATATTAACAGTGCTACAACATGACTGCCATAACAACACTTTGCTATATATTAACAGTGCTACAACATGACTGCCATAACAACACTTTGCTATATATTAGGCAGGACGGTGTTCCTCCTGTTGTTCTCAAAAACTGTGCTTCCGTGCTAACTCCCTGCCTAGGCAAACTCTTTCGTCTCTGTCTATCCTTTAACGTCTTCCCTTCATGCTGGAAATTTGCTCACATTCAACCTGTCCCAAAGAAGGGTGACCGCTCTCAACCCTCCAACTATCGTCCAATTGCTCTCATCTCTTGTCTTTCTACATTTTTTGAAACTATTCTTGCTTCCAAATTTCTTAAGCATTTCTCTTCTCATAATCTGCTCTCAGATCGCCAGTATGGCTTCCTTAAGGGTCGCTCTACTGGTGATCTTCTTTCATATCTTACTAACTCTTGGTCATCCTCCTTTCGGGAATTCGGTGAGACTTTTTCTATTGCACTAGACATATCGAAAGCCTTCGATAGAGTCTGGCACAAATCTTTAATTTCTAAACTACCCTCCTTCGGTTTCTATTCCTCTATCTGTGCCTTTGTCTCTAATTTCCTTTCCGGCCGTTCCATAGCCGCGGTTGTGGACGGCCATTGTTCACTTCCTCACCCTATAAACTCCGGTGTTCCTCAGGGCTCTGTCCTATCTCCTATTCTCTTTCTAAGTTTTATAAATGATCTTCTCAACTGTACCTCAATTCCCATCCATTCATACGCAGACGACTCAACCTTACACTACTCTATTAGTTTTTCAGAACGCCCCAGCCAGCAATCCCTCAATGACAAACGTAATGAAGCCATAGAACTCTTAAATTCTGATCTAAATACTATCTCCAATTGGGGCAGAGAAAACCTTGTTACCTTTAATGCTTCCAAAACCCAATTTTTCCATCTATCTACCCGGCAGGATCTCCCAGCGGACTATCCCTTATTCTTCAACAATACAAAAATCAATCCTTCATCTTCTCTCAATATTCTTGGTGTCTCTTTTTTCTTCTGCTCTCAGTTGGAAGGACCATATTACCAGTCTTGCTAAGGCAGCCTCCCAGAAGCTGGGTGTGCTCAACCGCCTTAGGGGGTTCTTTTCCCCTGCACAGCTTCTTGCTCTGTACAGGGGCATAGTGCGTCCTTGTATTGAGTATTGTTCACATGTGTGGGGAGGGTCCTCTCACACCACTCTCCTAGACAAAGTTGAAAGGAAGGCCTTTCGTATCATTAACTCCCGTCCACTCACTAACTCTCTGCAATCTCTCTCTGTCCGCCGCAATGTTGCATCTCTCTCGCTATTCTATCGCTACTATAATAATCAGTGTTCCTCCGAGCTTTCCCAGTATATACCACCTCCTTTACGTAGGGCACGTGGTACCCGTCTTGCAACTCAATCCCACCCCTACTCTGTGCAACTCTCCAACCCAAGAGTGAAACGTTACTCTCAAACTTTCTTCTACTCAACAGCTGAGCTCTAGAACTCTCTCCCAGAATCAGTCTTTCTCTCTTCCTATGACTTAAATTGCTTCAAACTCTGTGTGTCCAGGCATTTTGGCTCGAACATCCCTTGATTTTGGCCCAGTCACTCTTTCAACTATGGGGGAGGCACTCGCTATAGGCAGTTCTGCCTTTTGCCTCCCTCAATCACATAGGAAAAAAAAAAAATATATAACTACAAAATCCTGCCACAACACTGCCCCACCATGCAAACACTGTGGCTGACACTGGTGTGGCGCCAAACAGCACCCAGGTACTAAGACAACGAGCATAGTAATGTTTTATTGTATAGTAATGTCTGTTGGTCCAAAAGTCTACTGTCAATCCCCTATTAGTCGCCTCTTACGACAGACATGAAGTAAGATGCATCGGGCATATTTTTTTCCTCCACCATAAGATGAAAGCCCCTTTAATGATGTTACAATATACTGTATAGTAGATCTATATATTTTGATGTTATGTATCAGCTAATATAACACATAACTTTAAGAGGTATACAGTTTTGATGTTATGTATCAGCTAATATAACACATAACTTTAAGAGGTATACAGTTTTTATGTTATGTATCAGCTAATATAACACATAACTTTAAGAGGTATACAGTTTTCATGTTCATCTTATAATAGTGTAGAATTCGTAAAGTCAGTTAGTTGGTGTCAGTAAGCTTTAAAAGGAATATCTGACTGGCTGACTACAGGGAAAATGTAAAGGTTAGAGGTTCCGAAATCATTAAGGTATTTTTGCACAAACACAGAACAATGATATTTTGTTTTGTTTTCCGAGAATTTTAATACATCTCCCCTGGTGTGTTGTTCATTTCGCTGTCTTTCATGTTTGATGGAAATTTTAGAGCAGTTGATCGCAGTTTCGCACGTGTTTAACAATAGTGTTAACCCTCTCCGACATATGACGCGATGTTGACCCTATTGGGATACTTTAAAGCCTTTGTTACCATCAGGGGTATTTAGAAACCTATAGTTTAGTTACTTCAACCTCTGCAGTTGTCTTTGAGATAGCTGTGGGCAGAAAACTAATTTTGGAGAGGTAATTATAAGAGAGAGAACTCTATTTCTTATTGCTAGCAACCTCTGCGTCATAAATGCGTGAAAGGGTTAATGAAACCCTTTATGTGTTCGAGGATGCTTATTTACTTGAGGGAGAAGGGTTTATTTACTTGAGGGAGAAGGGTTTATTTACTTAAGGGGGGAAGGGTTTATTTACTTAAGGGGGAAGGGTTTATTTACTTAAGGGGGAAGGGTTTATTTACTTAAGGGGGGAAGGGTTTATTTACTTAAGGGGGAAGGGTTTAATTACTTAAGGGGGGAAGGGTTTATTTACTTAAGGGGGGAAGGGTTTATTTACTTAAGGGAGAAGGGTTTATTTACTTAAGGGGGAATGGTTTATTTACTTAAGGGGGGAAGGGTTTATTTACTTAAGAGGGAAGGGTTTAATTACTTAAGGGGGGAAGGGTTTATTTACTTAAGGGAGAAGGGTTTATTTACTTAAGGGGGAAGGGTTTATTTACTTAAGGGGGGAAGGGTTTATTTACTTAAGGGGGAAGGGTTTAATTACTTAAGGGGAAAAGGGTTTATTTACTTAAGGGGGAAGGGTTTATTTACTTAAGGGGGAAGGGTTTATTTACTTAAGGGGGGAAGGGTTTATTTACTTAAGGGGGGAAGGGTTTATTTACTTAAGGGGAAGGGTTTATTTACTTAAGGGGGAAGGGTTTATTTACTTAAGGGGGGAAGGGTTTATTTACTTAAGGGGGAAGGGTTTATTTACTTAAGGGGGAAGGGTTTATTTACTTAAGGGGGAAGGGTTTATTTACTTAAGGGGGAAGGGTTTATTTATTGGTTGATCTATTAATTTATGTATTTAGTTTCCTCCCTAGACCTCCATTAATTTATGTATTTAGTTTCCTCCCTAGACCTCCATTAAGCTTGAAAAACTCCACAATATCACCTTTATAAATAAATGTTTACATTTTACGGTAGAAAAATTTCCCCGCCCAAGGCCAATTTCTTCTAAATAAGAGGCTCGCTATCGCTCGCCAGGAAAAAATCGACACATAAATGGCACGAATGGTCTTAATATTGACAAATAAATGGAGTGCAAGGTATTAAAATCGCCAAACCAATGAGCCAAACATCTTAAAATTGTAAACTAATGGGGCCAAACATGAGGGAGAAGGGGGGCCTGCACAACAACAGCTATCCCCCCTTAGTCTTGGCTACCATTAGTCGACTATAATTGAGTTTGGAAGGTCGTCTAGGAATTAACCCTCTCAGACATATGACGCGATTTTGAGCCTATTAGGGATACTTTAAACTTTAAATCCTTTGTTACCATCAGGGGCATTTAGAAACCTTTAGTTTAGTTACCTTAACCTCTGCAGTTGTCTTTGAGTTAGCTGTGGGCAGAAAACTAATTTTGGAGAGGTAATTATAAGAGTGAGAGAACTCTATTTCTTATTGCTAATCTGGCAACCTCTGCGTCATATGTGCGTGAAAGAGTTAAATGGTTAAAATCTCCCTCAACTCCCCCTCTGACTCCCACACTTCCTTCCTATGTATTGTATGTATGTATTGTATGTATGTATTGTATGTATGTATTGCATGTATGTATTTTATGTATGTACTCAGGCCAATTCCCCCTTTGTTTCCTCTCTTTTATTGTCCTAAGTTGATAAAAATCGTCTACTAATAGCCAGAATTAAAGAAAGAAAGTTGTCCTTGCATCTTGAAAGGGTTAAGTATATATGTAGCCTTATTTATATATTGTATCATTTATTACACACCCCATGAAGATTGTGATGCATTTTAGAAGTCTATTTTGGCTATCATTACAAGATATATTTTACCTTAGGAAGGATCTGTGGGTCGGAGGCATATATTTGGGACGGTTCTAACGCCTTTAGATTCTTAGAGGTCCTTCCTAAGCTGCATACAATCGTTTAATGATAGCCAGAATAGTATGAAGAAGGGCGTCATAGAATACTGAAAGGGTTAACATCATTTCCATCAACCCATTCAGTACCGGTGACGTCCTTTGTATCCTATGCTGGCAATTATTAGACGATTTTGTTCGGCTTAGGAAGGATCTGTGGTAGTTTAAAAGGACTAATTGAGATAGTGCGTAGCCATTTTATGGTTAGAGGTCCTTCCTAAGCTAAATAAAATCATGTAATACCTGCCAGAATACAATGGAAAGGACGGCATGGGTACTGAATGAGTCAAAAACCTACAGTTCCGTATAGTATTTTAAAATGTAAAACTTGCAAACTAAACAAACCAAAACTGGGACAAAGACAATATCAAGTCAAATTAACTTATCAAAATCGCTATATCAACTTCGAAACTACCACTACACCACCACTACCACTACACCACCACTACCACTACACCACCACTACCACTACACCACCACTACCACCACTACCACTACACCACCACTATCACTACACCACCACTACACCACCACTACCACTACACCACCACTACCACTACACCACCACTACCACTACACCACCACTACCACCACTACCACTACACCACCATCATCACTACACCACCACTACCACTACACCACCACTACCACTACACCACCACTACCACTACACCACCACTACCACTAGACCACCACTACCACTACACCACCACTACCGCTACACCACCACTACCACTACACCACCACTACCACTACACCACCACTACCACTACACTACCACTACACCACCACTACCACTACACCACCACTACCACTACACCACCACTACACCACCACACCACCACTCCAATACACTACACTACCACTCCACTACACCATCACTTCACTACACCATCACTCCAATACACTACACTACCACTTGACCACTACACTACCCACTTGACCACTACACTACCACTTGACCACTACACTACCACTTGACCACTACACTACCACTTGACCACTACACACTACCACACACCACTACACTACCACTACCACTACACTACCATTACACCACCACCACCATACCAATATCAACACTACCACTACACTACCATTACACCACCACCACCACTACACCACCACCACCACTACACCACCACTACACCACCACCACCACTACCACTACACCACCACCACTACACCACCACTACCACCACTACCACTACACCACCACTACCACCACCACCACTACCACTACACCACCACTACCACTACACCACCACTACCACTACACCACCACTACCACTACACCACCACTACCACCACTACCACCACCACTACCACTCCACTACACCACCACTACCACCACTACCACTACCACTACCACTACACCACCACTACCACCACCACCACTACACCACCACTACCACACACCACCATCATCACTACACCACCACTACCACACACCACCACCACCACTACACCACCACTACCACACACCACCCACTACCACCCCACACTACCAACACCACTACCACTTCACCACCACTACCAACACTACCACTACCACTACCACCACTACCACTACCACTACACCACTACCACTACACCACCACTACCACTACACCACCACTACCACTACACCACCACTACCACTACACCACCACTACCACTACACCACCACTACCACTACACCACCACTACCACTACACTACCACTACACCACCACTACCACTACACCACCACTACCACTACACCACCACTACCACTACACCACCACTACCACTACCACTACACCACCACTACCACTACACCACCACTACCACTACACCACCACTACCACTACACCACCACTACCACTACACCACCACTACACCACCACCACCACTACCACTACACCACCACTACCACTACACCACCACTACACTACACCACCACTACACCACACCCACTACCCCACCCCTACCACTACACCACCACTACCACTACCCCACCACTACCACCACACCACCACTACACCACTACCACTACACCACTACCACTACACCACCACTACCACTACACCACCACTACCACTACACCACCACTACCAATACACCACCACCACTACACCACCACCACCACCACCACCACCACTACACCACTACCACTACACCACCACCACCACCACCACTACCACTACACCACCACTACCACTACACCACCACTACCACTACACCACCACTACCACTACTACCACTACACCACCACTACCACTACACCACCACTACCACTACACCACCACTACCACTACCACTACACCACCACTACCACTACCACTACACCACCACTACCACTACACCACCACTACCACTACACCACCCCTACCACTACACCACCCCTACCACTACACCACCACTACCACTACACTACCACTACCACTACACCACCACTACCACTACACCACCACTACCACTACACCACCACTACCACCACTACCACTACCACTACACCACCACTACCACTACCACCACTACCACTACACTACCACTTCAAGCAGAATCATTACAATAATATTAATTATTACTATACCGTGTTCACTATGGGTAAGCCAGAAATCTCAGCCCCAAGCTCTCTTTACTCTTAAGGGGAGATGGGCCGTTTTTCTGGTCCCCTTTCCCCCTCGTGTTAAGCCCCATTTGATTTGAGAATATAAGACGTTCGGTCCATTAGTTGGGAGATTTTAACACCTTTCGCCCAATTTAGTTGTCAATTTTAAGACCTTTCGTGCCATTTAGGTGTCGATTTCTTTCCTGGCGAGCGATAGCAAGCCTGTAATATTAACAAGAATCGGCCTTCGGCCGCTTCATTTTTCTACCAAAAAATTTACAAATTATCTTCAAAGGGGGTCTAGGGGGTGTTTTTATAAGCTTGATGGAGGTGTAGCGAGGAAACTAAGAAATAAAGGAATGCATGAATTAATAGGCCAAAAAAACGGCCCATATCCCCTTAAAAGACTTCAGTAATCGAGCTGTTAATTGTACCATATGGGAAGAGTCAAACAGGGAATAGGTGTGGAAATGTACAGCCCATTTGCTCTAGCCATTTTTGAGGTACAGAGGTTAGAGGTCACGATTTCTGGCCTACTTATAATGATTGGACAATAGCTTTCCCCAATTATCGCGACAATAAGCGCCTTCACAACAGCTGCAAGTCCGACATTGTTCGTCCGATTCGATAGATTGATGGCTAGATATGGGTCATAGCGGAAAATCTAAAATTCATGCCCGGGCCCATCAATATAATACAAAAATCCTTACTTTTGTACCTGTCGATCTAAGATGGCTTCGTTGAGCATAATTATATAAGCTGTTGAGTGAGTTGAACAGACATCAATAAAGTGCTCCTTCCCATATGGTGTTTATATTAATATCTCTGGAACCGAATTTAGTAATATAATGTTATGTAGTGTACATCAACTACAAAACTTTATACTAATTGAAAAGCAAGTTCTATCCACAAATCAATCCAGATAGTTGCATAAGGAAAAGTATAAGGGGTCCACGAATTCTTATGAGTGGACCAGAGACTATGGCATCCGAGTGTACAGTGATACCATTATATATTAACATAATATACTGTATGTCGACGAACTATTAAATATGACTGTACATATGAAAATTAATAATGTTTTGGAAAAGAGCGTTCTAAAGGTTGCAGTACAATATTCTTTTATTAGAAAAGGTTATTCGGGTAGGATTGTTATGAGGGATATAGCTTGTTGTAGGTGGGATAAAATATGTGACTGTAAATAGGTGTAATAGATAAAAATAACAATAATAATTTGTTGATTTCGAGCCGACAGTCAGTGAGGCTAAAAATACGCAGTTCCTTAATCTACCTAACATCTCAAACATTGAAAACTAATGGGGCTAAAGAAGAGGGGGGAGGGAGGTCCATAAAAGCCACCACCTCACCCTTAAGTGGTCAACAGGCGGACCTCGGCTATTGCAATGCGTGGCACCGACCGACGTAAAGCCCAGGTAGGGATGTTTACTACCCCCCCCCCCCCTCCCCGCCATCGACCCCAACAGTACCTTACTTCCTCATGTGATACCATCTTAATTAGTCCTATTATCTTCCTACGGGGGTTTGTGTGTATGTGTCTGTGTTTGTATGACTGTGTGTGTGTGTGTGTATTTGTGTGTGTGTGTGTATTTGTGTGTGAGTGTGTGTGTGTAAATATGTGTTTGTTTGTAAGACTTTTGTGTGTGTGTGTGTTTGTGAGACTGTGTGTGTCTGTAAGACTGGGTATGTATTTGTAAGACTGTGTGTGTGTATGTCTGTAAGACTGTGTGTGTAAGTCTGTGTGTTTGTGTCTGTAAGTGTGTGAGTATGCGTGTATGTGTGAGTAATTATGCTAGAATATAGGTTTGATTCCCGAAGGGAAGTAGAGAAAACCTAATATTTAGTAGGGGCCCCGGAATCATTGACGATGTTGCCTATTAGTATAATAGTCTCCATTCAACATCCACGTCAGTCGTTTGAATCAACCGCCGCTAGGAAGAATAGGAGTCATCTTCATAAGTGCAACGCTACTTCTCTTATGGTTTCGTCACAGATCGGGTACCCACTACGAAAAAACTTCGTAAACAATAAGAGAACAAAAAAGGAAAAATAATTTTCCATCTTAACACTGTTATTCACAAGCTTCCCACATTCGGTGGATTTTCTTGCGTTGTGGCTTCTTACCGCCTCTCGCCAAGCGCAACAATTCTTCCTTCAATTATATAACAAGATAACTCAAAATATCAGCAAATGGGAAGGGGATGGCTGGGAGGGACGTCGTCGTCAATGATTCCGGGGCCCCTACTAAATATTAGGTTTTCTCTACTTCCGTTCGGGAATCAAACCTATAATTTAATAGTGGCCCCTCCATCATTGACGATGTTGCCTCAATTCCAAGACTGGAGGGGGACATTCGTAGTATTAACCTCTTAACCCTTTGTCTAGGGGGGTTTTGGGCTTATTTGGGCATATTCAGGCCCTCCTGAATGATAAATCAAGTATCTGCATGAAAATAAATGTATTCAAAAACCTAGGCGCTAAAAGCTTCAAAATGAGACCAGAACGAGCTACGTAGCACTCGTGGTTCTCATACAGTGGTACCAGTAACATGGGAGTTTAGCGTATAGCGGTATATTATTCCCAGCTACGCTCACTACTGGCTACACTGCCGGCGAGTGAGTGGAGTGAGATACACTCCAGATGCAGATCCGCCGGGGAGTTAACGGTTGTAGCAGAACCGACCCTGGATGGCAGCCGCAGTCCTTCGTCCCAGCATAATGAGTTAGTCGCCTTATCCCTTATGCAGAGGGTGATTATCAGTCTGTTATGCAACGCCATGTGAGGTAAAGCCGCATGACTTTTGTTCCGGCATGCTTTTGTGTGGACCGGTTCCGGACAGTTGGACCGAAGTCATCTGGGGGCGCTGCCTCCCGCAGGAACTAACACTTGGTCGAACCTCAAAACCCTATTGCGCTAGCATGGCCGAGGGAGGGAGGACGACAGAGGGAGGACTGGAGAATCCTGGACAGTAGTCCTAAAAGTATATGTGAATTTAACCCCCAGAGCCGGAGGTGAACCCGTCCGCCTGCCGCCTGGAGCCGACAGGGGGAGAGCTATTGGTTTGTCTTTTTCTTCAAGCGCAACATTACCCGAACATCACGTTCAGTCTGTTTATCTATGACTCTCGCAGTTAAGACAGGGGAGAACAAGATCCTATAGTAAGCATTCATAGGTAACCCTTGAGCCATACCGAGGCTGAGTAGCTGACGTGATCGGACTGCCTCAAACAAGGCTGTACGAATTTCCGTGAGTGTTCTAGCTGGGGCAGGGAGGAGGTATTGTTGAAAAACTTAAACTAATTCCTGGGTTCGGGGAGAGGGATTCGGCCTTGGTTTGGCAATAGCCTGGGCCGTGTCTCTAGTTAACAAGAAGCTAATAATTGTCCTGTGGGCCTTATCTCTGACCAGAAATTTGCGTTGAAGTTCAATAGGTTCAGGAGTAATGAGTAGCAAGGGAAAATCTTCCGCCGTCAATTGAGGGGCTAAAATAAAATAAAAAATAGGGAATGGAACTCCGCCCGGTCGTTGTGCTAGCGAGTTAAACTCGATAAGGGGGGGAGGGGGAATTGGGGACAAGGAATTGGATGTAATATCTATAGCAAATTGTTGCAGTTCCTGATCCCACGTTACCCACGGCCCATCGCCCACCTCACTCAGATTCAACTCCCTTTGGTCTTTATGTGGACCACACCTGTGAAATTTACCAGAAGGCTCCTGCTGTGTGGGCAGATAATGACAACCAGTAGGGCTACATTTTTTATGACAATCAGGGCAAATGGGAGTGTCTGGGTGAGATGGATCCTGGACCGGGGAATCCGCCGGAAGAGGAACCAGCTGGCAAGGGTTGTACACAAAATATTGAAAATTTTCCGGGTCAGGTTTGGCATATATAGAAACCTGTAAGACTGTACCGGTAGCATCTTTGGCCCTAAAGACATGTTTACGGTTAACTTCAATAGCCACTCCACCGGCACCGAGACCTCCCCTTGTATTGATTTATGCCCCTCACCTTGTGTCACTGCCGTAACCGGAAGCCAGAGCCTGCCTGGCGCTTTAACTACCTGAGATTTTGATGGGACACTCGGCGGGGCTAGTGGAGCACCGGGGTGAGAACTGGGGGTAGAAGAGGGACTCGGCAGGCTACTCGCCGTATGGGTCCTATCTATCGAGGGGGACAAGTAAGGTTGGGTATCATCCGAACTTACAGAACTATTCAGACTTAGGCATTCTTGACTCAGTGTCCAACCTAGTCAAGGGGGATCTAAGGCCGGGAGGGACAATTGCCCAAGGCTCCGCCGGTAGTCCCTGCCTGGGTCGGCCGGCGGAAGGGGGAGTTATATTGGGGGGCTTGGACACACCCATGAACTCGAGGTCTCCTAATCCTAAGAGTTGCTTCGAGGTTGAGGGACGGACTAATGGGTCTGGCAACGAACCTGGGGTAACATTTAAGGCCCGCGGCTGAAGCTCTTGCCCCTCAGATCGGGAATGAAGTGGACTGTTCAGCGCCGGGCCCGTGGGCGGCGGGTAGTCATTTATACAGGCCGTGGCTGGCTCGGCGGAGGGGACTGCCAGAAAGGGAATGCCTACATTGATATGAGAGGGGGGCCTAGCTACACTGTGAGGTGGTCCCGGCGCCGGAGTAGGGGTTTGACCCTGTTTAATGGCACACTGGCTTATCACCTTCTGTAATAATTCATTTAGTTGTACAGCCGTTAACCTTGTGGTAGTGGTTTGTGTCGTTGGCCTATCATGTTGGTCTGTTTGTATCAGAGTGTCAGCCTGTTTGATAGTGGCCGCGTGTGTCTTATGAGTGTTCATCAGCGTCAGACTGCTACTAGCCGTAGCCGGGTGGGGCGAACTGCAAGCCGGTGACTTCTGGTCACGCGGCTGAGGTGTTATTGGGTTGGTTGCATTTTGCGAACCTATATCCGTGAGGGCGGCTGTCAAGCCAGGCTGGTCCTTAGAAGGAGCCAGTAGTGTCGCGTGAGACCGTATGGTCGTAACCGCATCTGACGTAATTACACCCGGAGACTGAGTAGAGGTATGAGCCATGTCGGCTTGTTGAGCCTGTTTGTTTGACAACACTAACTTGGAACCTTGGAGCCTAACGTGTACAGTTTGTCTAAGTCTAGTGGCAATGTGAGGGGGCCCGGCGTCCGGCTCGGTGAGACCGGGACTAACTCCCTGTGTCCCCGAGGAGGTCGCCTGACCTTCCAGCAGTGATCCTGTGAGATCTACTTGCGCAGAAGTAGGAGTTTCATTAGAAAGTAGCACACGTCGTGGTGGGCTCGAGAGCCGGCGGATCTTGTCAGGCAAATATTCCGTGCTGTCCATGCGCCTCAGGTTGCCCGCCGGGGGAGCCGGTTGGGTAAGGTCGAGGCATTCCGGTGACATAAAGCAGCTCCTCTTTGCTGGGGGAGAGGAGCTCTGTGCGGATGTCATGGAGGACGTAGGGGACCCCATGGTCAACAAGGGCATAGGGGAGTTATGTGATTGGTGAGCTATATGATCATCAAATGAGTACAATTGAACTACCCTTAATAATTCTGGGTTATCACATGACAGTTCTTTGTTAGCTACCTCAGAAGCATAGGTTTTAAACTTAGACTTAACATCAATGAGCGTGAGTAAACAAGACATATCTTGGGCCGCGAGCCATTCTTCGAATAAATCAGAACAAACTGGACACGTACGAGATGCCCACAAGAAAGAGTTTATGTTTACACACTGAACACATCTGATACATCTGCTATGGGCTGGTATTGGTAGCAAAAGACAAGAGGGGGTTGAGCAGACTGTAAACAAAAGCATGATGCAGAGACTCCTCACCCCGGCGGGAACGGCGCGGTATCCGGCTGTCCTGAGTGTCCACCTGGAAGGAAAAATTTCCAGGAATCAATGCTCATAAGGATATACAGGGAGAGTCTCACCCATCCTAACCTCCCGGCGTAAGAAGAATAGGAGGCCACGGCCTCCCCTTTCTTATTATCCCTAAGAGGGTGTGAATATCCTCCTCCCATGCCCCTGGGTAGTACAAAGGAAATCAAGCAACAACAGGTCTAGTGACCCTTCTAGGTTGCTTGTCCTCCAAAACACTGAGGATCAAGTGTCCAAACAGTGGTTTAGAGTGGGTAAGGGAACATTGGAAAGGGAACTACTGCCCTGGAACTAATGTCCGTGGCAGGACTAGGAAGTTAGTAGGGGACATATGGGTTAGTAACTGAGGGGAGGATAAAATAAAGTTATTCATTTACAAACGCAGTCAGTCGCGGGTTTGATGCGAGATATTTGTCTAGGCGGAGTTTAAATGAATCAACGGTGCTGCAGTCTATAACGTCTCGGGGAAGCCCATTCCACAAGTTGACAACTCGATTGAAGAAGAAATTCTTAGATTCGTGTGAGTTAAAAGATTTACCAATAATTTTGCAACCGTTTCCCTGCGTGTAATTAGATTGGTCGATAGTGAAGTACTTACTACAGTTCATATTGTCGATTCCTTTGATGATTTTGAACACTTGAATTAAGTCACCTCTTAATCTGCGCTGGGTTAAAGGAAATAGATTTAATTCTCTAAGACGCTCTTCGTATCGTTTGTTCTTTAGGCTAGGTATCATTTTGGTAACTCTACGTTGAACTCGTTCTAGCTTGTTTATGTCTTTTTGGTAATAAGGGCACCAGCATTGAACGCAGTATTCCAGAAGAGGGCGGACTAAGGAATTGTAAAGGGTTAGGATAACGTCTTTGGATTTATGCTCAAATGACCTGCCTATAAAGCCAATTATTTTGTTTGCCTTCTTAACAACTTCTGAACATTGTTGACTCGTTTAGGTTACTCGATATTGTTATTCCCAGATCGGTTTCTCTGTTTACATTCTTAAGCTGAGTGCCATTCATCGAATAGTTTGCTTTCTCATTTAGGTATCCGATATGTAGTACTTTACATTTATCCGCATTGAAACTCATTTTCCAAATTTGGGCCCAACATGACAATTTATCTAGATTGTGTTGCATATCATCAACTTGATCTTTAGAGAGTACGCTATTTACAATTTTTGTATCGTCAGCAAATTTTGAGATTGTACAGGTGAGACCCTCATCTATGTCGTTGATGTAAATTAGAAAGAGAATTGGTCCTAGTACCGATCCCTGGGGTACCCCGCTACTTACATTGGTCCATTTAGATGCCTTACCGTTTATGACTACTCTTTGCTTTCTGTCGCTGAGCCAATTTTCTATCCATTTCAACACACCGTCTTGTATTCCATGCGCTTTTAGTTTTAGCAGTACACGTTTGTGGGGAACTTTGTCAAAGGCCTTTTGAAAATCAAGGTATATAATATCTACAGCTTTACTCTCATCGTAGAGGTTGAGGATATCGTGGAAGAAGTCTAAGAGGTTTGTTAAACAGGAACGTTTTTTACGAAAGCCGTGTTGAGTATCTTTAAGTATGTTATTTTCCTCTAAGTGATTTACGAGTCTGTCTCGTATGACCGTTTCTAGCATTTTACATACAACTGAGGTTAAGCTAATTGGACGATAGTTACTGGGTATGGATTTGCTGCCTTTTTTGAATATCGGTGTTACGTTGGCTATCGTCCACTGATCAGGCATAGTTCCAGACTGCAAGGATTTATTGAATAGTAATGTCAGTGGTTTGGAGAGCTCATCCTTAGCTTCCTTTAGAACTCTAGGCGAGATTGCATCAGGTCCAGGCGTTTTATTTACCTTGAGTTTATCTAAACAATTCAATACTTCTCTCTCTGTAACGGTGATATTGCTTAGAACATCTGAATTATCAATCTGAATTGGCGATGGTGTAGGGATATCACTGAGGTCTTCTGTTGAAAAAACTGATGCAAAGAAGGTATTGAGGGCATTACTCATTTGTACTTCGTCTTTGGTGTATTCTCCATTTTCATCGACTAACGGTCCAACAGTTGAAGTAACTACTTTTTTCTTTCTGATATAACTATAGAATTCTTTCAGGTTTGTTTTTCTTTGATTCGCAATATGTAACTCTAGGGTCTTTTTACTTTGCTTAATTAACTTTTTGGCTTTGCGTCGTAGCTCTACAAATTTCACCCGTTCTTCGTCATTTTGTGAGGATTTTAATCTATCATTAGCACATTTTTTAGCAAGCAGGCAGTTTGAAATATCTTTATTCCACCATTTGGGCTTATTATTATGGCCTGGACACCGTATTTTCGATGGTATGCAGTCTTGCACTGCTTTTAGGTAAGTGGTTTCGAATAACTTCCAAGATGTATTTATGTCGTTATTGTTAATTAAAAAGCTCCAGTCAGTTTCTTTAAACATAGCTCTAAGTTTATGAAAGTTTGCTTTCTTGAAATTAGGGACTTTTTCGATGCTACTATTTGGTTCGTTACTAGTAAAGTTTAAAGTGAAAGTTATCGTACGATGGTCGCTGTTACTGAATTCATCACCAACATTCAAATTCTCTATTAATTCTTCTTTTGTTGCAAGTACAATGTCAAGAACGTTATTACCACGGGTCGGTGTTCGAACAAATTGATAAAGCGAACTCTCTTGCAAGTTCGTATACAAGTCATGTCCGGAGTGTGAAGTAAGAGTATCACCCCACTTGGTCACAGGTAAATTAAAGTCGCCAAAAAATACGGTATCTTGTGAGTTACTTACATCTGCAATTTGTTCATAAATTTCTCGGTCAGTTTGCACTGATTGAGCTGGAGGTCTGTATATTAATGCAAGTATTATTTTTGTACCTTTATTATTCTTTATTAGCACAAAAGATGTGTCGACGTTCACAATTTGAGGTTTTGACAAGAGGGTCGGGTTAAGACTTTCTTTGATATAAAATAAAACGCCACCTCCATTTTTATTTATTCGGCTTTTCTCAAACATTACATAACCGGGAAGTGAATACTCTGCTAAAAAGTCTCTATCTACTGTATTGAGCCAAGATTCTGTTATACCAATCACATCATAATTTTCAGTAAACACTAGTTCCTCTAAATCTGAAAATTTATTGCGTATGCTACGAGCGTTTGCATAGAAAACCTTTAAAGTTGCGGTTTTAGAACTCACAGAACGTTCTTTAATCAAATTTTTGGTTCTGGTCGGATCTACATTTACATTCATGGCTGTCATCGGTCCTCGGTCGTTATCCCTGGCGGTTTTGAATTTGGGTCGTGTTGGTGGAGCTTTATCCAAATTCGTGGTTCTTGACAGATTAGCATTTAATTCCTTCGCAGGTTGCCGCCCTCGCTGTCTTCGGTCCTCCTCCTTCCTGGTTGTCCTGTTCTGAGTCGATTTCTTCTCCGAAAATCCTTCACCGCATCGTTGAGAAGACGCCCAAAACGTGCTGCTCCCACCTGGTTCAGATGAACTCCATCGTCCGAAAACAAATAGTCATCGTAGTAGAAATTGTCCCAGGTGTCGACGAATCCCACGTTTTCCTTCCTGCAGAGGTTTGCTAGACAACGATTTGTGCTGGTGGCTATGTTGTAAAATCGGCTCTCTACACCAAGCCGGGGGATGATTCCTGAGACGATGATCCTTGATGACTTCTCCTTAAACGACTTGATCAGCTGCTGGTACTTTAAAAGCAAATCTTCCGACCGGGTTCGCTGTACATCGTTGGATACAACGTGGATGACGTACATTGTATTAGCAGGGGCCAGCTTAGATACTTCGTCAACTGCAGCAACTACATCGTCCACACCACCACCAGGGATACAAAAACGCTTCCTGGTCTTAGGTGCTCTGGCGCAAAACTCTGTGAGCTGACCACGTATCATCGAGTCTCCCACGAGCCGGACTTCTTCTATTTCCGCTTCGTCATCTGAGTCTGTGAGTATCTGGAAGCGGTTTTGACACTCAGTAATCGGTATGGGTTTCCTGGTCTTGGGGCAAACGTTGTTCCTCACGACACGGAAGTTGTCTTGAGGCGGAAGAGGGTCACTATTTGTTTCTTGAGTATCGGAACCATCAGCTGAAATGGCTACTGCAGGCGTTGAATTGTTGGCAGTTGACGTTGTTGGTGGCTGCTGGAGTTGCGGTGACAATTGAAGTTTGTGGTACTCCAACGTTGAGTGTTACAAACTCTTGGAGTGATTCCAGCTTCATGGTGAGGATGTTGATCTTGTTGTAGGCTTCATCTAATTTCACTGTCAAATTCTCTCGTTGCTGGCAGAGACGGCAGACTTGAAGATCGACAGTAGCAAAAAAAAAAAAAAAAAAAAAAAAAAAAAATGGACTCACCAAACCTACCGGCGCAGTTCGTACAAGTGCGAGGCATGGTAACAGTCAGTTTCTTCAGATCACTTCACTCACTTTAAAACACTTAACTCACTTTAAAACACTTAACTCACTTTAAAACACTTCACTCACTTTAGAAACACTTCAATCACTTCAACCGAAAACAAATATGTTGAAATACACAACAATAGGTTATCAGGGGTGATAGCCTAACCGAAAACAAAATAATTGAGATACGCAGAATTAGGCTTCCAGGGGCGATAGCCTAACCAAAGTTTAAAAAAAATTGAAATCCGCACCAATAGGCTACCAGCGTTGAATAGCTTAACCGAAAATAATAAAATTGAAATACGCAGAAATAGGCTACCAGGTGTGATAACCTAACCTTAAACAAATATATATATATATATATATAACAGAATATGTAACTAAATATACAATTCACCAAATAGAGATTATATAAAAATAAAGTGTTACTGCACACAAGGGGTTAATATACTGTATCAACAGATGGCCCTGGTGTCACTGTTGCCTAGTAAAGCAGTAGCCTACTCTTTTTAGATAAAACAAAAAAAGTGTATCAGTCAAAGGTTACTACAAGATCGTGCAAGCACCAACTAAAATTACAGATATATATAGCTACAGTAGGATACTAAATACAATATCTACTAGAGTTAATAAGAACAACAGATTGGCTGGCTATAGGCTAGGCTAGGTTTGGATTAGGTTAAAAGCTTGGCAGGTTGGGTTAGGCTAGGTTAGTTTGTACAAATACCACCCTTAGCTTAAAGTAAAATCACTCTGAGGAGAAAAAGTCAAGAATATATCTAGGGGAAAAAGATAAATGAATGCACTTCAATTTACTACAAAATTGGCTGGAATTTAATATGTATAATCCCCCCAAAAAAATGTGTTTACAAAATGGCGTCAGCGTTCGTTCCTGTAGGCAGGTTAGTTAGTACACAATATTGTTTATTAGCAAATTAATATGCAAAGCTTTACTTACATACAAGGCAGTTAAATTGATACTTACTACAGTAGGTAATGGGTAAAATTAGGGGCTACGATTTTATATCAAATAAGAAGAGAGCATTTGTTTACAAACAAAACAAACAAAGAACAACAGATGGCGCTAGTGGCGCCCTGTCCGAGCAGGAGTCTTGTGATAAACACAAAGTTTATCGGTCAATACACAGCGAAATATCGTGCAGTGTTACTTACTAAGCTACAGGATGGTTAAACGTGCTCTTAACCACCTTTCATGCACAAGAATGAAGAGGATGAGTAGTTAACCCTTTACGAGCGGCGTATGCGGTTTATTTATATGTACCGCCCAGCGGGGTGTTTTTAGCCAAAATAGGGCTGTTTACGTGATCATTTTCATGCCTAAATAAGACCCAGAACGTAAAACAAGTATCTATCCCTGAAAGGGCATAAACAGAGCTTTCGAATGACACCATAACGATCCTTTTATGATGGCTAGTTTTCTTGCAATAACCGTGCAACGCGAGTGCAAAAAGCAGGTAATTAGCCACTTTCCCGATACAATTCCGTATATAGCGAGTGAGAGAGGTAGGAGGGAGGTGAGATTCGTGTCAGTAGGTTCGCCGCGGTGGTCTGGAGCAGTCGTACACTCGCTACTCTCCTGCCACCACTTGTCTCTCTCTCTCAGCAACATTACGTGCTGAAATTGCCACTCGAGTTATGTCGAGCGCCGCCACATAGTCCAGCTTTATTTAACTCGACTTATGTGGTGAGCCGCTTTTTAAGGGTTAATACTCAAATTATGATCGATATCGTGAGAGCGTTGACAGAGCGTCTGCAGCGTCTGGCGGTAGCGAGGTGAGTCAAAGCAATGAAGGGGATAACATGAGAAGGGGATACACCCCAAAACGGAGAGCCCCCGTTACGGCGTATGTCGTAGCACAGGGAGCCCTTTTAACGGCGGACCGCTCTGTGCTCCACAAAACACACAAGCAGCCGCTGATTAGTTTACCAACTGGGCCGCCAGCAAGGCGGGGTAAACGTCATTGAGGTAAGCGTGCTAACTGATGGACATAAGTGCAGTGTCCGCCGGGGTCTATTATCCACTGGGCCGCCGGCACGGCGGCGTAAACGAACGCAATATCCCCCGTCAAGAACTGACCAGGCTGAAAGAACGGGGGACCCCGAACGGTGGGTATCGGTGTGTTCCGTATACGAAAACACCACCCGCCGGAGGACTAGTAGCTCTCGCAACCGCCGGGAGGCGGAGGCAAAGTCCGAGGGGTTGAGAAGCACCTTGCCAATCAGATCTATATCAGCGTCCGCCGGATTCCCGAGGGACCAGGGACCAGGGGGCAGTGGCGCCGCCACACCCACCAATGCAAAGACCCGGCGAGGGAGACACGAGCTCGTGAACACGCCGGCACGGCGGACCGACCCAACGGCTACAACCGTAGGCCGGCGAGCTCAGCAAAGTGAGGGGGGGGGCTCGGAGCAAGGCACAGTCGCGAGGAAACGAAACCCCAAACTCACGCACTCCCACGCTTGAAACACGTTGCCGGACTCCCAGAAAGTGGCACACTAACCACAGGGAGACCACAACTCACAGGGGACATAATAAAAAACAATCACAGTAATAATAAAATCGCCAAACAACTAGATAACCTATGGGCTTATCCGGGAAAAATATACAGACCACACGAAGAACTAAGAACCTTGCCAAAAGGGCGAAGAGAAAAGCCCCCACAAGGGGCCTCTCCACAGGCTCAAATGCCGGAGGATGCCACAACCACGTGGAACAATCCTAACCCTGGCACGTCTGTAACAAAGACAGGGTCCTTAGACCCTCAAGCTGTTCCTAGGAACAGCAAGAAACTTAAAGGAAAGCCTCCTAACTAAGTAAAAAGCAAAAACTAAGGCGCCTAGCAACAAAAATTGAACACAAGGAGAAGCGCCTAAACGTACACTAATTTAACACTTCCTGCGGGCCAACAATAACACAACCCGTGCTAGTTAGTCTAAACCCTGCTCACTATCTCCCAGATACATACAAATGAGAAAAGACTCGCTAGAGGAGAGCGAGCGTCGAATGAAGCCGGAGCACGGGGGCACAAGTGTTGACAGTAGGCCCGCGAGGAAGAGAAGGAAGAATTGTTGCGCTTGGCGAGAGGCGGTAAGAAGCCACAACGCAAGAAAATCCACCGAATGTGGGAAGCTTGTGAATAACAGTGTTAAGATGGAAAATTCTTTTTCCTTTTTTGTTCTCTTATTTTTTACGAAGTTTTTTCGTAGTGGGTACCCGATCTGTGACGACACCATAAGAGAAGTAGTGTTGCACTTATGAAGATGACTCCTATTCTTCCTCGCGGCGGTTGATTCAAACGACTGACGTGGATGTTGAATGGAGACTATTATACTAATAGGCAACATCGTCAATGATGGAGGGGCCACTATTAAATAGAACATTTGGGAAAGCAGACAGTGATTTGGATACCTATACTTGATGAGTCAAAATACTCGTGGACATAAAATAATAGCAGCCTATACAAGACATTCGTCTTACTGTACATTCTTGTAAAGTATATGGGTATGAGAAAGGTATTTAAGGGAAGATGGGCCGTTTTTCTGGTCCTCCTTTTTCCTAATGTTTAACCCCATTGGTTTTCAGATTTTACGACATTCGCTCCATTAGTTAGGCAATTTTAAAACCTTTCGCCCCATTGCTGTGTCAATAGTAAGACTTTTCGTGTCATTCAGGTGTCGATTTATTTCCTGGCGAGCGATAGCGAGCCTTTAATTTAAGGGCAACCGGCCTTCGGCCGGAACATTTTTCTATCGACAAATTTACACATTTATTTAGGAGGGGGGTCTGGGGGGGGGGGGTATTTAAGCTTGATATAGGTCTAGGGAGGAAACTAAAGAAACAATAAAAATATATGTAAAGGAGGAAATATATACGCTCATCCCCCCTTCAAATATATACGCTCATCCCCCCTTCAAATATATACGCTCATCCCCCCTTCAAATATATACGCTCATCCCCCCTTCAAATATATACGCTCATCCCCCCTTCAAATATATACGCTCAACCCCCCTTCAAATATATACGCTCATCCCCCCTTCAAATATATACGCTCATCCCCCCTTCAAATATATACGCTCATCCCCCCTTCAAATATATACGCTCATCCCCCCTTCAAATGTGGATACTAATCTACAGGTATAGAGGCACATTGGTGGGGTATTAAAGCCATCTCTTAACCCTTTCAGTACCGGTGACGTCTTATTATGTTTGCTCTTAGTTACATTTAGACGATTTAATGAAGCTTGGGAAAGATATATGGTAGCTAAAAGGATTAATTGAGATCATCTGTAACCTATAAATGGGTAGATCTCGGTAATGGGAGTGTTTATGAAGCAAAGTAAAATACAGTATATGCCGGTATATAATTATGGTGGATAGAAAAATATGTAAATATATAAATAAATAAATATAATAGAAATACAAAATAAAATATCCCCATCCCTTAAAGTGACCCTGACAATATAATCTCATAAAGGCATATTGTCATTAATAAACCCTGCAGCTAATGTAAGGATGAAAAAGGTTAATCACAATCAATAAACCCAATTATTGTGTATGCTTTTATATACCCTTTATTCTTAATTACTTATACAGTAGTGTAGTGCATGCCCTTTGTAAGCTTTTAATAGTAATAAAGCCATCTAAGACCAGGATAGACAGGTAAATTACTATGATTATTATGTTTTCTCCACTAACTAACTTTACTCCTAAACTCGATTAATTAAATTCACAAACACATGTGGCAGTCCGGGGATTCGAACCCAGGATGCTCACACCGAAAATCAACACACTTATGCATTGCACCACGAAGACAGTATAAGTTATTTTTTATACCCAATGAGTGTATACACCTTATATACGGTACTGTATATACCGTATTATATATTATTATCTCTTATGTTAATAGTATTATATATTATTATCTCTTATGTTAATAGTATTATATATTATTATCTCTTATGTTAATAGTATTCGTGAACACAGGAATAGTATTATATATTATTATCTCTTATGTTAATAGTATTATATATTATATATGTTATATATATATTTAAGACCAGCAATTATGTTGTAAGGGGGTATGTGTTATATATATATATATATATATATATATATATATATATTTAATTACCGTATGTATCTCTCTTTAGTTTCTTCCCTAAACCTCCATCAAGCTTAAAATACATCCTAAAGATCCCCTTCGAGATTAATTTGTAAATTTTTCGACCGAAAAATATCCGTTCCTCTTAAATTACAGGCTTGCTATCGCTCACCAGGAAAAAAATCGACACCTAAATGGCACAAAGGGTCTTAATATTGACAAAGAAAGGGTTCGAAAGGTCTTAAATTCGACAAACTAATGGGGGCGAACGTCTTAAAATTTCAAAACTAATGTAATGGGGCTAATCATGAGGGAGAAGGGGATCCAGAAAAAGCCACTACCTCCCCCTTAACCCTATCTGATGCCATTTATTTATTTATATTTCTTGTTTTTTTTTGTTAACTCCATCTGATAAACATCCATTTGTTCCGCTCCATTAGTTGCGATTAAGATATCTCACCTCATTAGTTTGGCGATTATAAGACGCTTCACCCCATGCAAGTGTCTATCTTTCAGTGCGAGCTCATTTTTTCCCGAAAAATGTAAAAATTTAGCATGAAGGGCGTCTATGGGGATATTTTAGTTTGAAGGGGAGTGGGGAGCTGTTGTTTTCTAGTCTTGAGGGGGGTCACCGGATTTTTTTTTATTTATCTCCTGTTCTCTCTTTCCCTGGCTTGTATCCATTCGGCCCCATTCAGCCAACTGTTTTAAGACGTTTATCCCCATCCAGGTGTCGATTTCTTCCTGGCGAGCGATAGCGAGCCAGAGCCAGCATTGTATTGAGAAATCTGGCTTCGCCGGAGACATTTTTCTATTGAAAAATGTACAAATTTAGCTTGCTGTCAAACAAAAAATATATATCTGGCTCGCTCCCGCTCGCCAGAAAAATATTGACACCTGGATAGGGGTAAACGTCTTAAAACAGTAGGCTGAATGGGGCCGAATGGATACAAGCCAAAGAGAGAGGGAGAGAAAGATAAAAAAAGCGAGATGGGCTCCCTTTAGGGCAGATCTCCACTCGAGGGATTTTTTCTTGATCCCTTTCTCCCTCATGTTTAGCCCCATTGCTTTTGATATTATAAAACGTTTGCCCCATTAGTTTAGCGATTTTAAGAACTTTCACCCCATATTAAGACCTTTCGTGCCATTCAGGTGTCAAGTTTATCCTGGCGAGCGATAGCGAGCCTGTAATTTAAGAGGAACCGGCCTTCGGCCGGGACATTTTTCTACCAAAAAATGTACAAATATATCTTGAAAGGGACTCAAGGGGGTGTAATTTTAAGCTTGATGGAGGTCTAGGGAACCAACTAAATACCTCCCCTTAAGGGCAAACTAATTATACGTCACGCCAATCGCACAGAAAAGATATACCTGAATGGGTTGAAACATCTTATAATCGTCAAAAAATTAGGGTGAAACGTCTTAAAATCGACAAATGTATTGGGCAAAACGTGGGGCGGGAACCTAAAAACACCAATATCGGATGAGATATGGATAATTTAATAATCCGTCTGGTATTTGGCGTACACCGATAGTCTTCTGAATAATTAATTTTGAAGATGCGCCATCATTAATTTTGAAGCTGCGCCATCATTATTTTTGAAGCTCCGCCATCATTAATTTTGAAGATGCGCCATCATTATTTTTGAAGATGCGCCATCATTAATTTTGAAGCTGCCCCATCATTAATTTTGAAGATGCGCCATAATTATTTTTGAAGCTGCGCCATCATTAATTTTGAAGCTGCGCCATCATTATTTTTGAAGCTGCGCCATCATTAATTTTGAAGCTGCGCCATCATTAATTTTGAAGCTGTGCCATCATTAATTTTGAAGCTGTGCCATCATTAATTTTGAAGCTGCACCATCATCAATTTTGAAGCTGCGCCATCATTAATTTTGAAGCTGCGCCATCATTAATTTTGAAGCTGCGCCATCATTAATTTTGAAGCTGCGCCATCATTAATTTTGAAGCTGCCCCATCATTAATTTGGAAGATGCGCCATAATTATTTTTGAAGTTGCGCCATCATTAATTTTGAAGCTGCGCCATCATTAATTTTGAAGCTGTGCCATCATTCATTTTGAAGCTGTGCCATCATTAATTTTGAAGCTGCACCATCATTAATTTTAAAGCTGCGCCATCATTAATTTTGAAGCTGCGCTATCATTAATTTTGAAGCTGCGCCATCATTCATTTTTGAAGCTGCGCCATCATTAATTTTGAAGCTGCGCCATCATTAATTTTGAAGCTGTGCCATCATTCATTTTGAAGCTGTGCCATCATAAATTTCAGCCGGTGTCATCCGAAGATTTTTTTTCTCCAGCAATTCTGGTCTGGACAGCTTTTAACCTTCAGTACCGGTATATAGATAATGATTTACTATAGCTATTAGTGTGACCTTTATATATATATATATATATATATATATATATATATATATATATATATATATATATATATATATATAATATATATATATAATATATATATATATATTGAATTGAATACCGACAGCTTAATTACAGTTATTGATTTTCTTGCTTATAAATATTGTTTAATTTCTTTTAGAGCCTGAAGATGCCGCTATGATGGCGAAACGTTGCAATTGAACAAATGTAAACTAAGAAAAATATAAATAAAATGGCAAATTTTGGACAATTGGTGTTTGAATACTCCATACAAGGTAGAAAAGCATTAAGAAAATTGTAAAATATAAGCAAGAAAACCAATAACTGTAATTATGCTGTCGTATTCAATTCAATATGTGTTAAAGAAAATCTGCTTCCTAAATTTGACAATATATATATATATATATATATATATATATATATATATATATATATATACTGTATATACAGTATATATATACTGTATATTATTTATTGTATATTTATATATATATTTATGTGCATTGCTATACCTCTTTTCTACCTTTGACTTTTCACACTGTATACCAAACTCGAGTGTTGAAAAGGTGAGGTGGCATGTTGGAATGTCAATTACTGTGTGTTATATCAAGGTGAATGTTATTATTATGGTTGTGATGATGGTGGTGGTGATGATGGTGGTGGTAGTGGTGTTGATGTTGGTAGTGGTGATAGGCTAATGGTTTTGGTGTTGTGGTGATGGTAGTGGTGATGATGATTGTGGTGCTGGTGGTGGTGGTAGTGATGGTGGTGACGATGATGATGATGATGGTGGTGATAATAATAGTGGTAATATTGGTGCTGATGAGGTGATATACTAGCCACTACCATCATCCCCACCATTATTATCACGATGTTACTAGTTGTGATGATGGTTGTAGTGATGATGGCATTTGTGGTGATGATGGTATTGGTGGTGATGATGGTGGTGGTGACGATGATGATGGTTCGTATGATGGTGATAATGATAGTAGTAATATTGGTGCTGATGAGGTGATATAGTAGCTACTACCATCATCACCACCATTATTATCACGATGTTACTAGTTGTGATGATGGTATTGGTGGTGATGATGGTGGTGGTAATGGTGATGGTTCGTATGGTGGTGATAATGATAGTGGTAATATTGGTGCTGATGAGGTGATATAGTAGCTACTACCATCATCACCACCATTATTATCACGATGTTACTAGTTGTGATGATGGTATTGGTGGTGATGATGGTGGTGGTAATGGTGATGGTTCGTATGGTGGTGATAATGATAGTGGTAATATTGGTGCTGATGAGGTGATATAGTAGCTACTACCATCATCACCACCATTATTATCACGATGTTACTAGTTGTGATGATGGTATTGGTGGTGATGATGGTGGTGGTAATGGTGATGGTTCGTATGGTGGTGATAATGATAGTGGTAATATTGGTGCTGATGAGGTGATATAGTAGCTACTACCATCATCACCACCATTATTATCACGATGTTACTAGTTGTGATGATGGTAGTGATGATGATGATGATGGTAGTGGTGATGGTTCGTATGGTGGTGATAATGATAGTAGTAATATTGGTGCTGATGAGGTGATATAGTAGCTACTACCATCATCACCACCATTATTATCACGATGTTACTAGTTGTGATGATGGTAGTGATGATGATGATGATGGTAGTGGTGATGGTTCGTATGGTGGTGATAATGATAGTAGTAATATTGGTGCTCATGAGGTGATATAGTAGCTACTACCATCATCACCACCAACATCCCCACCATTATTATCACGATGTTACTAGTTGTGATGATGGTAGTGATGATGATGATGATGGTAGTGGTGATGGTTCGTATGGTGGTGATAATGATTGTGGTAATATTGGTGCTGATGAGGTGATATAGTAGCTACTACCATCATCACCACCAACACCCCCACCATTATTATCACGATGTTACTAGTTGTGATGATGGTTGTAGTGATGATGATGATGGTAGTGGTGATGGTTCGTATGGTGGTGATAATGATAGTGGTGGTATTGGTGCTGATGAGATGGTATAGTAGCTACTACCATCATCACCAACACCACCACCATTATTTCACGATGTTACTAGTTGTGATGATGGTAGTAGTGATGATGGCATTGGTGGTGATGATGGTATTGGTGGTGATGATGATGATGGTAGTGGTGATGGTTCGTATGGTGGTGATAATGATAGTGGTGGTATTGGTGCTGATGAGATGATATAGTAGCTACTACCATCATCACCACCAACACCCCCACCATTATCATCATGATGTTATACTGGTTGTGGTGATGGTGGTGATGATAATGGTGGTAGTGATGGTGATGGTAGTGGTGATGATGGTGGTGATTATGGTAGGCTACTGGTGGTGGTGGTGATGATGGTAGGTAGTGTTGATATTGATGGTAGTGATTATAATAATAGTGATGTTGATGATGGTGGTGGTGATGATGATGATGGTAGTGATGATGATGCTGGTACGTAGTGGTGATGATGATGGTATTTGGTAGTGATGATGGTGGTGGTGATGATAATGGTACTTAGTGGTGATGATGATGGTAGTGTAGTGGTGATGGTGGGGATAGTGATGGTGGTAGTGATGATGATGGTGATGATACAAAGGAGTACACAGGAAATCAAGCAACAACAGATCCAGTGACCCCTAAAGGATGCATGCCCTCCAAAACACTGATGGTCAAGTATCCAAAAAGTAATTTTGAGTGGGTAAGGGAAAAATTGAAAGGGAAGACTGCCCTGGGACAAATGCCAGTGGCAGGATTAGGAGATGTTAGTAGGGGACAGTTGTTAATAATATAATAGAGAAAAAAAACACACTTTATTCATTTAAGGGCCCTTCACAGTCAGGAGTGCGAGCTAGAATCACTAGGAGTAATGACTCCTGTTGATTCCTGGGAATATGACCGCGAGTGTCCTCACGACAGAGTAGGAGTAAGCGGGAGTGTCCCTGCGAGTCACAAGGAGTCACTGGGAGTTACCAGGAGTCACCGGGATAAAACCGGGAATGAAGTGCGAGTTATTGAAAATTTGAAAAGTAACGGTCGTTTTCGGATTAGTGCAATATACGAGTCAATATGAGTAATACATGAGTCACTGGGAGTTAGATAGAAGTCACTGGGAGTTGTTAGGAATGACCTGTGTCGCGTGGCTGCCAACTCGTGGTGCGGTGTTGCCACCAACTCACAGTAGACTTGCCGTTTGCGCAGGGGCTCCCACAGACAGAAGCACTGGACACACGTGCATCCACTGTGAGCCTCCAGGCATGTGTGGGACCCTATAATTTAAAGTTGCCATCCCTCAAGTACGTCTCTTGTAGGCTATCACTACAGTCCTCTAATATCATCATTAGTATTATGACTGTATTCATACATCATTAAAGACAATAATAGAATACGATAAGTCTGTATTATGTACTGTACGGTCATTATATCAATACTTACTATAATTTAAAAAACAAATATATGTAAAGTATTGTCTAAAGAGTGCCTAGTTAATCCTTCACACATTCTCGTTTTCCTTCGTTAGCGAGTTCTGTAATATTTCATAATATTACCTAAAATTATAGGTTATGTTAGCTTGGTTAGGTTAGGTCAGGAGAGTTGGAGAACTTGTAAACTAGAAGTAGGCTAGTGTAACATTGACCATACATTGTTCACATTATTAAATACCTCACCTACAGTAATTTCCTTCTCTATACACAATCACTGTGTTAAATACAACATCTTGTGTGCAATTGTACTTACACAGGCCTATTTATAATGTTTGACCAAGAAAACTAAAGTACCCGTATATATTATACTTTCAGGTGAGGAGTATTACAGTTTTATATGAATAATATTTGTTTAATCCACCTTCATTTCACTTTGAGATAGCTTGAGAATGCACCTACAATTAATAAATATTGCGAAATTGTCTGGGTAGGGGAGGTGGGGGGTGGAATCCCCAGCTAGGTAGGCTCGCTTTGCTCACCACCCTCACCCATGAATAGTGGGCCCTTTATTACATGTGCGCCCATCTTTGTAGGCGCCTCTGACGCTTGGAGAGCATGCTCGGTGACTATACCAGTGGCTCCTGGTGGTTCCTGGTGACTCCCGTCAATTCCCAGTGACCCTCAGTGACTCACATGTATTACCTATCTATATCCCAGTGACTCCCAGTGAAACTGGGAACTGAAACTGAAACAGAACACTGTCTGCGATTTAGATAGGCGTCACTGGGAGTCACCAGGACTTACTCAGAGTCACTAGGGTGTCACTGGGAGTCACCAGGACTCACTGGGAGTCACCAGGACTCACTGGGAGTCACTAGAAGTGTTCCGACTTGCGGCAAGAGCTTTAAACACGGTGAACATTTTGTCGGACAGGGCCAATCGGCCGCGACTGGTCGGAAGTCACTGGGAGTCTAACAGAAGTCACTAGAAATCGCTAGAGTCACTAGGAGTCATCGCTTTTCACCGCGAATAGGCCCAGGAGTCCGAATTTTCACCTACTTCTAGTAATTCTAGCTCGCACTCCTGACTGTGTGAAGGGCCCTTTACAAATGCAGTCAGTCATGGATTTAAAGCAAGGTGTTTGTATACAGTAGGCGAAGTTTAAAAGAATGAACAGTGTTGCAGTCTATGACATCTCGGGGAACCCATTCCACAATTTGACAACTCGATTGAAGAAGAAATTCTTAGACTCGTGTGAGTTAAAAGATTTACCAATAATTTTGCAACCGTTCCCTCACGTGTAATTTGATTGATCGATAGTGAAATGTTTATTACAGTTCATATTGTCGATGCCTTTGATTATTGTGAACACTTGAATTAAGTCGCCTCTTTATCTGCGCTGTGTTAAAGGAAATATAGTTAATTATCTAAGATGCTCCTCGTATGGTTTGTTCTTTAGGCAAGGCATCATTTTGG
The DNA here is from genome assembly GCA_032716605.1 of Paralithodes platypus. Taxonomy (NCBI): domain Eukaryota; kingdom Metazoa; phylum Arthropoda; class Malacostraca; order Decapoda; family Lithodidae; genus Paralithodes; species Paralithodes platypus. The sequence goes on from CM064485.1 coordinate 50,973,712, forward strand.
TAACTCTACGTTGAACTCATTCTAGCTTGTCTATATCTTTTTTGGTAGTAAGGGCACCAGGATTGAACAGAATATTCCAGGAGAGGGCAGACTAAGGAATTGTAAAGAGTTAGGATTACATCTTTGAATTTATGCTCAAATTACTTGCCTACAAAGCCAATGATTTCGTTTGCCTTCTTAACAACTTCTGAACATTTTTTACTCGGTTTTTGGTTACTCGATATTGTTATTCCCAAATCAGTTTCTCTGTCTACACTATTAAGCTGGGTGCCATTCATTAAATAGTTTGCTTTCTCATTTCGGTTTCCGATATAGAGCACTTTACATTTATCCGCATTGATACACATTTGATTTTTGTTTACCATTTTCAATCAATTTATTTTTTAGCTTACTCCCTAGATTAAGAAAACCAACTCCCTAGACCCCCTTCAAACTAAAAAAGAAGAAGAAGAAATTAGTGTCATCCAGACCCCTTTCAAACTAAATATGTACATTTTTCGGTAGAAGAAGCAACACAATCAAAAAATACATTATGAACCGGTAGTCAAAACTCTCTAATTTTACTTTCTCTCTCTCTCTCTCTCTCTCTCTCTCTCTCTCTCTCTCTCTCTCTCTCTCTCTCTCTCTCTCTCTCTCTCTCTTGTATACCGGTACAACATTTTCAAGAGGCCGAGCGAAGAGAAGAAAATAGAAAGTCCATATTAAAAAATATATATATATATATATATATATATATATATATATATATATATATATATATACAGTATATACTGTATATATATAATATAACATAATTAATCTGTGTAATAAGAAACTTCGAAAAAAGGCTCGTGACACCAGCCTATTTTCGAGCAATTTTTACGGGCAATTATTATGGGTCAGGATTTCTGGCCTACCTATTTGGAACAGGTTATAGCAATACAACCAACATTTCTGGCCTACCTATTTGGAACAGGTTATAGCAATATAACTATTCTTGCTTCCAAATTTCTTAAGCATTTCTCTTCTCATAATCTGCTCTCAGATCGCCAGTATGGCTTCCTTAAGGGTCGCTCTACTGGTGATCTTCTTTCATATCTTACTAACTCTTGGTCATCCTCCTTTCGGGACTTCGGTGAAACTTTTTCTATTGCACTAGACATATCGAAAGCCTTCGATAGAGTCTGGCATAAATCTTTAATTTCTAAACTACCCTCCTTCGGTTTCTATCCCTCCATCTGTGCCTTTGTCTCTAATTTCCTTTCCGGCCGTTCCATAGCCGCGGTTGTGGACGGCCATTGTTCACTTCCTCACCCTATAAACTCCGGTGTTCCTCAGGGCTCTGTCCTATCTCCTATTCTCTTTCTAATTTTTATAAATGATCTCCTTAACTGTACCTTAATTCCCATCCATTCATACGCAGACGACTCAACCTTGCACTACTCCATTAGTTTTTCAGAACGCCCCAGCCAGCAATCCCTCAACGACAAACGTAATGAAGCCATAGAACTCTTAAATTCTGATCTAAATACTATTTCCAATTGGGGCAGAGAAAACCTTGTTAACTTTAATGCTTCCAAAACCCAATTTCTCCATCTATCTACCCGTCAGGATCTCCCAGCGGACTATCCCTTATTCTTCAACAATACAAAAATCAACCCTTCATCTTCTCTCAATATTCTTGGTGTCTCTTTTTCTTCTGCTCTCATTTGGAAGGACCATATTACCAGTCTTGCTAAGGCAGCCTCCCAGAAGCTGGGTGTGCTAAACCGCCTTAGGGGGTTCTTTTCCCCTGCACAGCTTCTTGCTCTGTACAGGGGCATAGTGCGCCCTTGTATTGAGTATTGTTCACATGTGTGGGGAGGTTCCTCTCACACTGCTCTCCTAGACAAAGTTGAAAGGAAGGCCTTTCGTATCATTAACTCCCGTCCACTCACCAACTCTCTGCAATCTCTCTCTCTCCGCCGCAATGTTGCATCTCTCTCGCTATTCTATCGCTACTATAATAATCAGTGTTCCTCAGAGCTATCCCAGTGCATACCACCTCCTTTACGTAGGGCACGTGGTACCCGTCTTGCAACTCAATCCCACCCCTACTCTGTGCAACTCTCCAACCCAAGAGTGAAACGTTACTCTCAAACTTTCTTCTACTCAACAGCTGAGCTCTGGAACTCTCTCCCAGAATCAGTCTTTCCCTCTTCCTATGACTTAAATTGCTTCAAACTCGGTGTGTCCAGGCATTTTGGCTCGAACGTCCCTTGATTTTGGCCCTGTCACTCTTTCAACTATGGGGGAGGCACTCGCTATAGGCAGTTATGCCTTTTGCCTCCCTCAATCACATAGAAAAAAAAAAAAAAAAAATACAACCAACATTTCTGGCCTACCTATTTGGAACAAGTTATACCAATACAACCAACATTTCTGGCCTACCTATTTGGAACAGGTTATAGCAATACAACCACCATTTCTGGCCTACCTTTTTGGAACAGGTTATAGCAATACAACCACCATTTCTGGCCTACCTATTTGGAACAGGTTATTGCAATACAACCAACATTTCTGGCCTACCTATTTGGAACAGGTTATAGCAATACAACCAACATTTCTGGCCTACCTATTTGGAACAGGTTATAGCAATACAACCAACATTTCTGGCCTACCTATTTGGAACAGGTTATAGCAATACAACCACCATTTCTGGCCTACCTATTTGGAACAGGTTATTGCAATACAACCACCATTTCTGGCCTACCTATTTGGAACAGGTTATAGCAATACAACCACCATTTCTGGCCTACCTATTTGGAACAGGTTATTGCAATACAACCACCATTTCTGGCCTACCTATTTGGAACAGGTTATAGCAATACAACCAACATTTCTGGCCTACCTATTTGGAACAGGTTATAGCAATACAACCAACATTTCTGGCCTACCTATTTGGAACAGGTTATAGCAATACAACCAACATTTCTGGCCTACCTATTTGGAACAGGTTATAGCAATACAACCACCATTTCTGGCCTACCTATTTGGAACAGGTTATTGCAATACAACCACCATTTCTGGCCTACCTATTTGGAACAGGTTATAGCAATACAACCACCATTTCTGGCCTACCTATTTGGAACAGGTTATTGCAATACAACCACCATTTCTGGCCTACCTATTTGGAACAGGTTATAGCAATACAACCACCATTTCTGGCCTACCTATTTGGAACAGGTTATTGCAATACAACCACCATTTCTGGCCTACCTATTTGGAACAGGTTATAGCAATACAACCACCATTTTGGACGCGTTTAACCTCTTCAGTACCGGTGACGTCATTTTCATTATATTCCGGCAATTATTAGACGATTTCACTCAGCTTAGGACGGACGTGTAGCAATTAAGAGGCTACAAATTATCCCCCTTAAACCTTTTAACTACCACAGATCCTTCATAAGCTGCATAAAGTCATCTAAATATATCTATAATATAACAACCGACATCCCCGGTAGTAAAAGGGTTAAACAGTGTATTTTGGCTAGCATTAGACGATTTTCTTCAGCTACGGAAGGCAGAGTAAATTACGATAGTTTTTAACCCCTTCTGTACCGGCGACGTCTTTTTCATTTTATTCTAGCTATATTTAGACGATTTTGTGAAGCTTAAGTAGGATCTGTGGTAGTAAAGAGGGTTAATTAATATAGTTCCAAGCCTGTTAATGTATGGAGGATTGGAGGCCCTTTATAAACTGTTAATGTATGGAGGATTGGAGGCCCTTTATAAACTGTTAATGTATGGAGGATTGGAGGCCCTGGAGGATTGGAGGCCCTTTATAAACTGTTATAGAATGGAGGATTGGAGGCCCTTTATAAACTGTTAATGTATGGAGGATTGGAGTTAATGTATGGAGGATTGGAGGCCCTTTATAAACTGTTAATGTATGGAGGATTGGAGGCCCTTTATAAACTGTTAATGTATGGAGGATTGGAGGCCCTTTATAAACTGTTAATGTATGGAGGATTGGAGGAATGTATGGAGGATTGGAGGCCTAAACTGTTAATGTATGGAGGATTGGAGGCCCTTTATAAACTGTTAATGTATGGAGGATTGGAGGCCCTTTATAAACTGTTAATGTATGGAGGATTGGAGGCCCTTTATAAACTGTTAATGTATGGAGGATTGGAGGCCCTTTATAAACTGTTAATGTATGGAGGATTGGAGGCCCTTTATAAACTGTTAATGTACGGAGGATTGGAGGCCCTTTATAAACTGTTAATGTATGGAGGATTGGAGGCCCTTTATAAACTGAATACAATCGTCTAATTGCAGCCATAATTAAGTTAAGGGGAGATTTCTACTTGAGGGATTTTTCTGGACCCCTTTCTCCCGCATGTTTATCACCATTAGTTGTTTTTTATTTTAAGATGTTTGCCCCATTAGTTTGTCGATTTTACGAACTTTAGCCCCATTTCTGTCAATTTTATGATTTTTCGTGTCGATTATTTCCAGGCGAGCGATAGCGAGCCTGTAATTTGAGAGGTATCGGCCTTCGGCCGGGACATTTTTCTACCGGGCGGGTGCCCAACCCCGAAAGGGGTTGAAGTAGGGGAGCTATCCCCCCGCCAAAGGCGGCTTTCTAGGGCCGTTCCTAGCTGATGCTGAGAGGATTGGGTTCTAGTCATGTGGTGATGGGCTGGTCTATCAGAGTGAGAGCTGAGCGATCTCTGCCATACCCATAGCTTACTCTGACTGTTCCTTTTACTTATATATTTTCTAGATCTCAGGTGACGGCGTCTCTTCCGTGGATTGCCCAATCTCCCAACCTAGAGGTTGGCAGATTGGAAGCCAAAGCGTCACATTTTTCCTTTGACCCTCAACTTTCTCTTCATAATTGCTGAGGGGAACAGGGCCCTGGGTGGGGCTTTGGTTTCCCGGGCGTTTCCGCGCCCTCCTTAGCTCCCCGCCATGGAGTGGCTTCGGTCAGCCAGGCTTTATTGTGGTAGGCAGGGAGGGATCTGTGGGGGCGCTCGGTTTTGGCCTTGGCCTTGCTTGGGGCCTTGGGGCTGTTCGGCCAGGCAGCCTGGGGAACAGCAACAACAACAACAACAACAACCGATAAATTTACACATTTATCTTGGAAGGGGGTCTAGGGGGTGTAATTTTAAGCTTGATGGAGGTCTGGGGAACAAACTAGAAACCTCCCCTTAAAAGGACCACACCGGTACCTATAGAGACACTTCCTAAACTGCCTAAAATTGTCTCATCATAGCCAGGACGTAATGCGGCAACGCGCCATGGTATCCTGAACCACCATTGTTTTTGTCATCACTACCACCAGCAATGTTTAGGAAGTTAAGGGGGGATGGGCCGGTTTTCTGGTCCACTTTCTCCCTCATGTTTAGCCCCATTAGTTTTCAGATGTTAAAATGTTTGCCCCATTAGTTAGTCGATTATAAGACCTTTCGCCCCTTTTCTTCGTCAATATTTAGACCTTTCGTGCTATTTAGGTGTCGATTTTTTTTCCTGGCGAACGATAGTGAGCCTGTAATGTTGGAAGAACCGGCCTACGGCCGGAAAATTTTTCTACCGAAAAAATGTACAAATTAATCTAGAAGGGGGGTCTAATGGATGTGTTTTTAAATTTGATGGAGGTCTAGGGAGGAAACTAGAAAATGAATGAATACATGCAAAAATCGCCCAAAAAGTGAACCATCCTCCCTTAAACCGGAGCAATTTTGTTTAAAGCCTTGAATTAACCCTTTCAGGATATGACGCGTTTCAGCCGTATATATTTTAGATATTATTAGACGATTTTATACAGCTTAGGAAGGATCTGTGGGGATTATACGGGTACAGAATAGCTCAATCAACCCTCTGACTTCCATACACCCTTCCTAATTTGAATAAAATCGTCTAGTAATAGCCAGACAGCAGGAAAGAAGTGCGTCATCCATCCTCAGAGAGTTAAGGGGAGACTGACCGTTTGTTTGGTCTAGTAATTCAATTATTCATATATTTTTTTAGTTTCCTCCCTAGACCTCTATCAAGCTTAGAAAAACACCCCCTAGACCCCCCATCCAGATAAATTTATAATTTTTCAGTAGAAAAATGTACCGGCCGAAGGCCAGTTCCTCTTAAAATTGCAGGCTCGCTATCGCTCGCCAGGAAATAATCGACACTTAAGAGGCACGAAAGGTCTTAAAATTGACAACGAAATGGGGCGAAAGGTGTTAAAATCGCCAAACTAATGGGCCGAACGTCATATAATCTCAAAACTAGTGGGGCTAAATATTAGAGAGAAGGGGGTCCAGAAAAACGGTCTGCCTCCCCTTAATTATATGTTCCTTCCAACAACCAACTATACTCCTAAAATCAATTAATGAAATTTACAAACACATGTGGCAGTCCGTGGATTCGAACCCAGGACGCTCACACCGCAAATCAACACCTTATGCATCAGGGATCTGCCTTGCTTAGGCCAATCGGCTTTCTGCAGACTTCTATTTTCTTATGTTCTTATGTTCTTATTTTAATTTTGCGTAAACAATAATTAAGACTAAAGGTAATGGACTCGGTTTTCGTTTTAATTACTCTATAACCACTTTGTTACCTTATCCGTATTATTATCACCGTGTTCATTATTACCTTCAGCAGTGCTAGTATTAACTATATCAATGCATTAATCAATAACACAGTATGTATAATATTATATAAGGATATTATTATTTATCATTCTGATCATCATCATCATCCTTATCATAATAATAGTTAATGACAAGACTTTATGATAATAAACAATTAATATTATTGATATTAATAATAAATCATAATTAAATCATAACATCTTTATCATAATAATAATAATAATAATAATAATAATAAAAAAAATAAAGCATAATCAAAACCATTACATGTTCATCATCACCTCCATCATCATCTTAATAATAATAATAATAATAATAATAATAATAATAATGTACAACTTACCTTATTAATAATACTAAGCGGTTCACGTCCTGCTTCCTCTCTTGATTACTTGGCCGATAATTTCCTTGGTATAGTAATTATATTCAATCACTAATTTTCACTGGCTAAAACTAGAGGTCATTTTTTTCTAGCATTTCACTTGCTTTGAATTGATTGATTGCGTTTGAAAACGATTAGATTAGGATGGGATAGGATTAATTTAAGTTAGGTTGGGTTTAGAGGATTAGGGTAAGGGGAGGCTTAGGTTTGGTAGGATATTTGGGAAGAGATTGTGGAAAGAGGCCTAGATTTCGTCAGGTCAGGTTTGGTTAAGTTCGCTTTGGATACATGCAAATATCCGATTGCTTATACCGTGGATCGATGGGGACCAAGCGAGATGGATGGAGTAGGACAGGAATAGATAGATCAATTCAGGATAGAGTACACAGAAAAGGTCAATCAGATAGGTAGATTACGGAACCGCTAGAGAAGGGGGCGGGAACGGAGCGCGCCGGTACCTCCCCCTGCGATGTCAGAGGACGCACTGAAGCTCTGGGAGAACGGGGGGCTGCTGCTTGTGTATTCTTGAGATCAGCTGTTTACGAAAGATATTGTGCTGATCCACAAACAAGATTCTAATTAGCAAGATTAAGTGGCTGAGAGAGAGAGAGAGAGAGAGAGAGAACATATCATCCTAAGAATATATAAAGGGGTAATTGCTTGGTTTTTGGTCTATATATTTATGTATTAATGTATTTTTGAGTTTCCTCGCTAGATCCCCATCAAGCTTAAAAAAACACCCCCTAGACCCCCTTTCAAGATAAATCTGTACATTTTTCGGTAGAAAAATGTCCTGGCCGAAGGCCGGTTCCTTCTAAAATTAGAGGATCGCTTACGCTCGCCATGAAAAAATCGACACCTAAAAGGCAAGAAAGGTTTTATTATTGACAACAAAAATGAGGCGAAAGGTCTCAAAATCACCAAACTAACTTAACGAACGTCTTAAAACCTCAAAACTAATATACTAAATATGAGGGAGAAGAGGGTCCAGAAAAAGCGAGTAGTACCCCCTTAAGTGGAAATGGTAGTGTAAACAAGAAGCTGAATGCATAAACAAAAACAATCACTGTACAAGCTTATCATGAAAATGTTCAGAAATAAGTATAACATTTAAAACAATAACATTAAAAAGAAATATATAGCATTATTATTAAACTATATTATTATGTAGTTGAATAGGAATAGTTTAAGGGGGGATGGGAGTATTTATTTGCCCATTTATGTATCCTTTTATTGTTATGGTTTCTTCCCTAGATCTCCATGAAGCTTTAAAAAAAAACACACCCGCCCAAGACCCTCCTTCAAGATAAATGTGTACATTTTTCGATAGAAAAATGGCCCAGCCGAAAGCCAGCTCCTCTTAAATTACAGGCTCGCTAATGCTCGCCAGAGAAAAATCAACACCTAAGCGATCCGAAAAATCTTAATATTGAAAAAAAATGGGGCGAAAGGTCTTAAAATTGCCAAACTAATGGGCCGAACATCTTAAAATCTAATAACTAAAGGGGCTAAACATGAGGGAGAAAGGTGTCCATAAAAACGATCCATCTCCCCTTAAAATATTTGTACGTTTGAAAGAATATCTAAGATACACAACTTTTAAAATAAGTGGTGGAACAAAAACAAAATACACGTGAAACCAATTAACCTTTATAGTATAGGAGGACACTGTTCTCACATTTATAGTATAGGAGGACACTGTTCTTACATTTATAGTATAGGAGGACACTGTTCTTACATTTATAGTATAGGAGGACACTGTTCTCACATTTATAGTATAGGAGGACACTGTTCTCACATTTATAGTATAGGAGGACACTGTTCTCACATTTACTGTATAGTATAGGAGGACACTGTTCTCACATTTACTGTATAGTATAGGAGGACACTGTTCTCACATTTATAGTATAGGAGGACACTGTTCTCACATTTATAGTATAGGAGGACACTGTTCTCACATTTATAGTATAGGAGGACACTGTTCTCACATTTATAGTATAGGAGGACACTGTTCTCACATTTATAGTATAGGAGGACACTGTTCTCACATTTATAGTATAGGAGGACACTGTTCTCACATTTACTGTATAGTATAGGAGGACACTGTTCTCACATGTATAGTATAGGAGGACACTGTTCTCACATTTATAGTATAGGAGGACACTGTTCTCACATTTATAGTATAGGAGGACACTGTTCTCACATTTACTGTATAGTATAGGAGGACACTGTTCTCACATTTATAGTATAGGAGGACACTGTTCTCACATTTATAGTATAGGAGGACACTGTTCTCACATTTATAGCATAGGAGGACACTGTTCTCACATTTATTCTGGCTAATATAGACAATTTTACGCAGCTATGGAAGGCTCTTTAGGAATCATATGACTGTGTTGGTGGTGTAATAGCGTAGATGCTTATGTTCTGGGTGTGGTGTCCCGAGTTCGAATCCCGGGAGGAACATATGTGTTTATTAGTTTATTCAAGTACATTGGGGTTTGTAATGTATGATTAATGTTAAGAATTGCATTTCTCATATATTTACTTTATTCCAGAACATTTGGTTTCCTTGCACACCTTTTCCAGTTTCCTGGTTTACAGGTGCATTGTACAGTTGACCAGATAAGTCGTGTCTCCGCTGTCATTACGTTTTGCTCGCTGTGTGCTGTATCAATGTTTGTCAGATGTTGAAGTAGGTGTGTCAAGAAAGGAACATGTGTGTATATCTCAGTCGAAACGATGAATTAATGCTTAGATAGTGCTGATACCAATTATTGATCGAAATATACTTGGTACACACATAAATGAATACCTATCAATTCCAATCTTGAACTCCACAACACAACTTTTGAATCTACACATGCAATTTTTCACACACGTTTTTACCCCTTTAAATACGGGTAACGTCCTTTTTATTTTATTTGGTTACTATTAAACAATGTTATTAAGCTTAGGGAGAGCTTGTAGCAAATAGAAAACTACAAACTATATGAATTAACCATAGGAACTGCCACAAATTCTTCCTAAGCTTCCTAAAATATTCTAAAGATAGCAAGAATATAATGAAAATAAGCACCCGCACTGAAAGAATTAATCAATCTGGCAAAAATTGAGCTACTTATTCTATTTTTTACTGTATTTTTTTATTATTATTATTATTATTATTATATTTTTGTGTTTTTTTTTTTTTCTATCTTGCATCCGAACCAGAGCAGAAAGTCCACCCTTCACCACTCTTCAAATCATACTCATTTCCCCCCCGAGTTCCTGACCTCTAGTACATGATGTGTCTCGCTCACACCACATGTATCCACGTTTCCCTCTTTCAGCTCATGTATTATAATTTCCCTTTGGCTGAAATCGTTCATTCCATTTGCATTGAAGGCACTGACTGGGAGCAAATTGTCAATCAGCAGGATGGCATATCTGTAAACTGTAAAATATAAATGTTAATTGTAACAAAAATTATACCCATGATAAGTGGTTCAATGAGTTAACCCTTTCAGTACCGGTGACGTTTTTTTTTATTTATTTCACCTAAATGTACACGATTTTACGAAACTTAGGAAAGATATATGGTTGCTAAAAGGATTAATTGAGATAGTCTGTAGCCTTTTCATGGGTAGACGTCCTTCCTAAACTGATTAAAATAATCTAATAGTTGTCAGAATATATTGAAAAGGATGTTGTCGGTACAGAAGGGGTCAATGTTCAAATATAACACACATAAATAATTAAAAATAATTAAAATACTTACAATGTATATTAATTCAATTTTGACAATGTACTTCTTCGCGTTTTTCCTCCAACACCGCAGAGAGACACGGTATTAAGGAGAGATCCTTCACTTTTCCTCCAACACCGCAGAGAGACACGGTATTAAGGAGAGATCCTTCACTTGTTGTCAATGTTTGTATTTATTTATTATATTTCTAGTTTCCTCGCTAGACCTCCATCAAGCTTAAAATTAAGCCTCCTAGACCCTCTTTCAAGATAAATTTGTACATTTTTCGGTAGAAAAATGTCCTGGCCGAAGGCCAATTTCTCTTAAATTACAGGCTCGCTATCGCTCGCCAGGAAAAAATCGAGACCTAATTTTTTTTTTTTTTTTTTTTTTTCTATGTGATTGAGGGAGGCAAAAGGCATAACTGCCTATAGCGAGTGCCTCCCCCATAGTTGAAAGAGTGACAGGGCCAAAATCAAGGGACGTTCGAGCCAAAATGCCTGGACACACGGAGTTTGAAGCAATTTAAGTCATAGGAAGAGGGAAAGACTGATTCTGGGAGAGAGTTCCAGAGCTCAGATGTTGAGTAGAAGAAAGTTTGAGAGTAACGTTTCACTCTTGGGTTGGAGAGTTGCACAGAGTAGGGGTGGGATTGAGTTGCAAGACGGGTACCACATGCCCTACGTAAAGGAGGTGGTATGCACTGGGATAACTCTGAGGAACACTGATTATTATAGTAGCGATAGAATAGCGAGAGAGATGCAACATGCGGCGGAGAGAGAGAGATTGCAGAGAGTTGGTGAGTGGACGGGAGTTAATGATACGAAAGGCCTTCCTTTCAACTTTGTCTAGGAGAGCGGTGTGAGAGGAACCTCCCCACACATGTTAACAATACTCAATACAATTGACAGGAAAGGTCTTAAAATTGACAGAAATGGGGCGAAAGTTCATAAAATCGCCAAACTAATGTGTCTAAAGATGAGGGAGAAGGTGGTCTAGAAAGGCGACTCGTCTCCCCTTAAAGGGACAGTGGTTATTTTGTGGGTCTATTCATTTATTTGGGGGTCTATATATGCCTGCAGCATACCGAACACATTTATTTGGGGGTCTATATATGCCTGCAGCATACCGAGCACATTTATTTGGGGGTCTATATATGCCTGCAGCATACCAAGCACATTTATTTGGGGGTCTATATATGCCTGCAGCATACCGAACACATTTATTTGGGGGTCTATATATGCCTGCAGCATACCGAGCACATTTATTTGGGGGTCTATATATGCCTGCAGCATACCGAACACATTTATTTGGGGGTCTATATATGCCTGCAGCATACCGAGCACATTTATTTGGGGGTCTATATATGCCTGCAGCATACCGAACATATTTATTTGGGGGTCTATATATGCCTGCAGCATACCGAGCACATTTATTTGGGGGTCTATATATGCCTGCAGCATACCAAGCACATTTATTTGGGGGTCTATATATGCCTGCAGCATACCAAGCACATTTATTTGGGGGTCTATATATGCCTGCGCAGCATACCAAGCACATTTATTTGGGGGTCTATATATGCCTGCAGCATACCAAGCACATTTATTTGGGGGTCTATATATGCCTGCAGCATACCGAGCACATTTATTTGGGGGTCTATATATGCCTGCAGCATACCAAGCACATTTATTTGGGGGTCTATATATGCCTGCAGCATACCAAGCACATTTATTTGGGGGTCTATATATGCCTTCAGCATACCAAGCACATTTATTTGGGGGTCTATATATGCCTGCAGAATACCAAGCACATTTATTTGGGGGTCTATATATGCCTGCAGCATACCAAGCACATTTATTTGGGGGTCTATATATGCCTGCAGCATACCAAGCACATTTATTTGGGGGTCTATATATGCCTGCAGAATACCAAGCACATTTATTTGGGGGTCTATATATGCCTGCAGCATACCGAGCACAGTTGTTACCCACGGGGATGTGGGGCTTGGATATTTGGCCAACAAGCAGATCACCAGATGTCTTCAAGTACTGAAAAGTTACCGTACCATTAACCCTTTCCGTACCGGGGACATCTTATTAATTTTACTCTAGCTATATTAGGCGATTTTGTGCTGTTTAGGAAGGATCTGTGGTAGTAAAAAGGGTTAAGTGAGATAAGTCGAAGCCATTAAATTGCTGGAGGCCCATTTTAAGCTGAATAAAACTGTCTAATAGTAGCCAGAATAAAGTTGAAATGACGTCGCCGGTACAGAAGGGGTTACAATACTTGAGCTACCTTATTGAGTTTTGCCTATATACTTAAAGTCCAAGCACATCAGATTCCATTCCTCATTATCTTTATTAAATTAATTAGATACACAAATATGAGTACATACATAAAAGATGGGTACACTGTATTCAATAATTATATGTGTGTTTCTCTATGTTTTGTATTTTACCTCCGCTTTTCTGAGTTATAGTTTGTATTTTAATTTCATATTATTAATTACATACTAATCAATTAGGTTCATCTGATTATATTGGTGAATAATAATACAGTTGTTGCAATTAGAAGCTAAAACTCGACTAACAATATTATAAGTAGGGATTCATATAAATTGATATAATGATCAAAATAATTAGTAAAATAATTAACTGGATTATAATGTCGGTCTCTTAGTCTCATGTATTAGTTTGTGGAGATTAGATTTTAAATTACTTTTTGTTTCTAAACTTGGACTAAATAAATATTGAACCATCATTGCCAACCAATATTTGTCGTCAGAATGGGGTTGTCATATCTACTAGGTCTTTCAGATATATTTTGAAGATTTTGTGCAGCTTAAAAAGGATCTGTGGTTATACAAATGATTAAGTGAGATAGTTCGAAACCTGTTAATTGCTTGAGGCCCTTTTTAAACTAAATAAAATCGTGTAATAGTAGCCAGAATAAAGTTAAAAGGACGGCACCGGTACAGGAAGGGTTAAGGGGGAAGGGTTTATTATCTGCCGATTTATTAGTTTATTTATTTATATTTTAGTTTACTCTCTATACCTCCTTCAAGCTTAAAAGAACATTTCCAAGATCCCCCATCTAGATAAATGTGTACTTTATTTTATTTTATATTATTTATTTTTATTTGCTTATTTATTTTTATTTTTTTTTAGAAAAATTTCCTGGCCAAAAACCGGGTCCTCATAAACTACAGGCTCGTTTTCGCTCGCCAGGAAAAAATCAAAACCTAAATAACATGAGAGGTCATAATATTGACAAACAAATGGGGCGAAATGTCATAAAATCGCCAAACTAATGGGCCGAACGATTCAAGGAGTGCTATATCATGTATAGTTCATTCCCTTACTAATAATAAATTTGCATGAAGTCAAATTAGCCAGGATAGTCAAAGCCGAGTTCCCAAGCAAATATGGCACAAGACATCAATAACAGCAGCGACAACATGCCCTTCTGACACGGAGCGTCCCATACCCTGATATCACTAACAGTGAGGCGGTTACTATCAGCACCCCAAGAAGACCTCGAAACCAGCAAGCCCTTCTAACCCTAAACCCGACCAACACATGGATTGCTGCAAAAAGAGACAATACCCACACCAAGTTATCAAACACATTAGGAACAATCCTGTATTTGGTCAAAGTAGGCTCGATGCTACTAGAGGTAGACTCAACGCTACTAACACACCAGCTAGGCTTAAAGCTAGCAGAAGTAGGCTCGACGCTATTGATGGTAGGCTTGACTGCCAAAACACCAGCTAGGCTCAAAACTAGCAGAAGTAGGCTCGACATTACTATGCCCTGTTCATTATAAGTAGGCCAGAATCCCCGACTCCTCTCATGACTCGAAAAGGACTTCAGTAATCGAGCTGTTATTTCTACCATTTGGGAAGAGTCGACCAATAAATAGGTGAACAAAATTACAGCCCATTTGCCCCAGCCCTTTTTGAGTTACAGAGATTAGGGTTTACAATTCCTTGCCTTCCTATAATGAATGGACTATAGAGGTAGACTTGATGCTGCCAAAATACCAGCTAGCTACCCTCGAAGTTAGCAGAAGTAGGCACAACGCTACTGGACGTAAGCTTGACGCTGCCAACATGACACCAGCCAAAACGAAGACCCCAACCTGTGACACTAGACTAAGAACCCCAGAGAAGTATCCCTTAGCAAGAGAAGAGATTATTCCTTCCCAAAGCCCCCGAAAGTCACTCATGCAATAGCTCACGTAATTCTTGTCTCACACTTTGTGAGACCCTTTTTGCCACACGTCAATTTCCACCTGGGAAAGCAATGCACATATTCTATCCTTGTGTTCTAATATTAAACTCAACCTGTTATGTTCGGCTTTTCCTAATCGAGATAGATGTTTATTATTATAAGTTATTCCCACATCACAATACCCATATGTAAATACTATTCATGCTCAGTAATTATTCATAGCGAAGTTATCCATACTATGGCATGGCGTCGTAGAAAACGAGCGCAATATACTCTCTGATCTGAATTCTTGGGCATACTAAAGTTATTATTTCAATCATTCAATCTTGAAGTAACTTATTTTTCTTGAGAGATTATAGACCATATCCATACGTGTTTCTCTGTATTTATGTTAGAATTAATATTTCAGTATTTATATCTTAAAGGATTTAAGAATTGTGTAATTCAATTGTTCATAATTGTATATACTTTTGTAGAAGTGTTATTGTTCACATTAACACTTACGCTGCGGGCATATATCCGCCTCTTTCCGCCATATTAGGGCTCATTCAGGCATTCCTGAGTGATTAGGCAAGTGTCTGCATAAAATGAAATGTATTCAGCCGAAAAATAGACAAAAATAGCTTCAAAATGACGCCAGAACGAGCTTCGTAGTACGCGGGGTTCACCCGCAGCGCTACCATAGACATTCGCTAAAATTACCAATTCTCTCTAATTTCTCGCTACATTTGCCTTTGGCAGCACTGTATATCTCGTGAGAATCTGACTCAGAGCTCTCAGTGCCACAGCTGCCTGGCTGGGAGAAGGACATGTGGCCTGTCACGCTCCCGCTTCCTAGCACTCGAGTTTACAGGCTTTAAGAGACTTTAAAAGCCTGTAGATTGCTGTAAATTGCCATGACGTTTGGGAACGTCTCCCGCAGGGATAGGGTTAAGAGGGTTCATATTAACAAATTTAGGGTTTGATATTGTTTCAGCAACACCTTTATGCTGTTGTTGTTGTTGTTGTTGTTGAACTTGTTGTTATGCTGTTAAATAATTTTATATGAATCAAAATATCTATGTTCTGTCTATGAGTGTATGAATTGCCTTGTCCCTGTCCCTGCTGTTTGGTGCTATACAACAACTTTCCTTCCTTTTCCTGCAATCTCCTGTTTTTTTCCCCACGGTGGTTAGCAGGCCAATGAGGAAGACTTTTGAGTCTGGTGGATTTTCAGGAGATTTGGCATTCTTTTTCTGTTTCTAGTCTTTTCTAAACAAATAAAATCCACCGCTACTGCTCCCCCCTGGATATGGTGTCTTTGGGGCTTGTTTTATACCTTACCCAGATGTGATGGCTCCGTCTGGGTCGACCTGTTTATATCCATCTTTATGTATTTGTGTATGGATTGCTTTCAACTTTTTCTGTTTTTGTTTCTACTTTTGTCCGGTGATATAGAAGTTAATCCCGGTCCTCACAGACAACTTGCTACAAGTTGTCGTGTATTTTATTCCAATATTCGTGGTCTCTATAAGAACATCAAGGATCTTACATTGGCATCTGTTGATTATGATATTGTCTTTTGTTCTGAAACCCTTGTCTCTGGTTATAGAGATTATTCTGAACTTCTTATACCTAACTTCGGTAAACCAGTTCTTATTCGGCGTGATTCTATTCCTCGTGCTCGTGGAATGAGCTTGTATATTAGATCTGGGTATAATGCTCAGCACTTAACTAAGCATATTTGTAAATGCCATGAGATGCAGTTAGTTAAAGTTTCCAGCAAGTATCATAATCATTACATTTTTAGCCTGTACAGAAATCCTGATGTTAACAATGACATATATAACTGCCTTTTAACAGCCATGGCTTCAATACAGTCTGTAGATGTCAAATCATCTTTTATTTTTGTTGGTGATGTCAATGTGCATCATCAAGAGTGGTTGAACTCGGTCTCTCCAACTAATAGAAATGGTCATGCTGCATTGGATTTTGCAAACTTATCTGGTTGTGAACAGCTAATCCAAGGACCTACTCATATGTCTGGAAATTGTCTTGATCTAGTACTAACAGACATTCCTGGCGTTGTAGAAACCTCCGTTCTTGTACCTGTTGGCACTTCCGACCACAATGCCATCATGTGTCAAATTAATCTTGATTTTTCTGTTCCTGATATTACTCTCTCACGTAAAGTCTACCTTAAATCCCGGGTTAACTGGGACAACGTTTGTAATGATGTTTGTAATATTGAGTGGAATCACATACTAAGATCTCATGACCCGGTTTCAGCTCTCAACAATTCCCTTCTTGGTATCCTTCGCAAAAGAGTTCCATCAAAGACAATTAAGTCTCGTATCAGGGATAAAGCATGGTTTAATGATGACTGCAAGCGTGCATTTGATGACAAACAGGCTGCATATCGTCTATGGAGGCGTAATCAAACCCCCTTGCATTGGGAAAATTATGTTTTTAAAAGGGCAGCTGCGCAGAGAGTTTATGATGGTGCTGAGAGGGATTATAACTCCCATCTTCAGGATGTTCTGGCAGGAGCTACACAGCCTCATAAATGGTGGTCCGCTTTGAAATCCTCTTTATTTGGAATAGATTCCTCCATGCCTCCTCTTTGTGATTCTGATGGCTCCATCTCTTTTTATCCATTATCGAAGGCCAATATTCTATCTAATATTTTTATTAATAAGCAGAGTAATCAGGAATTGTCTTTGCCATTGACATGTTTCCCTAGACCCAACCTCAATTCAATGGCATTCAAATCAGCTGAACTGAAAAGGTACTTGCTGGATCTTGATACCTATGGTGGCACAGACCCGGATGGGTTTTTCCCTCTCTTTTTTAAAAAGGTTGCAGTGGTCTTGGCACCTAAATTGGCAGTGGTGTTTAGGTTGCTTTTGAAATCAGGTAGTTTTCCTCTTTGCTGGCGTAAGGCTATTATCACTCCTATTCCAAAGGGAAATACTGCCTCATCATCTCCTAATGACTATCGCCCTATCTCCATTACACCTATCCTATCCAAGCTCTATGAGAGGCTTTTGTCCAGATGCCTTTCCTCTTATTGTAATAGTCATAATTTGATACCAAACTCACAGTTTGGTTTTCGTAAGGGACTGGGTACATGTGATGCACTTCTGACACTCACCCATGACTTGCAATCTTCATTGGACCAGGGACATGAGTCTCGCGTCGTGGCTATTGACTTTAGTTCTGCTTTTGATTTAGTCAACCATAAAGCACTTCTGTTTAAGTTACAGCTCATTGGTATTGGTGGCAATTTTTTAAGGATCTTTGAAGATTTTTTGACGAAAAGATCTCAGTCTGTGGTCATTGATGGGTGTCATTCCCCCTCTGTTACTGTTGTTTCTGGTGTTCCACAAGGCAGTGTCCTTGGGCCTTTGCTTTTTATTATTTTTACTGCTGACCTGTGTTCCGAGCTTGAAAATAAACTAATCTCCTATGCTGATGATACAACTTTATATGCGTCAATTGCATCACCAATAGATCGACACGTAATTGCTACTGCTCTGAATAGGGATTTAGCCAAAATTACATCATGGTGTGAACTTTGGGGCATGAAACTTAATGCTAGTAAAACACACTCCATTATCATCAGCAGATCTCGTACCTTGGATCCTCCCCATCCTTATCTACAAGTTTCTGGCGAGCAAATTGAGAATGTGGATACTCTGCGTTTGTTAGGAGTTACTCTTGATCCCAAACTTACTTTTGAAAAGCATATTCGTTCTTTCTCCTCTTCCATTTCCCAAAAAATTGGTCTGCTTCGCAAGGTTTATAAAACATTTGCTTGTGACGCCACAGTTATCAAGTCTTTTTATGCTTTTATTTTGCCACATTTCGAGTACTGCTCACCTGTCTGGTTGTCAGCAGCTGACTGCCATCTCAAGTTGCTTGACAGGTCGCTAAATTCCATCAGTTTTATTCTACCTAATTTGTCTCTTGATCTGTGTCATCGACGTAAAGTTGGTGCCCTTAGTCTTTTATTTAAAGTTTTTAACAACCCTCAGCATCCCTTACATGGGGTTCTGCCTGGGCCCTATGTCCGGGCTCGTGCAACTAGATTCACAAGCAATCTTAATTATCTTGCCATGAGCCGTGTTAATTTTTCTACTACACAGTTTTCACGGTGTTTTGTGCCGGCCATGGTTGACTTGTGGAATAAGTTGCCAAATGAGCTAGTCAATTCAGCTAATATCTCCATTTTTAAGTCTAGAGTTAATGCTTTTTTGCAGCATTAATTCTAATTTTTAAACTTATTTTATTCTATTTTATTGTATTATATTTAAGCTTGATATCCTCCACTGCATAATATGTTATCTGTGTTTAATATGTGTATATGTACAGTACAGTATACAGTGTATGTTTTTATTTTTTCCTAAGTTGCCATAGTCTCTCTCCAGTGCCTCCGGGTGTTTTAGTCCAGTAAATCTAGCAATCATTTAACTGGACCTAGAACAAATTGCAATAGAAGGTTTTTTGGCTTTAACTTGTTTATTAGGTCCCTCTGATGAACATATAAAAAGTCTCCAACTTTTGGACACTGGGAAAGTGGTTAATTTGCATAAGTTCAAGATGGCCGCCGTCCAAAGCTTCAATTTACAGATAACTTTTTTCTGGTTGCTCCTAGACCCTATAAATGTATTACAAACAACGTTTTTTGGCTTTAACTTGTTTATTAGGTCCCTCTGATGAACATATAAAAAGTCTCCAACTTTTGGACACCTGGAAAGTGGTTAATTTACAGCCGAAAAACCTTACAGACAGGCTGAACTGTCTCTTTCACAAGGGGTGACACAGGCACTTTGTGCTTGTATGGGTTTTTTGACCTGTTGTCCCTCTTTTTTATAAAAAAAAACAAAAAAAAACATGACGTAGTATGACGTCATTCAGAGCCAATTATGTAATTCATGATAGGAGTTCGTATTCACTTGGATCATCGGTGCTTGCATCAAAGTTGCTATTTTGACAGAGTCCTTTACATTGACCACATGCACTGGAACATTCAAGCTCATTCCGTTTGCAACTACAGCGTTGAGTGTCACAGTTGCCCTTACACTGACATCTGACCAATTTCAGTAGTGAATCAGGAGCCACTGGCGAATCCATCGTCTTCGGTTCAAGCTGTCCCTTCCGCAGACACCAGCCCCATTTCTCGGGGTCCACACAGTTCCCCATCCATTCCTGGACCTGACAATAAACTCGGAACGAGTGGTATTTGGCTGCATCGGTTGTTGGGGAAGGCTGTGAACTTCAACGGTAGTTGAACTTTTTGCCACCTTGTTGCAAAACTTTGTCTTTCGCAGTCCGTCAAGGGTGTCATTTCCTTTTCACGCAACAGCTTCACGCAACAGCTTATCCAAAAGATCTGCAGCCTCCTGGAAGTCCTTGCATGCGTCACTTTCCTCATCTACCATTGAGAGGTTGACACCGTATGCCCTGCCTAACACAATCGAACTCAAGGCTGTGTCAACCAAGAAGTGGCCTCTGATTGCTCGTGCATAGGCTTTCCCACTCAGCATTTGGGTCACAGCATTTTCAGCTTGTGGCACTTTGGCGTTGCCGACTGGGAGGCTCTTCGGCAGTACTTCTTTGATTTCCCATGGAATGATTTCTGCTTCCATGGCCGAGGACCCTCGGAGAGTGCTGAACGCATTACCGAGGTAATCCTATCGGGCATGGAAGCATACATTCCATTCTCTTTCTCTCAGACTAATGCTAAAAAATCTTGGTTTACTCACGCCTGTTCTACTGCTGTCCGCAATAAGGAGGAAGCATTCAAACGGTACCGACGCCTTAAAACTCAAGACTCTCATTCTTCATATGTTTCTGCCCGGAATCAAGCCAAATCTGTTCTTCGACTTGCCAAATACTCTTTCATCAATAATAAATGCACTGAACTATCCAACTCTAGCTCTTCCCAAGCTTTCTGGCATCTAGCCAAAAACCTCTCCAACAATTTCTCTTCCTCGTCTTTCCCTCCCCTTTCCCACTCTGATGGCACAACCATCACTTCTTCCTCTGACAAAGCTAAACTCTTCGCTCAAACTTTTGCTAGAAACTCCACCTTGGATGATTCCGGTGCTATTCCTCCCTCTCCGCCCTCCTCTCTCTTACTTATGCCTAATATCCTAATCTCTTCTAAAGATGTACTTTCTACCCTCTCTGGGCTTAACACTAATAAGGCGTACGGTCCGGACGGTGTTCCTCCTGTTGTTCTCAAAAACTGTGCTTCCGTGCTGACTCCCTGCCTAGGCAAACTCTTTCGTCTCTGTCTATCCTCTAACGTCTTCCCTTCATGCTGGAAGTTTGCTCACATTCAACCTGTCCCAAAGAAGGGTGACCGCTCTCAACCCTCCAACTATCGTCCAATTGCTCTTATCTCTTGTCTTTCTAAAGTTTTTGAAACTATTCTTGCTTCCAAATTTCTTAAGCATTTCTCTTCTCATAATCTGCTCTCAGATCGCCAGTATGGCTTCCTTAACCTGTTAAGCGCTAAATAGCACTAGGAGCTAGGGTAGTTATTTGTGCATTTCTGCCAAAATATTCGATCTCACAGAATTTAAAAAAAAGTACCTCAATGTCTTGGAAATAAGCAGCCACATCCGCCAATATATATATATCCACCCTAAAAAAATGTGGGTGTGGAGTTACGGTGGCTGCAAGTTGAAAAAAATGGGCTGATAGGCACGACATCCCCGAGCGAGCGAGTGTGTGTGAGTGAGTCAGGCGGGAGGAGGAGAGAGAGGGTGGAGGCAAGAACGTGCGATTGATGAGAAGCAACGCTCTATATCTCGCCTAAAAAGCACCTTTATGGTTTCACCTGTTCATATTCATGAGTAAGGCAGCCCATGTGAATAATATACACTGATAAATGAAGCGCAGAGAGGCATACGGACGAATAATAGGCGAAATAAGAGTGGTGTATTGAGAAAGGTGGGTGGCGCGGGAGAGAAAAGGGGTCAGATTACAGTAAGTAGATGAGATTAGCGTGGGTGTATGCACAAATTTAGACCTTATAGACACTTTGTGTTGTCGTTGCTATATTGTAAACAACGATAAGACTTCTTGGATGGCGCAGTATGTTAGAGTAACCCGATATCTCATTACACAATTTTTACGCACTATTTGCTTGCAACTCATGGATGAAAGGTTATTTATTTACTTGTAAATTTCTTTACTGTTTGTTCGTAATGATAGAATATGTTAGGTTATGTAAAAGTATTATACATACTAAATACTTCGATATACACAAGTGTATCGAGGGTATATATATATTTTTTTTTGTCAAGCATTCGTCTGCCCGAAAATACGTACGCATAAATCGCTGTCAGTATAGTGTGAACAGTCATGGTCTAGTGGTTAGAGTGATGGACTGAGTGAGATGTAGGCCTAGAGACGTAGGCCTAGAGACGTGGGTTCGAAACCAGAGAGGTTATGGGGATGTTTTTGGAGTGTTTATATCACTTGAAATTTTTTTTTTACATACTTACGCCCTGCTATTCATAAAGTCGAAAACTTTGATGAATAGCAGAGCGTAAGTATGTTTTTTTGTGTTTATTTATTTGTTTTTTGTTTGTTTTTTTGTTTTTTTTATTATTACAAAAGGTTGTTACAAAAGGTTAGTACATAAGTATAATATTACATAGGTATATATATAAATAAAACAAAATATTGCCTGGCTAATGAATTAAACTGAAATAATAACTGAAAATATTGCTTATATATACACTATACTGTATACAATAATATACTGTGTATATATATATATATATATATATATATATATATATATATATATATATATATATATATATATATATATATATATACAGTATATACCAAAACATATGAACTTATCCTACAACTATAATTTGTACATGTTATGATAATAGTATCACGTTGGTCAGGTACGGGCAAGTAGGTAGGCAGGCAGGTGTTTTGAGATCACGTTGGTCAGGTACGGGCAGGTCAGGTACGGGCAGGTAGGTAGTGAGGTAGGTAGTGAGGTAGGTGGGCGGGGCAGGAGTTTGGCTGAGATAGGGCGACACAGGTACCACTCCTAGTAGTACTTGAGTGAGTGGTAGTCCCTGAAGCACTCGCCCAAACACAACCCAACGTTGCATTCCTTGCACATTGATGTGACTCGGCTTCTTCTTTGTGGCTTTCTGGTGGAGTGGGCACAGACCTGGCACTGTACTTGCAGCCTCCGGGTGCCAGATAGCTCGGTGTGGATAGGGTAGTGTTTGTCATATCCATCAATGACTCTGTCTGGGAGGTTGACTGCACGGCGACCCCTGTGACCGGAGACTGGTTGGTGTTTTTGTAGGAGTTGGTAGGCGACGTTGTATATGAACTCCCTGAACTTGAGTTTTTTGTTCGGGGCCATGTCTTTTTTTACCAGCCACATGTTGTAAGCGTTGAGCATCGTGATGTCAACAAAGTGAAGGAAAAGCTTGTGATACCACTTCACTGTTTTCGTAGGCACTCAACGCCTGCAAGCTGGCAATCAGACTTGTCCACAAGGCGCATGTACTTGGTATAATCCACCACCATATCAGGTTTCTGGATAGACTTCTTGGTACGGTAGTGGAATTTACCAGAGTCCACTTGGGCACCTGTATGGACAGTCGAAAGCAGGTGAAACTGGTCGCTTATCGAGCCACTTTACCGCCAGAACTTTCCCAGACTTCTCCAGCTGCTTGTAGTGCTCTTTCTTCTTTCTTCTTGGTCTGTCCAGTCTGCGGCGCCTTTGTTCCTCTGCCAAGTCGTCATCAGAAGCGGTGTCACTGTGGGAGGGGTTGTCCAGTTCTATGCGATTGCCTTGGAACTTAGGCATGAACTTCCTGTTAGTTTTGACAGTCCCACATGCCCCCGTTTTGTGGTCATGGAGGAACTGGCAGAGTGCAGGACTTGTATACCAATTGTCGGTGTACAACGTGTGCCCCTTGTTCAGGTAGGGCTCCAGCATCTTTTTCACAATGTGCCCTGACATGCCCAATGGGTCGTTGCCACCGACTTTTGGAATGTCTACATCAGTGCCGGTGTATACGATCATGTCGAGCACTATTCCACTTTCACAATCGCACAACACAAAGATCTTGATCCCGAACCTGTGTCTCTTCAAGGGGATGTACTGCTTGAACACCAGGCGTCCTTTGAAAAGCACGAGCGACTCATCAATCACCAGGTTGGCAAAGGGGTAGAAGAATTTCCTGTACCTTTGCAACAACATGGTCAACACATCCCGAACTTTCCATATTCTATCAGCTCGGTTTGGATTATTATTGTCTGCGAAGTGCAAAAATCGCAGAAGCAAGAAAAATCTATCACGAGCCATATATTTCCGGAAAATTGGGGTGTTGATGATTGGGTCGTGCTTCCAATAATGCTCCATTACATGCTTCCTGCAGAGAGGCATGATTAGCAACAACGCAAAGAACACAAGGAGCTCAGGGACAGTCGTATCAACCCATGCACGAATTCTTGCTCTAGGAGATATCATATCAATTCTTTCCCTCACCCAGGTAAAATAGCCATTGGTTTGGGAAACGAGATGAGATAATACCTCCTGGTCAAAAAATGCACAGAAGAAATCAGATTCCGTGGACTGGTCATTGCAGGGCCAGTCTGCTGTTGAACCAGCCAGATTGGCATTGAACTGGTGCAAATCTGGTTGGAAATGGGACCCTTCAGACCAGGCAAAATTATACGCCCGTGGGGGATCAGGATCAGCCCCTCCGTCAGCCACGTCGTCTGCGCCTTCGTCGTCAGACAGGTCTTGGTCATGGTCACGGTGCAGAAGTACATCGTCGTCTTCCGAATCCTCTGCACCTCCCTCATATTGGTCTTGATCCTCCTCAGACTCGCTCCCACTATCACCACCCCAGCCATAGTTCCTGGGATCGAAGGCTTCCCCTTCTGCAGCGTCGTCGTCAGAGGAGTCAGGAGGGAAGAGGAGGGCGTCAAACTTGGATGGCGTTAGACCGGCTGCCAAAACTCTACGAGGCCCTCCAACAGCAGCAGGGGCATGGGTGGGCGTGGGTGGTGGAGCAGGGGCGTGCGTGGGCGGGGTGGTGCAGGGGCGGCCGTGGTGGGCAGTGGTGCAGGGGCGGCCGTGGTGGGTAGTGAGACAGGGGCGGCCGTGGTGGGTGGTGGTGGTGGTGGCAACGCGGGGGTGGTAGAGGCGGGAGGTGTCACCTTACTCCTCTGGAACTGATAAGGGTGTCCTTTACCCTTACCCTTCTTGCCAACTACCCCCGATGCTCCTGCATCCCCAGGACGGCCACTTGTACTTCCTGTGGTGGTGGGCGCCGTGGGCGTCGTTGCCACAACAGTAGAGGCAGTAGTTGTTGTGGTAGCAGTTGTCAGAGCAAATGCTGAGGACAATGACCTCTTCGCACTCGTCGTGCTTGTTGCACGTGTCGTGCCTCTCCCACCACGTGTCGTGCCTCTCCCAGCACGTGTAGGTCTTCTTGGCTGCACTGGCTCATCATCCTCAGAAGTATATACGTAGGAGGGGTCCCTGGCACGTGTTCGTGTCCTGCCACGAGCACTAACACCGCCAGCAACAGGGTTGGGCGAGTCAACAGGGAGCGAGTCAGGGGAGCGTGTAGGCTCCATAGTGACTGAGAGCGTACTGCGTGTGTAGACTGTGTGGGGTGCGTGCGGCGGGTGGTTGTGGGTGCCATCGAGAGGTACCATGTCGCACTAAACGTGGCGCAATTTGTGACTCCCCAGACAGCTTGGCGCCGTTTTGGTACGCCTTTAAAAATCCTGCTTCCGTGAGGCCTATCGCGTTCCCTATAGGAAGCCTTCCGTGAGGCCTATCGCGCTTGCCGGGTTAAGGGTCGCTCTACTGGTGATATTCTTTCATATCTTACTAACTCTTGGTCATCCTCCTTTCGGGACTTCGGTGAGACTTTTTCTATTGCACTAGACATATCGAAAGCCTTCGATAGAGTCTGGCATAAATCTTTAATTTCTAAACTACCCTCCTTCGGTTTCTATCCCTCCATCTGTGCCTTTGTCTCTAATTTCCTTTCCGGCCGTTCCATAGCTGCGGTTGTGGACGGCCATTGTTCACTTCCTCACCCTATAAACTCTGGTGTTCCTCAGGGCTCTGTCCTATCTCCTATTCTCTTTCTAATTTTTATAAATGATCTCCTTAACTGTACCTTAATTCCCATCCATTCATACGCAGACGACTCAACCTTACACTACTCCATTAGTTTTTCAGAACGCCCCAGCCAGCAATCCCTCAACGACAAACGTAATGAAGCCATAGAACTCTTAAATTCTGATCTAAATACTATTTCCAATTGGGGCAGAGAAAACCTTGTTAACTTTAATGCTTCCAAAACCCAATTTCTCCATCTATCTACCCGTCAGGATCTCCCAGCGGACTATCCCTTATTCTTCAACAATACAAAAATCAACCCTTCATCTTCTCTCAATATTCTTGGTGTCTCTTTTTCTTCTGCTCTCATTTGGAAGGACCATATTACCAGTCTTGCTAAGGCAGCCTCCCAGAAGCTGGGTGTGCTCAACCACCTTAGGGGGTTCTTTTCCCCTGCACAGCTTCTTGCTCTGTACAGGGGCATAGTGCGCCCTTGTATTGAGTATTGTTCACATGTGTGGGGAGGTTCCTCTCACACCGCTCTCCTAGACAAAGTTGAAAGGAAGGCCTTTCGTATCATTAACTCCCGTCCACTCACCAACTCTCTGCAATCTCTCTCTCTCCGCCGCAATGTTGCATCTCTCTCGCTATTCTATCGCTACTATAATAATCAGTGTTCCTCAGAGCTATCCCAGTGCATACCACCTCCTTTACGTAGGGCACGTGGTACCCGTCTTGCAACTCAATCCCACCCCTACTCTGTGCAACTCTCCAACCCAAGAGTGAAACGTTACTCTCAAACTTTCTTCTACTCAACATCTGAGCTCTGGAACTCTCTCCCAGAATCAGTCTTTCCCTCTTCCTATGACTTAAATTGCTTCAAACTCCGTGTGTCCAGGCATTTTGGCTCGAACGTCCCTTGATTTTGGCCCTGTCACTCTTTCAACTATGGGGGAGGCACTCGCTATAGGCAGTTATGCCTTTTGCCTCCCTCAATCACATAGAAAAAAAAAAAAAAAAAAAAAAAAAGTTCCAAAACCTCCTTAAGCCCAGATGCTTCCATAACATGGCCCATGCATCCCAAAAAGCTCATCACAGAGTGAAAGCCACCAAGGTTCAAAACAATGGGTTTCAGTTCGCTTCCTTCCTTCTCATGAACAATGATCGTCTTCGCTTTCCAATAAAGCGGTTGGTCGAATGTCAGCATTGGCGTCGTTCCCTGGCGATGGCTTTCCGCAGCAACGAAGTGAAGTGTTGAGTAAATACAACTCATGTCCGTAGGGTCCATGTCAATCATGGGCAAGAAATGGACGGATGATTTCCCTGGGTGTGGTCCATGGCACACACTCTGCATTAAGCCGGACCAGCCTGGTCGTTTTGGTCGAAGCAACCATGACGTTTTCCACAGTATGTCCAGATTTTCAAGCTTGTCAGATGCTGAAATGGGGTCAAGCTTTTTAAATTCGAGAGGCCCACCCTTCTTGCGAACACTGCGGTAGTATTTGATTTCAATTTGAGCTGCCGTGAAGTTGTTTTCAGGTGACTGCAATCTTGGTATTGATGTTGTGTCTCTTACTTCAGGGGTGACAGCAACAATTATACCCATACCATGGTATGTTCCTCGCCCATCAAGCGTACGCAAGTTGTGATCAACATTGTCTGCAACGAACTGTCCAAACCTGCCTGCAGTGGATATGTTGGTGCCCCTGAAATTGGCAGCACACTTCGAAAACCTCAAAACTTCTGCGTAAGGCAGACAGAAGCCGTGGCTGTGTAAACTGTCCACAAGAAAGCGGGAACCAAAGTGCTGGTGCATTTGAACCGCCAATCCATACTGAATGGGTGCTACAATGGCCCTTGGTCTGGTAAGTTGCACGATACTTTGTCCAATTGATGCAACTTCAAGATCACATGACTTGCCACTGAACGTCTCTTGCAGCAATATACGAAGGCACTGCGGAACGTACGCCACATTCTTTTCCAGCGACCGGAGTTCAGAAGGATCTGGATAGAAATCTCTACAAGTATCAATGTTCTTTATATCTGCTTTGATCAACCGTGCCGCAGCCCTGACTATCTTTCTTTGTTCTGCTTCCTCATCAGTCTGTGGTGAGTCTTTGAATTGTTGCAAAATCTTTGCAGCACTTTCTTTGACAGTTACAACATCGCTGCGTCCATGCACGTTACTAATAACCAGTTCATCCCCAAAATATGAATAAAGTTTCTGTTTCATGTATTTTACACTATACGCTTCAACATCAGGGCACAACTGGGACATTCTATCAACGAGATCAACCACTGTAGTCTGTTCATCATCATTGCCACTGACTAGGTCCTCGATTGCGAGTAGAAATGCTTCCTCTCTTGAGGCATCTACTTTGCGACCCTTGCGAGGAGGTTCACTGTCTGCGGAATCACGATATTTGGAGGGGATCTGCCTATGTGTCTGGAAATTTGAGCTGCACTGCTTGTGATATATTGCGTCAGCTGCTGGAAGATCGCGTGCAAAGTTAATTCGGCCTCTAACAGTGTCAGCCCACTCATCAGCCCTGGCATCACATGCAGAAAGTATTGTCCTTTGAAAGTTGAAGGTGCGTACTGGATACACTTCTTCTGAATCATGCTTTGTGTCCAAATAGATTTTGTACCACAAAAAAAGCAGTTCTCTGTAAAACAAAAGTCTGGTGTCTGAGAACGAAGAGCAGGTTTTTCAGGACGTTTCTTCTGCTTCCCAGGAATTCTATTTGGCTTCGTATTGACATGCTTCTTTCGGCAATCAATGTGCACCGTTTGGCCCTCGGACACGGTAATTGATGGCGTTCCACGTTCAGTACTGGCCTTGTTGATAGTATCTGCTCCCTTCGCCCTCAGCTTGACTGTTTCTCCTTCGTCTAACGTGTTTGAGCAAATGCCGCAGGGATTATGCACCACCTCTTCTTCCATGGCTTCGGTAGATGTTGCACCAATCTGTTGAAACAAGAAACAAGATGATGGGATTAGTATAGGCCTAGGCAAAATGTAATAGACAATAATGTGCAGTAAAGGTAGGGCTTGACCTAGAACAAATTGCAATAGAAGGTTTTTTGGCTGTAAATTAACCACTTTCCAGGTGTCCAAAAGTTGGAGACTTTTTATATGTTCATCAGAGGGACCTAATAAACAAGTTAAAGCCAAAAAAACGTTGTTTGTAATACATTTATAGGGTCTAGGAGCAACCAGAAAAAAGTTATCTGTAAATTGAAGCTTTGGACGGCGGCCATCTTGAATTTATGCAAATTAACCACTTTCCCGGTGTCCAAAAGTTGGAGACTTTTTATATGTTCATCAGAGGGACCTAATAAACAAGTTAAAGCCAAAAAACCTTCTATTGCAATTTGTTCTAAGTCCAGCCCTACTTTGACTGGTCTATTTTGTGTGGATTGATCTTGATGGTGTTTCTGCACCCTGGTTGGAGACTTCGGCATCTCATATAATAATAATAATAATAATATTATGTATGTATAGTATATTGAATATCTTGTTATCCCCGTTTAGTGAATACACACTTGTTTTTGTCTAGCATAAAAATATTAGTTTCCTGTAGCTTATCCACAATAATTAAAACAGAAATCCAGCCCACTAACCTCTTCTAACCCAAAAAGGGCTAGAGCAAATTAGTTGTTAATTTCACCATCTATTTCCTGGTTAAATCTTCCCTATTGGTAAAAAGTCAGCTCATTGCTCTAGTACTTTTTAGTTAAAAGATATTAGTTGTCAGGATTTCTAGTTCAATGATAGTTTATCTACAAGATCAGTTAAGATATAGTATACCTTAACCCCTTCTTTACCGGCGACGTCTCTTTTATTAAATTTCAGCTACATTTACACGATTTTATGAAGCTTAGGAAGAATGTGTGGTAGCTAAAAGGATTAATCGAGATAGTCTGTAGCCTTTTAATGGGTAGACGTCCTTCCTAAGCTTAACAAAACCGTCTAATAGTTGCCAGAATTTAATGAAAAGTGCATCACCGGTACAGAAGGGGTTAAGGATTTTGCAATAATTACCGTATCTCGACGATAGGTCTGTTTTCTTTCATTCATCTATAGTATGATAGGTATGTTATGTTATGTTCATCAGCCAGAATAAACTTTGAATTGTATACATTTATCTAATGTCACAGTTTGAATGCACAAGTTTCTGAAAAGATGATCGTGAACACACTTTTATAGAAGTACTGTATATACTTGTTTTACACCTCAGTACAAACTCCAACACTCTGGGAAAACATTGTGGCTGAAGGCCATTCAGAAAGAAAAACATTTGCAAAGTAATATAAACGCTATATTTATGATTTATGGTAATCTATATCCAAATTCTCTTCTTTATTCACCTTTCACTACAAGCTGCATCACTATGGGGAACGTTGTCGCTGAAAGAGTGCATATTTGAGACCATATGTGATTGTAAATGTGTTTATATGTGAGCTTATAATTATACAAGAGTGCGTAGTTGCGAGCTTATTAAGATTTTACGTAGGTTATCCATAAAATGTTGGTGTTCTATCTTACTACGTACAAAGAAAACGTGTATATTGGAATGTTAATTTTTTTATAAGATCATTATTGTGTTTAATATTTAATTAAGTCTTGTCTTGTCAGGGGGACCCGCAGAGGAATGCTCTCGGGCAGCATAAAATGCGGGGGTTTTGCATGGGAATTAGGAGCAAGGGATAGGATTGGGTCAAGGATTAATATGAGGGAGATAATGATTAGTGATCCTATTTCTAAAGCAATCACGAGTGGGGCTATTAACTATGTGAGATGGGAGGTGATTCCACTCTAGGTTGCTGCGAGGAAAATATGAATGTCAGAATATATCTGTGCTTGCCTGATGTGTGTGGTATTTTAAGTTGTGGCTACGTCTCGTAAATTGTATGTTTGTAGGGTGTAAATATGTATTTTTGTCTATGTCCACTAAATTGTTTGTGACTTTGTATAACATTTGTAGTCTGTGTAATTGTCTTCTTGTAACAAGGGGGTTTAGTTTAATGTCTTGTTTGAGCAAAGTGACTGATGATTGTAGTATGTCTGTAATCACGTCTGATCCATCTTGCAGCTCTGTTGTGTATGGCCTTTAATTTATTAATATTGTGAATATGTGGATCCCAGACGGTGTCGCAGTATTCCAAGTGTGGCCGAACTCATTATTTGAAAGCTAGAATGTTGATGTTTGTATTACACTTTGAGAGATTCCTGCGAAGGAAGCCTTATTAGCCTTTGCTCTGATGCTGCTAACGTGAGTGGTCCACCTCATGTCCACTGAGATGTGGAGCCCCAAATATTTGTGGGAGGGAACAGTATCTAATTAAGTGCTGTGGCCTCAGGCCTCCCACCAAAAGGATCCCCCTACAAATGTTGTGCAATGTCACTCTTGGATTCAGTACCAACTTAGCCAGGGGTGATTTGGTATACCCCTTCATCGTTAATAATATTAGTTAAGGTTAAGGAAAATATAACCATACAATATATCTATATTATGAAATTTAATACCGACGGTGCAAGCATTTCAAAGAAAATTTATTTTTTTAAGCAAGAAATCTTAATTTTATTCAAGCTATATAATTATGACAATTATAAGCAGTTTAAAACTCCTCGAGCGGCTAGGTCTGTAACTTCTACTACCTGCCAAGCGGGGAGTTTTACCCTAAACGAGCTTATTTCCGTGCTCTTTTTCATGCATAAACAAGAGCCAGAACGTAATACAATTATGTATCCCTGAAAGGGCGTTAATTGAGTTTTCCAATGACACCTGAACCATCCTTCTACGATCACGGGTTGTCTTGCAACGATCGTGCAACACGAAGGAAAAAACCCTAAAATACGGTAATTTCCTTACATAATTCCCTGTCTAGCGAGGCAATGGGTGTGGATGTGTGTGGAGGGGAGGCCAGTGCCGGCGCGGGAGCCGTGCCGAACGGTCAGCGTCAACCTACGCTCCTCCCATCGCTCGGAATCTCTCGCAGAGCCAATTATGTGTCAACATCGCCACCGACTTAAGGCGGTCCCCGCTCTTTTGTCCATGGTTCTCTAGACTGCCTTAAGTCGGGCCCCACCAAACAAGGGTTAAGAAGGATATGTGGGAGTAACAAAAATTTAAGCGAGATGTTTCGAAGCTTATTAGTTGCTGGAGGCCCTTTTTAAACTTAATAAAATTATCTTTTAGTTGCCAGAGTATAATAAAAAAGGACGTCACCGGTATTGAAGGGGTTAATTTAACTACATTAAAGAGTTTTTGTTCTGTATGCATTAAATGTTTGGGATATTACAATTTATTAGGCCTATAGTACAAGAAGTGGTATAATATTCCAGTTATCGATATACAAACAGACAGATCCATAAACATGCACAACCTAACCCCCCCCCCCTCTCTCTGTGTGTGTATATATATATATACAGAGAAAGAGAGACAGAGAGATAAAGTGGAGGACGACAGCAAGGATTGTATTTAATTTGAGTAAATAATTTTGCGTGAGGGCTGATCCTGTCCAGAGTGAGGTTTGGCATCCTCTACCCAACCTTAGCCGTGTCTGTCTTTCTCTTTTCCTGTACTACTTTTCCTACTTCGGAGGCGGGAGGCTTGTAGGAGTCCTCCTTCCCTTGTAAAATTCACGAGACAGAGAAAGGGGCGTCTTTCTAGTGAGTGCAAGCCTAAGGCTTTCAACTTCTCCTCATATGATAAGTTTATAATATTATGTATCATTTTCGTCATTCTTCTTTGGACTGCCTCTAAAGGGTCGATATCCATTCTGTAATAAGGGCACCAAAATTGGACAGCACAGTCTAAGTGGGGTCTTACTAGTACTAAGTATAGCTTTAAGAAAACTTCAGCAGTCCTGTTCCTAACATTCCTAGATATGAATCCTAGAACTCTATTTGCCCTATTCCTAACACTTATACACTGTGTTTTGGGTTTCAGATCATTACTAACGAGTACCCCCAAATCCTTCTCACACTCTGAGTTACCCAATTCTACATTGTCTAGTTTGTATTTTGCTTCTAATTTACGATTGGAACATTCAATGTTGTTTCTGTTCGGGTTCTGTCTCGAGTCGGCTACCCCTATAGCTATGGGGTATGTACCTGAGTATATACATACATACATATATCAGACTGCGCTGAATGATCTCTACAGGTCCCAGTGCTTGGCCTTTGTGCCTAAATCTTATCAATTCATTCATATCAGACTACCATAGAGGGGTTACTTGACCGTCCTCAGTAAACACGTTATCGACACATACAACCACTGAGCCAATACACTTACCTTCCCAGATAGTCCTGTATCTTGGTGTAATAGTGTGTTGTTGGTATGTGGGAGGTGGAGGGATGTGTGGAGATGGATGCGAATGCGTGTGGATGGGAATGTACAGTATTAGGTTTGGCTGTGGATGTGTGTGTTTATGCATGGGTATGGATGTGTGCGCTTGTATGTATGGGGATGGGTGCAAATGTGTGTGGGTGGGTTGGGGGGGATGAATTAGGGTATGTGTGTGTTTATGAATGGGCGTGGATGTGTGTCTGACAGAGTGTGGATGTATGTGCGTGGGTGGGTATGCATTAGGGTGGATGTGTGCGTTTATGTATGTCTATGGATGTTTGCGTGTGGATGTGTGTACAGTATGAGTGAGTATGGATACATGTGGGTAGGGATGGATGTTGTTTTGAGAGAGGGTGGGGGGTAAATGTGGATTTATGTGTTTGTGGGTAGATGGATGGATGTGGGTAGGGGTGGATGTTGATTTGGGAGGGGGTGGGGTAAATGTGGATGTACTGTATGTGTCTGTGGGTAGATTGATGGATGTGGGTAATAATAATAATAATAATAATAATAATAATAATAATAATATTTATTCAGTTAGCAATTTACAGAGTTGGTACCACATAGTATGTTACAAATATGACATGTACCAGCCTTGCATAATTCCAACTAAGGATAGCCCAATAAGGCCGTTAGGCATATTTCCATTGGGGTGGATGGATGTGGGTAGGGGTGTATGTTGATTTTGGAGGGGGGGGGGGGATAAATGTGGATGCATGTGTAAGTGTATGTGGATGTGTGTGGGTGGATGGTAATGGGTGTAGGTGGGTGTGGATGTTCTAGGGTGGCTATGGATGTGTATATATGGGCACTAAGGAGGCTAGATCATATAGCCTCTATAATAACCCCTTTCTCCCTCATGTTTAGCCCCATTAGTTTGGCGATTTTACGACTGTGTGCCATTTAGGTGTCGATTTTTTCCTGGCGAGCGATAGCGAGCCTGTAATATAGGAGGAACTTGGAGGAACAGCTACCGAAAAATTTACAAATTAATCTCAAAGGGGGGGTCTTGGAGGTACCGTATTATTTAAAGCTTGATGGAGGTCTTGGGAGGAAGCTAAAAATAATAAATCAATAGAAAATAAATTAACAAATAAATATCTCTCTCCTTAAGCCTCCTTGATGAGCACTACATTCTGCTGTATCACACGTTTGTTTAACCCTTTCAAGCTCCAATACGCATTTTTTTTCTGTTTTCTGGTAATTAGTAGACGATTTTATTCAGATTAGGAAGGGTATATGGAAGTCAGAGGGTTGATTGAGATAGTATTCACCCTTTTAATACCCACAGATCATTCCTAAGCTGCATAAAATCGTCTAATGATAGGCAAAATATACTGCCAAAACGCGTCAGAGCTTCAAGGGGTTAATACAGTTTGGCTGTGTGTGGTTTTATATTTTGTCGGTTAATGTTTAAGGTTTTTAAAAATTCAGACCCCTGCGTTAAAATCCCTTATCTTATTTCAGATACTTAACCCTTTCAGTACCGGTGCCATCCTACTACAATTAGACGATAATTACTTAGTTTAATGAGCTTCCAGCAATGGGGGACAATAAAACGTCGTCTGCTGCTCTTTCTAATACACTAAATAATAATAAGAACATAAGAACATAAGAAAATGGGAGTCCGCAAAAAGCCGATCGGCCCACACAAGGCAGATCCCTGTCACACCCAACCCCAATTACATAACAACATAAGGTCATAAGATCGCGGGAAACTGCATATGGCCATGCGGCCCACATGAAGCAGCTCCCATTCACACCCAGCCCATATCACCCATATGGGAATCCAACTTATGCTTAAAGCTTTCAACTGTTTCTGAGCTAATTACTGTTCTGGGCAGTGCATTCCACATGTTAACAACTCTATTTCCAAACTAGTGCTTAATATATATCTTTCCTAAATCTAAACTTATCTAACTTGAAACCATTTGAGCGGGTTATGTCGCCGTTCTTTAGCTTTAATACCTCATCTATATCGCCCTTATTTAAACCTTTTATCCATTTTAAATACCTCTATCATGTCTCCCCTACATCTTCGTCTCTCTAGTGAGTGCAGGCCTAAGACTTTCAACGATAAATTTCTAATATTATGTATCTTTTTGGTCATTCTTCTTTGGACTGCCTCTAAAGGGTCGATATCCATTCTATAATAAGGGCACCAAAATTGAACAGCATAGTCTAAATGGGGTCTTACTAGAGCTAAGTATAGTTTTAAGAAAACTTCAGCAGTCCTGTTGCTAACACTCCTAGATATGAAACCTAGAATTCTATTTGCCCTATTCCTAACACTTATACACTGTTTTCTGGGTTTCAGATCATTACTAACGAGCACCCCCAGATCCTTCTCACACTCTGAGTTATCCAATTCTACATTGTCTGGTTTGTATTTTGCATCTAAATTACGATTTCCAATCCTTAATACCTTACATTTGTCTACATTGAAACTCATCTGCCAATTTATGGACCACACGTGCAAGTGATCGAGATCATTTTGAAGACATTCCCTGTCGCTAGCTGACTCTATTATCCTACCTATTTTAGTATTATCAGCAAATTTACTGATCCTACTCTTTATGCCTGAGTCAAGATCATTTATGTAGATAATGAACAGAAGGGGCCCCAAAACCGACCCTTGGGGGACCCCACTTTTATCTAATCCCCAGTCCGATTTTACACCATTTATACTAACTCTCTGTTTCCTACCAGTCAGCCATGACTTAATCCACTTGAGTAGCATCCCCCCCAATACCATGTCCTTCTATCTTCCTTAACAGCCTTTCATGTGGAACTTTATCAAAGGCCTTACTGAAGTCTAAGTAAACTATATCATATGACTTGTCGTTATCTACCGCTTCATAGCTTCATAAACCTCGGAGAAAAAACTAAGTAAATTTGTTAGGCAGGATCGTCCTGGAGTGAAACCATGTTGAGAGGGTTTTATTAACTTGAACATATCTGAGTGATTTCTAATTTTCCTGGCAATAATTGATTCTAGCAATTTCCCTATAATTGATGTGAGACTAATAAGACGGTAATTTGATGCTATGGACTTATCACCTTTTTTAAATATCGGAATTATATTTGCGAGCTTCCATGAATCAGGAACTAAGCCTAAAGCTAGTGAATTATTAAATAGGTGAGTTAATGGGTAACTTAATTCGTCCTTGCATTCTTTTAATACTCTAGCATACACCTCATCTGGACCTGGAGATTTCTGGGGTTTTAGTCTATCTATGTCCTTAATTACTTCGTCACTGGTGACCTGAACTGTGCTTAATATTTCGTCTATACTACCGTTAAAAACTTGGTTGACTACTGGAACTTGATCTAAATTTGTGTTTGTAAAAACAGAAAGGAAATGACTATTTAGAGTATTGCACATTTCTAACTCATCATCTGTAATCTCACCTATGACATTCTTAAGAGGCCCTACTGTATCCTTTACCTTAGATTTATACAATTGATAGAATGCTTTAGGGTTGTTTTTAGATTAATTTGCTACCTTGATTTCGTAGTTTCTTTTTTCCTTCCTAATTTCCTTCTTTACCTGCCTCGACAAGTTATGGTGATATCCTATAAGGTGGATTTCGCCTTTCTGTATTTTTCTGTATACACCTCTCTTTCTACCTATAAGATCTACTAATTTATTTGTCATCCATTTTGGTTGGTTTGTATGTGATCTAAATTTTCTTTTTGGTATATA
This sequence comes from Paralithodes platypus, assembly GCA_032716605.1. Lineage (NCBI taxonomy): Eukaryota > Metazoa > Arthropoda > Malacostraca > Decapoda > Lithodidae > Paralithodes > Paralithodes platypus. The sequence continues at coordinate 51,010,854 of CM064485.1, forward strand.
TTTATCTTGTTCGTTCTGTAAGGCAGAGATGAACTGATTATACACACTATTTAAATTTTCAGTTGGTTGTCTAACTATATCAGCTGTGTGACCCACCTGGCCCTGACCTCTCGGTTCTGCTGGAACTAATCGGCTTACTTGACCTAAATCTCCTGCCTCCCCTTTAATTCTGAGTGATCGTTTTAATCCCCTAAAATTGGCTTTTCTAAAGTCTGGGATAAGAACCTTATTTTCCTTTGGTTTATGATTTAATTCTATAGATAAATATATTGATTTATGGTCACTGTTCCCTAGCTGGTCGCCCACTTCTAAATTTGTTATCCAATTTTCTCTGTTGCTAAGAACTAGGTCAAGAATATTATATCCTCTAGTTGGCGAATTTACAAATTGAAAGAGAAAGTTGTCTAGTACTACTTCAAGAAAATCTTCGGATTCGTTATTGCTAGTTTGATTAACCCAGTCTATACCTGGAAGATTAAAGTCACCTAAAATGCAAACATTATTATTCTGAGATGCCTTACTGATTTCTTCCCATAATAATTTGCCTAAATTTCGACAAAGACAGGGTGCCCTATATATGGTTCCCAAAATAATTGTCTCACCTTCCCCACTAATCTCTACCCACACACTTTCATTTTCGCTATTTGTTTTAATATCTGATCTAAGGCAACATTTTAAAGTATCCCTGACATAAATTGCAACTCCACCTCCCCTTCTGTCTGTTCTGTCATATTTAAATAAATTGTATCCTGGCATATGAAATTCTGCTAATAGATGTCTAGAGTCAGTATTTATCCAGGTTTCTGTAATCGCTACAATGTCTATATTTTCCTTGCTAACAATTGCCCTAAGCTGATCCATTTTGTTACATAAACTTCTACAATTTGTATAATATACCCTCAACTTATTACTATTTTTTGTAACTAATTGTCTATCGTTTTTAACTAACTTATTATTTTCTTCGATTTCACTGCAGTCAATGCTATCATAATAGCATTGTTTAACGACATTGCCACCTTCCGTTGCACCATCACTACTATCATTAGCAATATAGTCATCATTTTTAGCATGAGACTGAATATCCTTATCGCTTTCGCCTGACGCTAAAATTGTTCCATTTAACCTCTCATTTACACTCTCAATATTTCTGTTCAAAACCCCACAACCACCCTATCTAAAGAACTAGCTAATGTGGAAACCCCTAACCGTGAAAGATGAACCCCATCCCTTGCGTACATCCCATCTCTCCCATAGAAACTATCCCAGTTATCAATGAATGGTATTGCTTTTTCTTTGCAATATTTCTCCAACCGGCAATTGATACCAATCGCCCTGTATGTCCATTCCTTGGGAACTCCTCTTCTGGGTAGGATACAATGTACTACAGGATCCCTCCCTTCATCCTAACCTTATCTAACACATCCCGATACTGCTGCAGCAGTTCCTCACTTCTACCCTTACCAACATCGTTACTCCTGGCACTGAGACAGATAATGGGGTTATCTCCACTATCTTCCAAGATGTGGTCCATCTTCTCTAAAACCCTCCCAACTCCATGGCCAGGCAGACCCACAACCTTCCTAAGTTTAGTGCGGGTAGCCCTAACTAAATGTCTTACCATGGAGTCGCCCACAATCGACACAGACTTACCTTCTCGGGACACAGACTTACCTTTCCCTCGGGAGGATCCAGCAGCTGCAGTTGTAGAGCCCCTGGTGGTGGCAGAAGCTCCCTTGGTGGTGGGGGTGGTGGTGGTAGTAGGTAGCACAGAGTCAGCGGTTGGAGCTGAGACGGCGGCAGGCACTTCGGCTATCCCTCCCTTATCCTGACTATCTTTTCCCTCACATTCGTCTTGCAAAGGAGAGAATGAATTTGTCACACTCATATCTATTCTACTATCCTGCTTCTTGAATGTGACTTTCCCACCCGTATTTTTAACAACCTGCCATGAATACAATTTGTCATCAAATTCCTCCCTTTTCCCCTTACTTGACTTTATTTCCTCTTGGCTAAGCTTGAAAGCTAGATTTTCGTCTTTAATCAAATCCACTTCCCTCTGAAGTTTAACATTAACCTCCCTTAGAGCCAAGACCTCTTCCTTCACCACAACCATCTCTTCCCTTACCTGGAGAATAAGATGATGCAGATCAGTTAGAGACTTGCACTCCATACCTGCCATGATCCCAGTAAGCTTAGCGAGGAGCAAGAAACTAAGTACAGAAAAACAAAAAAAAGTTAACTAACAGCTAAAAACTGAGCTATACGCTATTATATAACACGAGTGTACTGCCCCCAAACACAGGTAGGTGTAATGGTCACTAAAGGTCACTGGTAAGTGGTCCGGGCAGGAGCTCAGATTAACACAACCTTCTCCTGTCACTGACTGAACTGAACTGAATCGAATAATCAGTTTCCATCCAGGGAGTCGAAATATATAGATTGAAGTTGTCAGAATATCACTCATTTCTATATTCATTAATGTTACAGACATATTACTCTCAAATGTTATTCAGTAAATTGCCCAATATACAAAGTATATATGATGAATAAAACAGAATATATTAGGCCTATAGAGACATATAGCAAGGATCCCTAAAGTTTCGAATCATTGCCAAATGTCTCTTGATTACTATTTGATGTATTAGAAAGATCAGCAGACGACGTTTTATTGTTCCCCATTAACAGGCTTCGAAATATCCCACTTCACCATTTTCCTTCTTAATAAACTGCACACAATCGTCTAAATATAGCTAGAGTAAAATTAAGAACGTCACCGGTACAGAAGGGGTTAACAATTTACGGTCCAAATAGATATATACCAAATGTGTAACTTAGATTAATATGTGACCATTTACATGTTTTGGGTTATAGAGAAATTCCAACTAGATTATACAGTAGAGCAGATTTACCATATTATGAGACTAGTGATATATTACAATTATGCTGAACTTTATATGTTACCCATGTGTGTATTTCAAACGCATATCAGTGTATTAAAATGTAACTATATATAAATATATATACTGTATATACAGTATATATATATATATATATATATATATATATATATATATATATATATATATATATACATACATATACTGTATATATCTCTCTCTAATTAACTAACTAACTCACTCACTCTCTCTCTCTTATATATATATATATATATATATATATATATATATATATATATATATATATACATTATATATATTTATATATAGTTACATTTTAATACACTGATATGCGTTTGAAATACACACATGGGTAACATATAAAGTTCAGCATAATTGTAATATATCACTAGTCTCATAATATGGTAAATCTGCTCTACTGTATAATCTAGTTGGAATTTCTCTATAACCCAAAACATGTAAATGGTCACATATTAATCTAAGTTACACATTTGGTATATATCTATTTGGACCGTAAATTGTTAACCCCTTCTGTACCGGTGACGTTCTTAATTTTACTCTAGCTATATTTAGACGATTGTGTGCAGTTTAAGAAGGAAAATGGTGAAGTGGGATATTTCGAAGCCTGTTATATATATATATATATATATATCTGCTTGAACAGCCATCAAGAAGAATGGTTGGTGTGAAGGTGAGAGTGGTATTCGGTACAGTGGTTGGTCTGTTTACCTGGCGAGGCTCCCTGGTTAGGCCTCCCCCCCCCCCCCCCCCCCCCCCATACACACACACACACACACACACACACACACCGACCGTACCCTATACAGTCACAGGGAATGGCCCAAAGTACATACACATTTGTATGTATATAAACTTTGGAATGGCCTACTTCGGTCATTTTGGTGCCAATCGTGTCCTTAGCCATTCCTTACGCTCGTATAGATCCACACACATAATTTACAATCGGCAATTTACTGATACCGGGTATGTAGTTTGGTCTTCGTACTTAAATTCTGCATGATCAGATAAATAATATCACCCAGTTGTTTGATAATTACAGCTCCAAAATGGCGTGTTAAGGGAGCCCACCTAATTTGTTTTCTTTTTCTTTCCCGCTCTCTTTGGCTTGTATCCATTCGGCCCCATTCAGCCTACTGTTTGTAGACGTTTACCCCCATCCAAGTGTCAATATTTTTCTGGCGAGCGGTAGCGAGCCAGCTTATATATATTATTGTTTTGACAGCAAGCTAAATTTGTACATTTTTCGATAAAAAAAAATCTCCGGCGAAGCCGGATTTCTCCATACAATGCTGGCTCGCTATCGCTCGCCAGGAGGAAATCGACACCTGGATGGGAATAAACGTCTTAAAACAGTTGGCTGAATGGAGCCGAATGGATACAAGCCAGAGAGAGAGAGAGAAAAGGAGAGGAAAAAGGCAGGTGACCCCCCCCCCCCTTAAGATAAATCTGGCCAACAGTTTCTCAAGAAGGAAGGACCTATAGCTAAGGTGTCAGGTAATCTCGCCACCCGATCAACTCGTTACCATAACATTAAAGCTCCACAATTCGTCAGAGATCCTAGATGTACGAAAATAACTTGCTATAACTATAGGTCAGGTTGGGTAAAGGGAGATGGGCGTATTTATTTGCTCATGTATGTATCTGTTTTACTATTCTGTTCTTTAGTTTCCTCTCTAGACCTCCATCAAGCTTATGAGACATCCTCCCAAGACCCTCCTTCAAGATAAATTTGTAAATTTTTCGATAGAAAAATTTCCCGGCCGAAGGCCGATTCCTCTTAAATTACAGGTTCGCTATCGCTCTCCAGGAAAAAATCGACACCTAAATGACACAAGTCAAAGAAATTGACAAAGAAATGGGCCGAACGTCTTAAAATCTGAAGACGAATGTGGATAAACTTGAGGAAGAGGGGGACCAGAAAAACAACCCATCTCCCATAAGGACAGTTATTAGTTCCTGTTATACTCACAGCAGCCTCAAATATAGTAAATATTGATGATAATAAAAGATAATAATAGGGGCCATTTTATTAAACCATGGTAAGAGCTTTCCCTACGACCTTTCCCGACCCAGATTGACCCTTATACAGATAAGCGATAAGGGTCAATTTGGTCGGGAAAGCTCTTACCATGGTTTAATAAAATGGCCCTAGAAATGGCAATCTCAACGGCCCATTTCGTCCATTTTCATCAAACACACACACACAAACACTTATACTTTATATATATATATATATATATATATATAGAGAGAGAGAGAGAGAGAGAGAGAGAGAGAGAGAGAGAGAGAGAGAGAGAGAACAAAAGGTCTATCAGAAAATGTTAATAACCAAACCTGGCCATTTTCAGGTTGTGAAAATTTATGATCAGTTTGTATGTGTTAGGTTTGTTAGGATGCATTGGTTTTGATAATAACTTGATTATTTTGTACCGAAATGGTCCGGCAGCGAGATAACTACGGCATCCACCCTGTATGCAGTTCCTAATAGGTTACACTTACACTTTGTTACACTTTGTTGTATTCCGTCCGTTAGTGACACAGTTGACCTGGGGCTCCACTGCGACCAGGCAGCTCCCTTTTTTCCACTCTCCATTCCAGAAGTCGGTTGGAGTTGGCGCTGGGGTATCCTGGTGTTGGTGGCCGGTCCAGTATTTTGGCCAGCCACATGTCCAAGTGTTTCTTGAAGGTGTCTGGAGACACCCCGGTCATGTTCCTGAGAGGGGCTGGTATACAGTTGAACAGTCTGGTTCCATTGTATGCAAAGCTGTGATGGATCAGGGATTTGATTTTTTGCGTTGATCCCAGCGTAGTCCTCACATAGCACAGCCTCCCTCGCCTTTGGTGTTGAGTCTCTTGGATGTTTGGATTTGGTACCTTTTTTTCCAAAATCTTCCAGACGTAGATGATGATGTATCTCTCCCTACGTCTTTGAAGTGAGTACAGCTGCAGCTCCTTGAGTCTCTCCCAGTAGTTAAAGTGTTGAAACCCATGGATTTTACTGGTGAATGTCCTCTGGGTGGCTTCAATTTCTGTTATTTCTCCTACTTTTTGGGGAGACCAGAGCTGAGAGCAGTACTCCAGTCGTGGTAGGACCAGTGACTTCCACAGTGTTAACATACACCTCTCATTTCTTGTGTGGAAGGTTCTCAGGATCCAGCCTGCTATTTGTTTTGCTACTGTTGTGGCTTTGGTAATATGCTGGGAAAAAGTGGCGTCACTGCTCATATTTACTCCCAAGTCCTTCACTGTGTCCTTGGCGGTAATTTCTTGCTGTCCACTTTTGTAGTTGGTGGCGTTTTGTAGTGCTCTCTTGTTCCCGTACCTTAGAAGCTCGAACTTGTCTCCGTTTAGGGCCATGTTGTTTTCTTCTGACCACTTCATGATTTTGTCCAAGTCTTGTTGTAGTAGCTGTGCATCATGTTGTGAGGTGATTTTCTTCATGAGTCTGGTGTCGTCTGCAAACGATGAGGCTGTTGAGTGTTCCAGGTCCCTGTCGATGTCTCCCATCATGATGAGGAATAGGAGAGGTCCCAGTACTGATCCTTGTGGTACACCGCTGATGACCCCACCTGCTTCTGATAGGCTTCCTTGAACCGTGACTCTTTGTTTTCTGTTGGTGATGAAACTGTCGAGCCATCTTCCAAGGTCTCCCCCTATTCCCAGAGATTTGAGTTTATGTAGAAGGATCCCATGGTCCACCTTGTCAAAAGCTTTGGCGAAATCTAGGTATATGACGTCTACATTTTCTCCGTCTTGAATATCCTGTAGGATTTTGTCGTAGTGTGATAGTAGTTGTGAAAGACAGGAGCGGCCTTGTCTAAAGCCATGTTGACCCTCGTTGAATGCCTCGTTATCTTCCAGGTAGCTGACCATCTTGACTCGTATTGTTCTTTCTATGATTTTAATAAGATGTGACGTCAGCACCACTGGTCTGTAATTTTTGGCTATGCCTTTACTACCCCCTTTGTGGATTGGTGTGACGGTACCTTCTTTTAGGGATTGTGGTACATATTCAGTTTGGAGGGACTTGCTCCACAGCAGTTTTAGAGGCAAGGCTAGCTGATGTTTGCAGTTTTTCAGCAGTAGGGCATGAAAGCCGTCTGGTCCTGCTGCAGAGTTTGGTCCAATCTTGTCGATGGCTGCTATTATGTCCTCTGTTGATACTGTTACCGAGGAGAGTTGATGTGGTGTCCCAGGAGCGTTGTCAAAGAAGGTCGTTGCATTATCGATTTTCATGTCTTCATTTGGTGGGCTGAAGACACTTTCGTATTGCTGTTTGAGTATCTTGGCCATTTCGGTTGGGTCACTCTCAAGTTCGCCCGTAGGTTTTGCAAGCGGTCCTATTGTTGAGGTGTTCCTGAGTCTCCTTTTTGCGTATGCATAGAAGAATTTGCTATTTACTCGTATGTTTGCAACTGCTTGGGGTTCTTCACGTGTTCTTTGCTCTTGGTGTGACTGGATGAGTTTTCGTTCAACTTCATCGAGCTCTTCTTGTAGTTTGGTGATAGTGTGCACATGGCTGGTCTTCCTTTGCTTGGCTTTCAAGTTCGTCCTTTTCTTCATTAGTATTTTTCTATCTCTGGGAATCTGTTTTATCTGCTTCCTGCTTGATTTGTGTGGTATGGTGTTTTTACAGGTCTCCAGACATTGTTTCTGGAGGATACTGAGAGTTTCGTCGACGTTTTTATCTTCGAATAGTGCCCTCCAGTCAGTTACTGCCAGTTCTGCTCTCAGTCTGTCCCAGTCTATTTCTTTGCTGTAGAAGTTGAGATCTTTCAGAGAGGTGCAGGGGATTTGGCTTGATTCCTGTTGACATCTTCTGGGTGGTGTGGCTGGAGTGGGGGTTCTAACTTTGACGAGGCTGTGGTCGGACATTATAGTTTTAACAGTTTCGTACGAGTGTACCAGGTCGAAGTTGTTGCCAAATAGTAAGTCCAGTGTGTTGTTGCCTCTTGTAGGTTCCTCGATGTATTGCTTCATGTATGCAGTGTCCATGATAGTCATTAGCTCCTTGGCTTGCTGTTTTTCATCCCTGGATCCTCCGTCTATTTTCATGGTTGCCCAATTGATGATGGGCAGGTTGAAATCTCCTGTGATAATGACATCAGTAGCGGGAGTTGGCAGATTTTGTAGGAGTGATTGTATCTTCTCTGTGACCTCCTTGAAAATTTCCCCTGTGGTGTTTGGAGGTCGGTACAAAATTATGATGAGCATGTCGGTTTGTCTTATGTGTACTGCTAGTAGCTCTGTTGTGCCGTTTGAGAATACAACTAAAGTTTCGGTATTTGCAGCCATATCCTCCCTTAGGTAGAGTGCTACTCCTCCGTGGCTTCTATCCGCTCTGTCGGCTCTGAATAGTGTGAAATTATGGATATTGATCTCTGCATCCAAAATGTTTTCGTTCAAGTGTGTTTCTGTGAGGGCTAGAAAAATTGAGTTATCTTCCTCTGCAATTTCTTCCAACATAGGGACTTTACATTGATTATTTCGTGGGTAGAGTCCTCTGATGTTGCCCACAAAAATTTTTGTTAGTGGTAGTTGCACCTTCCTCTGTGTTTCATGTCTGGCCCCTCGGTTTGGGCTAGGAATCTCTCCATTATCGCTTGAGACCGTTTTTCTACTTCCAGAAGACGTCCCATTAGTACCTCTAAAAAAGCACTTTGGTCGGGCATAGCCATGTGTACCGCTGCTGGTCTGTCCTTTTGAGTTTGCTGGATGGCTGGCCAGCTTCTGAGGGCATTGCGTTGGCTTTCTAGTTTTTCCTCATGTGTTGGTGTGTAGGCAAATTCCCCTTGGATGTGTCCTGTAGCATGTTCCCTTGGTTTGTTGACATTGTTGCTGGGTGTCAGTATTTTAGTTCCCTTGATGTGTGGAAGATTGCAGTCTCTGATAACACATGCCCTTTTGCTAAGCGAGATTCTGCATACAAATTGGTGGTAGTCGATGCACTTCCATCCACGCTTGCAGCCGATCCTGTCATCCCGCCCGTGCTTCATGAATTTTGCACATATTTTTGGATGGTCTTGTTTGTATCCCATGCCAACTACTCCATATCGGCATTCATTTCTTAGGTAGAAATTGCATACTACCATGCTTTTCCTCATAATATAAGTGCTCTTGTTTTCAGCTCTGGTCCTAGGTCTCCATGGATTTGAAGTTACAGCACTAGCCTCACCTGCTCTTGTGGTTGTGGGTTCAGTTGCTGCTGGAGTCCTGTATGTAGGAGCATTATGGCAGGCATCCGTTGCATGTGGGGTGTGTGTTCGTTGGGGTCCCCGACCTCACCTGTCTTGCTGCGTTTTGAGGAGGCTCTGCCGTGTCTGCTAGTGTTGCGGGGGGAGTCTATGGGCACCTAGCATTGTGAGGCTAATATCTTCTGGTGTGTTCCCCAGACCTAGATCTAAAGCCTTGTTTGTTGTGGTACTGGTATTGAGGTTGTCGCTGTCACTCTTGCCTACGGCTACTTCTGGGCTTTTGAGTAGGCCTTGGCCTAGGCCAGTGTCCCCAGTTGATTCCTTGATTGTTGGTGTATTGTCAGCTGGCGTGTTGGTGTTGGTGTCGGCTGTGTTGCTCTGGAGTGGAGCTGAACAGGGATTTTTCTTACCTTCCTTATCGCTCCAGATTTGGTTAGTCGTTCCTTGTGTTGGAGAACGGCTGCTTCTGCATCGGCCACCCACTCAGCCTTTGTGTCAAACTTTGTTAGGCAGCATTTTTGCACATGAATTTCCTTGGCATTTTTGCATAGTTGAGAATTTGATAGGCAGGGAGTTCTGTGCAGAAGTAGTGCAGCCATTCCTGGCAGTAGTCGCATTGGATTGCATTTTTTTCACCTGCGAACTTGATTCCACAGTCGGGGCATTCCGGGTCGGATTTGTTTTGATCCCCGTCCATTGTTGGCGTCATGTTCGTAATCACTTTTTTTTTTCTCTTATTTTCACTTCAATCCTTCTGTTTCGGACTTTGTTTCTTGTATGTGTGCACTCACTAAGTGTTTATGTAGGTTATTCTGTCTTTGCACTTTCTTAACAAGAAACACCTGATAATGTATGGAGCTACAATGTGACGTGGCCTTGACCTTGAGACCTTGAGGTTATTTCAATACTGTATCTAGATTTTTGTATTGCCTTCATTTATGTGGAATTATGCATCAAGTATTGCCATTTTTTGTTGTGTTGTAATTCTCCCGTATCATATGAAGTCTCTGTATATTGGTATGGAAATGAAGTATTGGCATGGACTTGGTTATATACAGCTGGTACGCCTGAGTCAATTATCTTGGTCTGTGTGGCTACGGAGACTTGCACCGCATTTTCCTTTACCATCATTATCTCCGATAGACTGGAAATGGTGTCGTATTTCACACCAAAATGCCATAAAAGGGTGTCCAATATCAAGCCAACTCAACCCTGCTCTTCCACAGGGTCTAAACTCAACCCGATTCAGAGTTTCGGAACTTGATAACAGTTTTAAGACTTTGTGTATATATCCATGTACAAATAATCGATTTGGATGTGATAATTATAAATGTACCTAGCTATATCCTCAGAATATCCGAAAGAAGCGTCATAATCCTATAGAAGGCCGATAACCTACCGGAGTTATTATATATAATACCTCAAAGTAAGCGATTATATTATAGGAATAGTCATCACAATTTTTTACAAATTCAACTAGATCAAAATAATATCGAAATGATGGATCATTAATTATTGATCTTGATATGTAGGCCTAAAGCGTGTTGTTTATAAACATTGGCCGCAGCCGCGGTGCCACTCCATTCGAGCCTAATCACTATTATATTTCGGTGTATTCTTACTTAAATGTATATCATTCGGGTTGATTAGGTTACACAATACAATATTACTAAGTAACAGTACATGCATATATAAATATCATAACATTTGTGAAATATAGGTTCGACCGCGCTAAGCACCACGGCTGCGTGAGGGCCAGTAGGAACGTAGATATATCGAGGGGTGGGTGGGTGGGTGGGGCATCTAGCCTCGTGACCTTGACCAAGAGTCAAGTTCAGAAAATCAGTGTTCGTCACGGTAATTAATCTGTCACTCCTCAGAATTATTGAAATGTCTATGTATGCGAATATTTCTTGCTCTACTATTAAACAAATAAATATGTTTTATAATTTCACCTAATATGTAATGTCACAACACATCTTAAATTGTATATATTCAAATTTATTGCCGATATGTTCTGTTGTCGATTATTCCAGTCCCTGACATACCTCATGATATTTGGTATATTACGCTATTTCGCTTTTATTTTGTCTGTATTTGCTTTGTAATAATTATTCTGCAATGCATATTTACTTTCATTCTTAAAAATAGTCAGGAAAGGTTGTCCATATAATGTATATATTTAAAAGTCTGGATGGCCCCTTGTCATTTTGTGCCACCACACTTTAATGAGAGTGGGTTATCAGACTTTGGGGTGACACAAAATGCAGCTATGATCTCTGATAGACTGGAAATGAAGTCGTATTTCACACCCAAGTGCCATAAAAGGGTGTCCAATATCAAGCCAACTCAACCCTGCTCCTCCACAGGCTTGAGGAAGTGAACAACTGGGTTAAAGTCAAGCCGATTCGGGCTTTAAGTATATATCTGTAAGCAAGTCATATTTTATTTGCGAGTGTTAAAAAATTCTATCTATCTAAATGTAGTCTTAAATTAGCCCAAACATACGCCAAAGTAAAGATATTCACGATCATTCTAAATTGGGCTTTTGTGTATTTCCTCTTTAACAAGTAAGTGTTTATACTTATAAGAGTGTGCAAAATATAAATATGTTCTAATGTATAACTAGGAACCCCAAAAGGTTCACCAAACCCAAATATACGAAGCGCGTTTGTTGACGTTCTTAAAAAAAAAAAAAAAAAAAAACAGCTTGCGTTCGCTTATAGTGGCCGCCGCCTTATACGATGCCAGGAGAGGAATGCTTCTTTATTAAACCCTCTAAGTAGCATATTATGTGAATGTTTCTTAAACTAATGGAACTGAAATTGTGTACATCGACTTCCAAACCGATCTGATGATCTCTGAACTTTGAAATAATTGTAATAGTTTCGAAATCTGACCTTGATCATTATAACGGAATGAAGGTTCTTGGTACGATGTTGCCAATGTAGCGGTTACCGCTAGATCCAGCGAATCACTTCCATCACTTCCATCTAGCGACATCAAGATGTGATGAATTATAGCGATATTCAAGTTAGTTTCCCTATTTTAAGGAATTGGAGAGATGTTTCGATTGTTAAAGATTATTCTAGATACTTCAACATATGTTTTCTAGTGACATACAAGTTTTTAGTGTCTGGTGACTATCTAGCGATTTGTCAATGCTATTCTAGCATACATTTGTGATTTAGTTTATCTTGCATTTTTGTCTAAATTTGTCCTATTTCTCCAGAAGACTTCCTACATGGTATAGTGTATTGTTCTAGTGATAATTCAATATTATATAGGGCTATTTTAAGTTGGCTGATGAATATGAAGCAGTAATATGCTGGACGATGAGAACACTGTATGTAAACATGTCTCGGATATCACTGATAATTTTTGGCATTTTCTGCCAAAAGCCCAATGGCTTATCAGTGGTGGTAACACAAAATGCAGCTCTTGATGGAGGTCTAGGGAGGAAACTAAGAAATTCATAAATAAATAAATATATGGACCAATAAATAAACCCTTCCTCCCGTACGGGATTACCACACGAGAACATATAATTATTGTTCATTGTCGATGGCCAACATTTCCCTGGCAACATTATTGTCATGTTAATCATTGGTATGGTGACTGGACGACTCGGCCCATGGGACAACTCGGCTCGGACAGCTCGGCCCACTTTTGGACAACTCGGCCACGACGGCGAGACAACTCGGCCCATTATTTGAGACAACTCGGCCCCATGTTTTGCTATGGGGCAATTTGACTAGACCAGTCAGGATTAGGATGGGGAGAGCTAAGTGGAGGGTTTATGGGTGAGGCCATGTATGCAGCACCAAATCCTGTCCTCTGCGTATGCGCGGCCTTTTCCCTAATATTTGTATTATGTTATTTAGGCTCAACTGTTAGGTTAATTTAGGTTAGGTTAGGTTAGGTTAAGTTAAGATAGGTTAAGATAGGTTAAGATAGGTTAAGATAATATAATAGTATAAAGGAAAAACAAATCGTGCCAAGGGGCCCAAGATTCTCACGCATGCGCAGAGGACAGGATTTGCAGGATTTGGTGCTGCATACATGGCCTCCCGTTTATGGCGTGTGTGTAATGTGGGCGAAATGTTCGTTTATTGTATAATTATGTCATAGGCTAGTTCTCTCGATTCATAATGTGTAGGTTAGGTTAGGTTAATTAAGAGTTGTCTCGTAATTAACACGGGGCCGAGCTGTCTCGTTTTTACTGGGCCGAGCTGTCTCGCCGTGGGCCGAGCTGTCCTGGCCGAGCTGTCCCGTGGGCCGAGTAGTCTAGCATTCGTGTCAATACGCATATAAGTGTTACGGTGACATATGAATTGGTCTATGATTATATATACTTTATAATAGGATATGTAAAGAAAACCATAATTTTAGTGGCATTTAAAATTATTAGGGCGAAAAGTCCAGCCTATACGGGGGCGAATCGTCTGGACGAACAGTCCATATTCCGCCTGAGTACACACACACACACATATATATGTTATTTTCTTATTTTGTTACATGAGCCGCTTTTCATAGAGGTTAAATGGGTATTATTGTTGGTCTGATGAATTTGATGGTTGATCCCAAAGTTGATATACTTATATACAGTATACTGTATATACAGTATATACTTTGGTTGATCCATCCACCAGCTGGGCGGCAGGAATTGACTTTGTGGAATCGGCTTCTAATCCGACACTACTGCTTGCGCTACCCAGCCTACTTATTTATTTAAATTAAGAAGACGATATCGCATTTTAATACACATTTAAGAATTATCTTTTATATCTGAGAAAGAGGGACAACCTACCTGAAGGCATACGTGGGATATCACCCTACAGTATACTGTATACTATATGCTATATACCCCAACAGTATGGAACCGTTGTTATTAAACGGGTGTATATCTACTGTACATGTAAACAATATTATTTGCATTACAGTTACTGTCAACATGATATTTATTTGCTATTTCCTACGCACGAAACTATTGAAGACGGTCTGTGATTGGCAGTATATAATTGAAACACACCGAGGTAGGGTTCATTATCCCTCAATCGGACCACGCATTTATTTGCTTCAAGTTATTTATAATATTATATATTTTGCTTTGACTAACCTAACCTACAATAGTCTAAATATTTCAGCGATTTAATTAATTAGGTTTGTTTGTAAGTTAGTTGGTGGGTTGGTGTTATTAAGAATTATATATATTACCTGATATAACTAACCTAACTTCAATTCATGTAACGTTTATTGCGCTACCTCTGAGCTCCTGTTGGCATATCAATTAGTCTACGGCATAATTATCTCCAGAGAACCTGTCAACCCTACATAAGTAATTTAAGGAGCCGGGCTGCTTTGTCCTTGGCTTCGCTACATGGCTGCAGTGGTGCCAATTTAGCCAGGTATATGTTTGATCTACAGTTCTAGACGTTTGTTTTTGTTTTTGTAGATGTTTAGGTGACAATCACCACGGTCGATCTGGGGATCCGCCGCTAATGAGCTCGTCCTGGAATCTTTACGACTCTGAATCTTACGATTCTTTACAGGATTTTTATCGGCAATAGCTCAGAGAAGAGTGTTGAGAGGGGAGAAGGGGTGTTGGAGAGAGAGGAAGGTGTTGGAGTGGCTTTGTTATGTGTGTTTTGTCTGTATACGTCGTCAGGATGTCCCCTGACTGGGTGCAAGCATGTGAAACATGCTAGGACGCACCCACTAAATGTCCGCCGTGGCAGGGATTCGATCCCAGGTCTTTTAGATTCACAAGCGAATGTGCTCACCACTTGACCACCACGGCCTAAACGTAGGCCTACTTATTTTACATCCAGCTAACTAAAACTGCCAATGAATCCTAGCTGTATTCTGAAGATTTTAGCCATTATTAAACGATATTCTGGAGAGTGCGCAATTTATTTAGGGATATTCTGCACATGTTTATTATCCTTAGTGACATTTTCACGACTTTGAAAGATAAGTTTAGCGGTACTCAAGTGCTTATGGACTAATGTAGCGGTACTTAAATTCTGTTTTGGTAACCCTGACTGGCTGTTACCAGGCAGAATAGGCTTTAGGCTTATTGCTGGCTGTCCCCAGTCCTTCGCAACTCCCAAGTTCCCCGGCGGCGCGCTTGGCGGACTGCCGCGGCTACTTTCTCTCAGTCGCGCTTGTGCTTTTGAGGAGTACGCACGTCACTCGAGGACTTTGAACGTTCAACTAGTCCATTTTTTACTCGAGGACTCTACGTTACCCGAAGACTTTCAACTATCGGCGAGTCCATATGTTACTAATTTGAACTTGAATAACTCTAGAACTTGACGTTACTCAGAACTTAAGCTTTCGACGAGTGCATACCTTACTCGAGGACTTATAACAAATATGCGAAGTACCGTGTGCGACCCTACCTCCTGTGGTTGGCTCTGGCCAAGAGGCCCAAGACCAAGACCAAAAATACTAACAGGTCATCCCATACAAGGGCATATTTGTGCCCCGCTCACGCACGCCATCATACCTTAGAGGACGTTGCCAGACAGTGATAAACACTTATTTACCAGGCTCAGTTATCGTGGGGTCACAACTCACAAGTGAGACAGGTCATCTCTGTTGTCTTCAGTCATCTGAATAGAATGTTCCTAGGATAAAAAAATGCCTTGCAGTTGTGCAGTGGTTGGGTGTAATTCTGTGGGGATAAAGGGTTGCAATATAAAATTTCATGTCTTCCCCAAAGATGAAGAACTCAGACGAAAGTGGATTCACCTATGCAAAAGAAAAGACCATTTTAATGCAAACTGTGCACGTATTTGTAGCCTCCACTTCGACCCCAGTGCATACGCGAGAAATTTAAAATACGAACTAGGCTACTTAGATTACCAACACCACAAAACCAAATACGCTTGGAAAAGGAAGCTCGGCCGACGTTGAATTTGCCATCCAATTCATTAAATGGTGAGTAAATTGCTCTCGTGTTTGCTCTCTCTCTCTCTCTTACCAATTGTTGCTTTGATCATGTAATTGTTTCATACTCCTTGTTCTGTGATCTTTCATTAACTTTGGCGCCCCATTTAGTAGCGCAGTGCTAATTAATAATTAACAGTATCTGTGTGTTTATATATATATATATTTTGTGTGTGGTGTAGGCTATAACATTTGAAGATAATGAAGACTTACTTGAGCGTGTGTTTATGTACTCAAATTTGACGAAAAAGTAATGGTAAATGGTAACTCGTCAAGTGAGTTACTATACTCCGTTCAGCATAAACAGTCCGTTGGTAGGGCAGAACTTGACAACACTGTTTTACCGTCGCTATCAGCTGATAAGTTGATAATGGGGGCGAGAAACCATTTGCCCTCTCTCTCTCTCTCTCTCTCTCTCTCTCTCTCTCTCTCTCTCTCTCTCTCTCTCTCTCTCTCTCTCTCTCTCTCTCTCTCTCTCTCTCTCTCTCTCTCTCTCTCTCTCTCTCTCTCTCTCTCTCTCTCTCTCTCTCTCTCTCTCTGGGAGATGAAATTGTACTAACTTAATTATTAACGTGATTTTTATATACCCTAAATCTATATATATTATGTCTTAAATGATAAAATAAACTATTGGTCTAAATATTCTGTGTGGCAGACTTTAAAGTGGTTGCTGTTATTGTACGGTTTTCTGTAATCATAATGAATGGGATACTTCTCTATAGGCTAGTAGAAAATTATCCAGTGTTTCTGATGTTATGACTTTTTTTCCACACCACCATTGAGGTAAAAGTCTAGGTGCGTTTATTTTGTATAGAGGTTTCCCCAGTATGTACTGTATATGAATACATATACAATAGTCGAGTCATGGGTGGAAAGGTTAAGGGGTTAAACCTGTGGGATCAAATGAACCAATTTAAAAATCATTAGGGTGTATCATCAGGATGTATTAATCCTGTACAGTACTACAGGAGTTTAGCAGTACTCTCTTCAGTACAGAGACTAAACGCGCTTGGCTACCGTGACCGTCTGTCTGTCTGTCTGTGTCTGGATTTCTCTCCGTCTACGCGCTTGGCTACCGTGACCGTCTGTCTGTCTGTATTTCTCTCTGTCTATCTGTATATCTGTGTCTGTTTGTCTATCTGTCTCTCTGTCTGTACATCTGACTATCTTTGTTTGTCTGTCTGTCTGTATATCTATGTTTGCTTATCTGTATATCTGTTTGTCTGCATGGTATGTACTTATATCTGACTGTTTGTATATGTGTATATCTATATGTCTGTTTGTCTCTCAGTATACCTGTCTGTCTGTCTGCAAATATGTCGGTGTCTATCTGTATATCTAACTGTCTGTATGTCTGTTTGTCTATCTGTATATGTGTCTGTCTATCTGCCTGTCTGTATGTTTGTATATATCTCTATCTGCCTGTCTGTATGTTTGTCTATATCTATATATTTCTGTCTGTCTGTATATCTGTCTGTGTATCGGTTTGTTTATCTGTCTGTCTGTCTTTAGTTGTCTGTCTATCTGTCTGTCTGTGTGTATATCTGTCTGTTTGTCTGTATATATGCGTTTGTCTGTATGTATATATCTGTGCTGCTTATCTGCCCTTTCATTGCCGGGGATGCCTACATGTGAAGGAATCCAGGCAAATTTGACCCCTAGCCCCTTCTCCCTTACACATTTTATCCCCCTGTCTGATATCTTGTACAAGGAAAGGATAGGTGGGTTGGGGGCTAGAGATAGCTTCCAAGGCCGCCCTGCTGTCAGATAGGATAAGAATATTCTTTCCCCTTCGAAAGATACTCCCAATTTCCATCGCTATTGCCACCAGCTCAGTTTGAGTGGAGGAGGCCCAGTCCTGTAGCCTGGATAGTGCATCGTCTTCCTGAGCAAAGTTGCCACCACTCGTAATAGTGATGGCAGCTCCTGCCCTCCCAGTTACGGTGTTAAGTGAGCCGTCACAGTATACCTGATCAGTGTTCTCATCTGTCATATCTTCTATTAGTGACATAAAGTTCGTTTTCAGAGCGTAGGACGGGATCTCAGACTTTTTTGTGTCGAGTTGAGTCACTATAATCTCAATAGTGGCCTCTTCCCAGGGCGGAAGGGGGACACTCAATTGCCGGTCATCTGGATGGTAGTCTGTAAGCTGGCTGGGCGGGGTGGGGTCAGTCAGTTGCCAGTCACCGATATAGTAGTCTGTAAGCTGGTAGTCAAGAATGTCAGCAGCAGTTACATGTGGCCAGTCCCTGCCTTTTAAGTCATCTATTCTAAGTAGCTCCATTAGTGCAGTCTTAGGTCGTGTTTCTCTGTCGTCTCTCAGTGTTCGTATGCCTATTATCATATTTGTTTCTTTTATTCTATCAGTGATGGACAATAGATTTAACTCATTTCTAAGATTTTTTACCTTGACATTTCTCGGACATCCAAAAATAAGTCTCATGGCCTCATTTTGCAGTTTGTCAAGTTTTTCGATCTGATTAGCAGGTAGACAGGAGAGAGCAGGTGCATGGTAGTCAATTACTGATCTAATATAGGCAATGTACATGGTCCTGACCCTGAGGATAGTGATGGAGGCACCCAAGCCTTTCCATGACATTACTTTAAGGGGCCTTAGTCGTCTTTACAGAAAAATATTGGTACGGTAAATGGTAAGTTAGCGTTTTAATAATTATAGTCAAAGTATTGGGGCGAAACAGGGAGGGATTCCAAACGAGCACCCACGGCATAGATACTGTTAATGAACTACCAGGACAGGGGCATGACCTGGGGCCTCCATGGTTTAAACCCTTCCATACCAATGATGTTCTTTTAACTAGGGCCTATATTCTGGCTACTATTAGACGATTTTAGTCAATTAAAAAGGGCCTCCAGCAATAAACAGGCTTCGAACTATCTCACTTAATCCTTTATACTACAACAGCTCCTTAAACTGCTCAAATCGTCTAAATATAGCAAGAATAAAATGCAAAAAACGTCGCCGGTACAGAAGGGGTTTAGGGGGAAAGGGTTTATATATTGGGTGATCTATTTATTTATTTTTGTTTATTGTTTCGGATGTTTCCTACCTAGACCTCCATCAAGCTTAGACTTTTTAGACAATCATAAATGTGTACATTTTTCGGTAGACAAATGTTCTGGTGGCTTCAGAACTCCAATTTGGACTTTACGATTTTATGCAGTTTAGGAAGAATAGACTGTGGTGTACTGCTGCGCAGGGGATGTCTTTTTAATTGTATTCCAGATAGATTTAGACGATTTTATATAGCTTAGGAAGAATCTGTGGCGTACTTAACCCCTTCGCACCATGACGCCTTTTTACCTGGATGCTGGATAAAACTAGATGATTTTATGCAGTTTATGAAGGACTTATGTTTCCAAGAGGGTTTATTGAGATCGTATTTATCCATTTGAGTTGTATAGGGAGATTCTATAGCCTACTAAAGAAACTCGTCTAATGGTAACCAGAATATGATATAGCCTACATTACGTATTGGTGGTGAAGGGTTAAATGGAGGAATTGAAATAGTTTGTAGCCTTTTCATCCCTTTCAGTGCGGGGGATGTCCTTTTCATTGCATTCCAGCTAGATACAGACGATGTTATGCAGTTTAGGAAGACTCTGTGGTGTACGGTACTTAAGGGGGGTCACCGGCTGTTTTTCTCTTTCTCTCCTTTTCTCTCTTTCTCTGGCTTGTATCCATTCGGCCCCATTCAGCCAACTGTTTTAAGACGTTTATCCCCATCCAGGTCTCGATTTCATCCTGGCGAGCGATAGCCAGCCATCATTGTATGGAGAAATCCGGCTTCGCCGGAGAGATTTTTCTATCGAAAAATGTACAAATTTAGCTTGCTGTCAAAACAAAACTACATTATGCTGGCTCGCTACCGCTCGCCAGGAAAATATTGACACCTGGATGGGGTAAAAGTTTTAAAACAGTAGGCTGAATGTGGCCGAATTGGTACAAACCAAAGAGAGAGGGAGAGCAAGAGACAAAAAGCGAGGTGGCTCCCTTAAAGGGGAATTGTGTTTGTAGCCTTTTGATTCCTAGAGGTTCTTCCTAACTATAATAAAATAGTTTAATAGTAGCCAGAATATAATGAAAAGGACGTCACCCGTACTGAATGGGTTCAAAATACAGTCTGTTAATGGGTGTGGTGTCCCGAGTTCGAATCCCGGGAGGACCATATACTTTCATTAGTTTATTCAAGTACATTGGGGTTTGTAATTGATGATTAATGTTAAAGAACGGGGTGTTACGGTACTTATTTCTATAGGCCTACTGCCTTTCTAAACTGCTTGTGTGATGCTGCCTTTAGCTATTATTGGCTATACAAAGACTAGGTGGGTTGGTTGTGAGGGGGATCTGCCGGGTGTGTGCAGATTCCCGTTTTCTTAGGTTGACCTCTGATCGTGTTGTTGTTGTTGTTCCCTAAGCTGCCTGGCCGAACAGCCCCGAGTCCCTGAGAAAGGCCATGGCCACGATCGGGCTTTCCCACAGAGCTCTCATTGAGTGTAGATTGTGTTGTTGGCATAAATGGTTGTGTGAAATGCAGTCTTCTATGATGTGTTTAATGGTATGGGGTGCTGTGTTACATCCCGGGCAGGCGTCGACAACGGAGTCATCCAGTCTCTTCTGATAGCTCAGGAGAGCTGGATGGTGTCCGCATCTCAGCCTGGCCAGGTGGACTCTGTCCTCGCGAGGAAGGGAGGATTCGGAAGGATGGATTTCGGGAGGTCGTGCATGCAGCTGCATGTTGTCTGTGAGTGAGTGGATGGATCGGTGAGAGATATGAGTATGGATGTGCTTCTGGAAGTTGGTTCGGGGTGGGCAGGGAGGGAGAGAGGACAATAATTGTGTGTGATACCGTGTGCTGGGTGTTGTTTTGATATTTCTTGGTGTCTGTGGGTGTGTTGCCATGTAGTTTAGTGGGTGGTCTTGGTTCGTGGAGGCTGCTGCCAGGAATTGAGTGCCTCTCATGTCCAGATGGTCTTTGACTTTGAGGATTTTGGTTTCTTGATGTAGGTGATCTGTGGGTGAAGTAGCTGTGCAGCCTGTAATGATCTTCAGGGCTTTGTTTTGAATAGTCTGTAAGGTTTTATGATGTGTTTCAGCTAGGTTAGAAGCCCAGGCTGGGCTTGCGTATTCCATCACTGATCTTATGTATTGTTTATATACTGTGGTGGTAGTTTCTTTGTTGTGTCCAAATTTTGTGTGAGCAAGTGACCTGAGGGCGTTAAGTCTGGGTGTCAGTTTCTTTTTAATGTTTGTGGTGTGCTGTTTGAATGTCATATGAGTATCATATGTTACTCCTAGGATTTTGGGTGTGTGTGTATGTGTTAGGGGTGTGTTGTTTATGGTGAGTTGAGGGATGTATTCGTGTTCTCCTGTCCAACTTGTGAGCAGGGTTGCGGTGGATTTGGCTGGGGCTAGGTCCTGATGTGGCGGCGTCTACGCCGTGGGGCCACCTCCCGAGGCTGCCAACCGCGGATGGCTGCCGACCCTCCACGGCCGAAGACAAAATCAACGATCAGTGGAGGAAAACCGGATGCCGGCCGCGGGGAGCAGTTTCGGGAGCCAAACCGTCACAACCATCCCCTGCCCCCTCTCTGGGGGCACGGGTCCTTGGAGCGGCTTCGGTCGCGCCGGGAATTTCCTCTGACCGTGTTGGTGAGGTCGGTCCTCATGGGGTTAGTGAATTGGGCCTGTAATTAGGGTTGGGTGTGAGAGGGATCTGCCTTGTGTGGGCCAATCGGCTTTCTGCAGAGTCCCATTTTCGTATGTTCTTAGCCTAGGCTATAGAAAGGCTGCGTTACCAATGTCTGCCAGGTGAATACACTTTAGCTTCTATTTACACTTAAATATGTCACCTTATATATGGAGTCCATTGACTTACTTATAATACAAGCTCTCTAATTACCCAGACTCAGGGTTAAGGGGATAGTGGCTATATTTTGGGTCTATTAATTTATATATTAATTTAGTTATTAGTTATTAGTTTCCTCGCTAGACCTCCATCAAGCTTTAAAAAAAAAAAAAATCCTAGACCCCCTTCAAGATAAATGTGTACATTTTTCGACAGAAAAATGTCCCGGCCGAAGGCCTGTTCCTCTTAAAATTACAGGCTCACTATCTCTCGCCAGGAAAATATCAACACCTAAATGACACGAAAAGTCATAATATTGACAAATAAATGGGGCGAAAGGCCTTAAAATTGCCAAAGTAATGAGTCGAACATTATAAAATATGAAAACTAATGGGGCTTAACATTGATAACTATGGTCAATAGTTTTTTTCTATTAGTGATTTATACCGGAAATAAAAAAAATCCCATTATCCAAGAAGCGAGTATCCGGGCGTATCGTCCGCTTTGTTTACAGTACTCTTACGCTAGCGATCACGTTCCCGTCTACTTGACTGCCGTGGAATACTATAATACGTTGACGGGCTTTGTTTACGCTAGCGATCACGTTCCCGTCTACTTGACTGCCGTGGAATACAATAATACGTTGACGGGCTTTGCCCCCTCACCCCCCAATGACTTATTGTCACCATCATATATATTGCCAGCAGAGGAAACAAAGAAAGAAAGAACAAAAATAGATATCGACGTGTAAACAAAAATAAGATTTCACTAGAAAACATTGGGAAACTGGGTTTTTTTTTACCCAGGATGAAAAAATCCAAGATTTTTTGTATTAATTAATGATGCATAACATTAATTATCCGGAAATTAAAACCTATATGAATAGGCCTAGGTTGAATAAATTATGAATCTTCACATGCCATTAAGAATACATGTTTACCTACTGTGATGCGACTCGTAGGCTACATACTGTCCATATTACGTAAAATTAAAAATTAAATCTTAAATATACTATATATAAATAAAAGATACAATTTTATAAATATAGTAACTCATCCGCGCGACAACTAAAATAATGTTTTTGTTACTCCTTTATAAAAACCGTTTTCTTCTACACATACATGATAGAAAGCTTAATGGTAAGCGTAGACTATGCTAATATTACTGTTATATATTATCGTTATTTATTTATAAGTGATAATTATTTGTCTCGACCCTATTTAATACGAAAGACCATTTTTATGATTGATATTTTATATATATAACAGTACATTTCTTCCGATTCTCACTCGGCATAAAACAAGATGTTTTGAGTGTCAAAAAACAAGATGTTTTGAGTGTCAGTGTCATTGTTAGCATTGTCGCAGTTGTGTTCGGTTGATTTTGTTTTACAGTGTTTCATTATCTCTGAGAATTTCACCTAGTACAGTTGGTGATTAGTTCTCCCAAATATAGTGCTTTATGATTTTGTTGCCATAAAAGATATTAATTAATAAATATATTATTATATTAGTATATTTGACAATTAAAACACATTTTTTGTGTAATAACGTTAAAATGATTTCTTTCGATGAGAGCCTTGAGAGGAGAAATTATCAGAAATACTCGCACCTATTTCTCTGGGGCATATTGTTGGTGTTCAATGGTTTGTTTTTCGGTTTCCCTTGTCTCGCCCTCTTCTATAAATGGGGGCTGGTGGTGCCTCTCCTACACGGCATCATCACGATTAGTTTGTTGGTAAATTTTGCCCTGGTTTCTTACATCAATCCTGGCAAAATAACGAGCAGTCCCTTCACAGACCCACACACTGAGAGCGATAAGTTGCCAGGGGATAGGCCTAAACATGTTACAATTGTGATTAAGGAAGACCTTTTCTGCATGTGTAAATGGTGCAGTGTTTGTAATCTGTATCAGTCTCCCCGCAGCCATCACTGTGAGATCTGCGATTATTGTGTTGACGCCTATGACCACCACTGCGACTTTTTGATGAACTGTGTGGGGAGCCATAATTACAGATTTTTTTACTTCTTCGTATTATTCCTTTTCTTAAATATTTGTTCATTAGTTACTTTTAGCACAACATACCTTGTTGTGGAAAGAGGCAATCTCATCCCGGGTAATATTGCAGTATGTTCCATAATTCTGCTATTAGGGATTCTTCCATTAATATGGGTCATGGGTTTATGTAGCCATCATTCCTATCTAGCAGCGCACAATATGACGCTGAAAGAGGAAGGCTTAGGAGATTTTAGTTATGATGGATGTAATAATCCATATTGTTATGGCGGTTGCATCCGGAATTATTTTGCTGTGCTTTGCACACCTTATCCCAAATCACCCAAATATTGCCTGGCACTTGATTCTATTGTATAGATGAAGGTAATTAACCCTCTCCGGAAACCAGCACGCGTTCTTATGACTGTTATTAGATATTTGTATAAAGGAAGCATCTGTGGGAGTCAAAGGGGTAAAACGATATAGTTCACCCCTTTGATTGCTAGAGGTCCTTCCTAATCTGTATTAAATCGTCTGTTGGCCACAATATGTGAAACAGACATGTGTCCTAATACTGAAAGGGTTAACATTCTCAGTATACGTTGACGCCATTCTTCATTTTATATTTGCTATTATCAAACACTTTTCTTCAGTTTAGGAAGAACTCGTGGAAGCTCGAGGGTTATAATTCAGAAACTGTTTTACTCCTTTTATACCAAGAGCTCCTTCCTGAGCTGTGTATTATTTCATAATGATAACCAGATTAAATGGCTTCATAGATTCTCAAGGGATTAACATTTCTATTGATTTTTGTATCATTTTTTTCTTTATTATATTTTTATTGTTATTATTTTATTATGAACAGTTATGATTATGTATTAAGATAGATTATACTGAACGTTCTTAATCCCATGAGGATCATGACATGTTTTGACAGTTTATTCTGGCTATTAGTAGATGATTTTATTCATGTTAGGAAGTATATGCGGAAGTCAGAGGGTTGACATTGTCTTTACCCCGTTAGTTCCCACAGTTCCTTCCTAAACTGTATATCATCTAATGATAGCCACAATGAACTGTCGAAATGTGGCATGATCCTCTAAAACATAAATCATGGTCTTAAGTTTTCAAAGCTACCCTGAACTGAATCAAATTGCCTTTTTAATTTTGTAGCCTACCAAATATTTACATATTGGTGGTTTGTTTTGCTGTTCGAAGTTGCATATTATACCAGGTGTTATATCAGGATTTTAACTGGATTTGAATGACAGTGCAAGTGGGCTCACTCTCAACTGGGCAAGAAATGAAACTATCACAAGGTACATATACCCACATGTAGCAGGACAAGTAGCCTACAACACAGAGTAACATTTACATGTTAGTTTATTACACATAAAGAAATTATATGGCTTCAATGGTTGGCTAATACACACAGAAACAATACACAAATATATACATACAATACTGGTGATATGGAAATCACTACGAGTTCATTATACACTTACTAGCACTGTTTAACAATAACATAGATACTCCTTACACAGAGTTTGTTCAAATCAGTAGCACGATAACTGATCAATCCGTTGAGAACGTCAATTATAGGGATCACTTAAAGAAAGAAAGGGTGTGGTTCAGCTTTAGTTCTACGTGTAGTACTGGTGTATGTGAGGTCTGGTTCTGTGAAATATTACCATAAACTGTTACCTCAAAAAGAACGGTGTACAGTACAGGTACCGGTACTGGTACCACAAACAATGTTAGGAATTCTATGGCTGTGCAAATTCAACCTAGGAACTTTATGCATCAGGGGATTAAGGGTAAAAATAAAAGTACGGGGATAAGTACAGTTAAAAAAGTGAAAAGATCACGCATAGCCAAAGTATTCGTGACAGGTTTTAAGCCAGGAGTGACGGCATCCGACTTGAAAGAATATCTCTCCAATAAACTCAGTCTTAGTATGGATGTTGAACCAATTATTCCCTGGTCTGATAGGCACACATATATTTCATTCAGAATAAACTGTGAGTGTCCAAATCCCGAGGTGTTTATGGATGAAGAACTTTGGCCAGAGGAAGCATCGGTGTACTGGTGGAGAGAACGTAGGGCACAGGTACCGGTATCAACAAATGAGGACTCTATAACTACGGTAACCCACCCTCCCAACAACTCTTAATCATGGATATAAAGTCTACTTCATCTCCCAACAATTTGCGTATTGCTACTTATAACTGTAGGGGGCTCCCTAAAACCAACAGAGGGCTTCTCCTACGCCCTGATGTAGTAGACGTATTTAATACCAGTGATATTGTGTGCCTGCAGAAGACTTGGTATTTTAAACAGGATTTGGGTAACCTCAGTACTATCTGTGATAATTTTCATGGGTTTGGGGTCTCGACAACCGATGCTATGGATGGTCTAGTAGCAGGTCACCCACCGGGAGGAGTAGCAATTTTGTGGAGGGACTCTTTAGACAGCCGGGTTAAACCACTTGTAACAAATTTACCATGGTGTACAGGTATAGAAATAGAAGATATCCAACGGAAAGTAGTTATTCTTAGTGTGTACTTGCCCTACCAATGTAATGAAAATGAAGAACAATACCTGGAATGCCTTGGAGAGCTAAGTGCTCTTTTACAAGAACTAAATACCACCTGCTACTCTGTAATAGGGGACTGGAATGCTAATCTGAAGGACATGAGTAACTCTCTGTTTGCTAGTCATATGACTAACTTCTGTGGTGAGCATGATCTAATTATCTCTTCTCAGCTCATGCTCCCTCATAGTAGTTACACATGTGTCAGTGCAGCATGGGGCTCAACGTCTTGGCTAGATCATACCGTAGCTAGTGCTGATTTCCATGATATGATAACAAATATGGAAATTCAGTATACATATACAGATGAAGATCATATCCCATTGACCTTAACAGCTAGTTTGGAAAGAGCGCCAGAATTAACCCAGTCAAACAATAGTGTAAATCCAAAACTGCCATGGGGCGGGCTTGACGAGGAGGAGTGTGAGCAATTTTGCACTTTAACACACACTCTCCTTTCTGAGCTTGATCCTGGCAGTGAGGATGCCATTACCTGTGAAGACCCCAATTGTGTTAATGCTAGTCATCGAGAAGAAGTCAGCAAGCTGTACAATAATATTATATCTTGTCTTACTAAGGCTAGTGACATAGTATTTCACAAGCATAACAAAAATTACTCTTTTAACAAACCTGGGTGGAATGACCATGTTTCAGAACTATACCAGGCATCCCGAGATGCTCGTAGTGTATGGCTGGATCATAACAAACCGAGACAGGGACCCATTTTTGACATGTTCACCAGACTAAAGGCTAGATGCAAGTATGCAATCAGATATATAAAAAACAATGAAAATGTATTAAGAAGAGAAGCATTGGCCAAAAACTTTGCTAGCAAAGACACATTGGCCTTCTATCTATCTATCTATTGCCTGACGCCGCGATCCCCGAAGGGGTGGCCACGAACGAACCGCCCCCATGCACCTCTGTCCCCAGTCAGTCGACGCCCCTCCCCCCAACCAGCACCGCCTTCGTTCATGTAGTTCCTCACTCCATCCTTCCACCTCATATTCGGTCTACCTCTCCCCCTCTGTCCCTCCACCTCGCTCTCGTACACCCTCTTAGTCATTCTCTCGCTTTCCATACGTTCCATATGGCCGAACCATCTCAAGTTGTTCCTTTTCACACTTTCCAGCACATCTACCTCCACACCACACCTCCTTCTTACTTCCTCATTAGTCTGTCTATCCCTCCATGTAACTCCGCACGCACTCCTTAAGTAATTCATTTCCACTGCTCTCACTCTTGGTCTGAGTCTCTCAACCAACGTCCATGCTTCGCTTCCGTAAGTCAGTGTCGGGATTATCACACTGTCATGCAAGGACTTCTTCACTTCCATACTGACCACCCTATTTCTTGTTACTGCTTTTAGCGTTCCTACAACCCTCTTCCCCTGTTGTACCCTCTCCTGCACCTCTTCATCCATAGTCCCATCTTTACTCAACACACTGCCCAGATACTTAAAAGAGTTGACGATCTCCATATCCTGACCGTTCAGCTTCACCTCACACTCTGTGACTTCACCCCTTTCGAAGACCATAACCTTGCTCTTCCCCGTATTTACCTTCAAATTCCGTTTTTCGCACACTGTTCCAAACTCATTTACCAGACCCTGCAACTCCCATTCATTATCACTCATCAGAACTGTATCATCCGCAAACAGCAGTATAGGTAGCTTCCACTCAATTCCCTCCCTTTTCAGCGATACACCAACATCCACTGCTCTTGATAGTATTTCTTTCATAACTCCATCCATATATACAGTAAACAACCACGGGGACATCACACACCCCTGTTTCAAACCAACATTCAGGTCAAAGAACTCGCTCTGCTCACTCTCCAGACGTACTGCCGCCTTTGCACCCTCATACATGCTCTTCACTGCTTTCAGCAACTTGCCCTCTACTCCGTATATTCTAAGTACTTTCCACAAACCTTCTCTATCCACTCTGTCATAGGCCTTCTCCAAGTCCATAAAGGCAACATACACCTTTTGTTTCTTCTCCAGATACTTCTCCACAACACAATTCAGGGTAAAAATCTGATCTACACATCCTCTTCCCTTCCTAAAACCTCCCTGCTCGTCGCCTCGTGGCCTTCTGGAAGGATATTAAAAAAATGCATAATAGCTGCACACCTCTACCCGTTAGTGTAGATGGGATCTCTGGTACTAATAACATAGCCAATCTTTGGAAAACACATTACCAAACTTTGTTTAACTCTGTTGGGCACCAAGGAAATACCATTGCTTCTACAACAGAGTGTAACAAAGAAGAAAAATATGACACAATTAAAGTTACAAGTGAAAAAATCAAGGCTGCAATAAGTAGGCTAGATGCTAACAAATCCTGTGGTTTTGATGGTATATATGCTGAACATTTGAAGTACTCCTCCACTCTCCTCTTGGAGAAACTCAGCAGTTGCTTTACCAGCTTTCTAATCCATGGTTTCCTACCAGAATCTATGATGTCCGTTACCTTGATACCAGTAATTAAAGACAAGGCTGGCAAAATTACATCAATAGACAACTATAGACCTATTGCCCTTGCCAGTATTGTAAGTAAGATACTAGAGTTAATCATTTTAGACAGAATCTCAGTGTATATCTCAACTAATAGTAATCAATTTGGTTTTAAAAAGAATCATGGTACGGACCAATGCATCTACACTCTGAAGGAGCTAGTGGATGGGTACATCAAAATGAACAGCTCTATTTTTGCATGCTTTCTTGATGCTAGTAAGGCATTTGACAGAGTCTGCCACAATATCCTGTCTGATAAATTAGCAACAAGGGGAGTGCCATCCTATATACTGAGAATCTTGAAGTACTGGTACGCCAATCAAACATTTAATGTAAGATGGGGTAACATTATTTCGGATTCCTTTACAGTAACCAATGGAGTGAGACAGGGTAGTATTCTCTCACCTTACTTATTCAATGTATATATGGATGAATTAAGTGATAAATTGAATAAAGAGCAGATTGGATGTTATGGTGGGAATAAAATCATCAACCATCTCATGTATGCTGATGATCTGGTCATTATTGCACCGTCTTCTGCGGGTCTGAGCAAACTTCTTGATATATGTGAATCTTTTGGTAGTAAACATTGTGTTAAATTCAACCCACTGAAAAGTGCTGTTCTTATATTTAGATCAAAATTACTGTATAAAAGTAAACTGCCAAATTTCTCACTCAATAATCAAATTATTCAAGAAGTAAACAAAATAAAATACCTGGGACACATTATCTCAAACGATTGCTCAGATGATGCAGATATCGGCCGTCAGCGCAGACAGCTATATTTACGTGGTAACACCATCTTGAGAAAATTCCACATGTGTAATTGGGAAACTAAAGTCACTTTGTTCCGGACATATTATTCCTCTATGTACACGGCCCATTTGTGGTGGAAGTATAAGAGAGCCACCATAAATGGTCTGTGTACATCCTATCATAATATACTCAAGATGTTCATTGGTCTCTCTAAATATGAAAGCACTAGTATGGTGTGCACACTGTTGGATGTGCAGTGCTGTCGGGCTGTCATCAGGAGACTGGTGTACAGCTTTTCGCAGCGACTGCAATCCTCTAGTAACACGCTGATTGTAGCTCTTTGGTCTAGTGATCATATCTATGAATCCCGTATTATATCTCACTGGCAGAAGCTGCTGCACACATAGTATGTATTGTAATGTAATATATAGGTCTAATTGAACTATGAGCAATGATCTGTGCAATAGGTGTTAACCAACATTGAGCAATAGCCTTAGTTAGCCTATCTGTGTTATATTGTGACAAAATGTGATATGTGCTCTATTCTGTAAATAGGCCTACTGTATTTTTATTTTATTGTGTCTTTATTAATATATCTTTGTGTATAATTATTATCTGTGCTCTGACGAGAAGTGTATGTGATATGGACCATTAGGTCGTACTGTATTTATACTGTATCTATCTTATGTGTCTGGAATAAAGAATTATTATTATTATTATTATTATTATTATTATTATTATCAATCCGAGTCAGGATAGTGTATGTGAATTGTGTCCTTATTCAATGAGGCCTACACAGTGGGAAGAGAGGTCTGCAGGGCAGCCTTCAAACAAAGCTTTTCTTCTACGTAAAGGATCATCCAGCATCAACGTCTGGGTTGGTGGCTTGATCTTGATCAAAGGTGGTAGACAGTGTCCAGGTGGAGGTCCTTGGCTGGGGCATTGTTGCGAGCTGTTATTTAGGTTTGGGAGGACAGCACCGGAGATGATTTTAGAAAATCGTCTGGCCTGTGCACAACACAACTTACTAATTGCTAGTCCTTTATAAAGAACAGAGACTACCTTTTCGTTGTCTGGCTGTAGGAATAGGTTTTTACACCATACCCGAAAGAGGATTTATGGAGCTCCGTTCTTACTCTCAACCATCTGAACAATTTTACCAACACACCTAAACTTCGGTAGATGCGGGAATAGCCTCCCGAAAATATCAAGCCCTGGTGGGGGCTTGAACTCGGGACCCTTGGGTTGTGAGGCAAACACTTTGCCAGTTAGACCAATAGAGATATCCCACTTGGCCTGGTCGGTTCAAGGTATTTCCGCATCTGGTTCTGTTTAGGCTAACCTATTTTCACTGACTTTACATGGCCAGTGCACAACACAAGTACCGGGATATAATAGTATTCTTCTGTGTACAATAAAATCGTCTGGCCAGTACACAACACGACATAATTAGACAATGGTCAGCCTCTGTTAGCGCTTCTTGGTTTGCGTATCTCTACAATGCCTGGCCAGTCTACAACACAATCTTGTGTGGTCGTTTGGAGAGAGGGAAGGGAATAGCCATGGCCAGTGCACAACAGTCTATTTTTGGAAACAGTCCGTACACGTTTCCACCCTTTGTCTGACCTCCAGTGATTTGGCTGAGGTACTCTAAGGCTGCGGACACACAGACAGCGGTTGCGAGCGAGCGGGCGGGTGCGAACAGAGGCGAGAAAACTAGCACCACTGTATCAAATACGTGTGGCCACACTGGCAGCGAGCAAGAGCGGGCATCGCTGTGAGACCGCGCGGCCCAAAGCGAGAGGGGTCAGTTAACTTTTCTCGCTTGAATCGCGTGAGCCGTGTACTGTTTATTATAGATACTGAACGATTTATTATAGTAGTTTCACTCTCACTAGCTTTTTTGGAAGCATCCTATTATCCAAAACAATGTGTAATCACATGGGATTAGTTATTTAGAGTACCGGTAGGTATTAACATGAAAACTTCCCTACAAGAGCTGTACAATACAAGGTACCGGTATTGATATGATAATAAATATCCCAACTACAGTACCGGAAAATACTCATGAACTCTGCATTCAGTTGTACAGTGTATCTCTATTTGTCTATCTATCTGTACTGTATATCTATTTATATATCTACAGTAAGTTAGCTCAACATCTAAATAAAATAACTAAGCCTTAGGCATGATCAACGAACTTCGCTATATACTTATGAGAACTTAACCAGTGCCTTTCGAGTGACTTTCTTCAAATCTTGTATCTTGTCCTTATCTCAGGAGAATAATACCCGAGTGTTGAAAGTGGCAGTGCACGCTCCATCCAGATCCACGATCGTGCTAGGATAATTGAAAGACCAAACTTGATACTGAGTCTATTGCTCCTACCTATGTTTTCCAAAGTGAATTGATTCTTTTCTATACCAGTGAGTGTGTTATTCAATAAAGCTGTATTAAAAACCACATTCCGAAATTATATTTATGTGTTCTATTAATTCCTTATATGCATGTGCATGAAAGCTGATATTCCAGTCTTGCAGAACTCACCCCAATCAATCGTTAATCCTGTATAAAATCAGGGCATAACAGGTACCAGGTAACGGCATATTTCTTAAGGGAGCCCACCTCGCTTTTGTTCTCATTTTCTCTCTTTCTCTGGCTTGTATCCATTTGGCCCCATTCAGCCTACAGTTTTAAGACGTTTACCCCCATCCATGTGCCAATATTTTCCTGGCGAGCGGTAGCGAGCCAGCATTTATATATTTTGTTTTGACAGCACGCTAAATTTTTACATTTTTCGATATAACATTTTTCCGGCGAAGTCGGATTTCTCCACCTTCAACATACTTGTTTGCACATCTTTTGTAATTTATAGATAAAACTTTTTATATCGTACTGTGACCGTGTCTCCTACCCCTCATCCCTCAGTTATATGAAATGCACTGCACCCCTAAAAGGGTATTAACTAAGGACCTCAATAATCTGTGGCCTTTTAATTACTATTCTAAAAATTACTATTCCCCATTGGATGGTGCCGATTTGTGTGATTTGGGGAATGGCCCATCAACTGGGTAGGGAAGTGGTCAGGTCGTGTAATATATATAATGACTAGCCTCCAGGATCATCTTCTCTGGGGCTGGTATTAACAAATACCCCCCCACCACCACCACCACCACCACCACCACCTCCACCTCCACCTCCACCTCCACCTCCACCTCCACCTCCACCTCCACCTCCACCTCCACCTCCACCTCCACCTCCCAAATCTGCCTCTGGGCCCTGTGGAATGGTGCCAATAATAATATTAATATTACTAATAATAATAATAATAATAATGTAATGCCCTCGAAAATGTCCCGCAACCCCAATAATGTACTACCCGAGTTGACGTCAGGTATAGTGTAAAATAGTCGTGGATGGTAAGTCCAATAAACTCATCATGTGAATCACCACGAGACTATCACCTGGTTCTTAAAAATTGGACTAAGGTTGCTATACTTTTAGTACGTCCGTGGTAGTACAATGGGTTAGCACGCGGGCCTGGTGGTGATGGTCATGGTCACTAACCAGGGTTCGAACCCCACCCAAGGCATCTCAAAACCTGTGGGTTTTTAGGAGGGTTAAACTCCCTTCAGAGGTTCGAGCCCCGCGCCAGGTACCAGGAAAGGTTGATCCTTAAGTGGGCCTGGGGATATTTCAGGACAGATATTTCAGGACACACCCAGCATTTCATTTTTGTCCGTAACTGATTGTTGATGGTGCGATGGCTACGTTCGCATATAGCATTTCCTTGAGGCCAGTACGGGGATGAGTGTTTAAGAGGAAGGTATGTGTTTTCGTGGGGGGGTGGGGGTTGTTACTTCTGGAATATAGTTAGAGGGTTTATGGTGTTGACTGGTGATTATTCGTCTTCTTTCCCTTTGTGGAGGAGAATTCGACGAAGAAGAAGAAGAAGAGGATGAGGAGGAGGGTAGTGGTCTGGCAGCCCTACGGAACTTGGTTAGCAGGGTGTGTTATCTGGAGGTTTTAAAAGATTTTTGTCGTGGGCGTAAGTTGTAGCGTGAGGTTACTGAGGTAGATTGTGTGGTGTGTTTGGGTGTGTACTTGGTTTTGGGTGGGGGGGGTGGCTTTCTTACTGTGGTGCCTGGGGGAGGTATCTCAGGGCTAGACGGGAGGGTTTCTGTTGTGGTCGGGGTTGTGGGTGGAGGTTTTCATACTTGGATAAGTTGGGGAGGTACTTGACTATCAGAAGTGAAAGAAGGTGTCATGGTGGAGGAGGGTGTGATAGTGGGGGCTTGGGGTTTGTGGAGGTTAGTTTGGGGGCTATGTTGAGGAATGATTTGTCTGTTCGGTGTCGGAGGGCTTAGGTCCTTAGGGGTTTGTATGGGAATATTCATAGCCTGAGTGGAAGGGTTAGTAGGGGTGTTTAATTCCGGTTCAGACGTGTGGGGTTGGGTATTGTCTTGTGGTTTTAGAGGTTTAAACGCTCGGACGAATCTAGTTCGGAACGTACGAGTCACGCCGTGATAATCGATGGTGACTTGATAGGCGTTTGGGACTTGTGTGATGATGTAGGGCCCGACATAGCGAGGGCCTAATTTGTTGGTGACAGGGAGGTTGGCTACCATTACGGTGTCATGGATGGCGAAAGGGTTTTTGTCATCGGGGTTATCAGTTTTGAGATGCCTTATGAAATGCTGGGTGTGAAGGGAATTTTTCTGTCCTGAAATATCCCCAGGCCCACTTAAGGATCAATCTTTCCTGGTACCTGGCGCGGGGCTCGAACCTCTGAAGGAAGTTTAACCCTCCTAGAAACCCACAGGTTTTGAGATGCTTTGGGTGGGGTTCGAACCCTGGTTAGTGACCATCACCACCAGGCCCGCGCGCTAACCCACTGTACTACCACGGACGTACTAAAAGTATAGCAACCTTAGTCCGATTTTTAAGAACCAGGTGATAGTCTCGTGGTGATTCACGTGATGAGTTTATTGGACTTACCATCCACGACTATTTTACACTATACCTGACGTCAACTCGGGTAGTACATTATTGGGGTTGCGGGACATTTTCGAGGGCATTACACCACATTCCTTTTTATTTAGGCTAGTCCCTAGCCTCTCTAAGGTCGTAAGATATCGTAGCCGTATCACCTCAGCAATCTCAATATGGTTAGGGTCCTCGTGACGGGTGCTCAGTGTAGCTACCAGGTCACGTTCCGTGACTGCCACCAATGAAATGCTGGGTGTGAAGGGAATTTTTCTGTCCTGAAATATCCCAGGCCCACTTAAGGATCAACCTTTCCTGGTACCTGGCGCGGGGCTCGAACCTCTGAAGGGAGTTTAACCCTCCTAAAAACCCACAGGTTTTGAGATGCCTTGGGTGCGGTTCGAACCCTGGTTAGTGACCATGACCATCACCACCAGGCCCGCGCGCTAACCCACTGTACTACCACGGACGTACTAAAAGTATAGCAACCTTAGTCCGATTTTTAAGAACCAGGTGATAGTCTCGTGGTGATTCACGTGATGAGTTTATTGGACTTACCATCCACGACTATTTTACACTATACCTGACGTCAACTCGGGTAGTACATTATTGGGGTTGCGGGACATTTTCGAGGGCATTACAAATAATAATAATAATAATAATAATAATAATAATAATAAAATAGTTTATTTCCACCTATAGTGGTTATTCTTCTTACATGGTAGGCTACTGTATTTACAAAGATATATACAGTTGTGTTCGATAATGCATAATTGAATCTGACATAGACATAATAACATAAAAAAACGGGAGTCTGCAGAGAGCCGGCTGTACCACACACGGCATGAGCCATGCCGAGGTTGTGAGTTCGAGCCTCACCTGGGACAATATTTTCGGGTCCAGTCAGATTGGTGCTGTTCGCATTCCTTTGTATTTGAGTAGTGAATTTCCATAATGGGCCTATAATTAGGGTTGGGTGTGAGAGGGATCTGCCTTGTGTGGGCCCTTATGATCTTTTTACCCCTTCAGTACTGGCGATGTCTTATTCATTCTATTCTGGCAACTATTAGACAATTTCATTAAGTTTAAAAAGGGCAACCAGCAATTAACAAGCTCGAACTATCTCATTTAACCCCTTTTTCTACCACATATCCTTCTTTAACTGCACAAATTCGTCTAAATATGCTGTAGCTAGAAATGAATATAGCTAAAAATACATTTTGGTACATACGGGGTTAAACTTGCCTCTTCTGCTGTATACGGTACCGGTAATGACTTATTTTCTGTACCCAATTCCTGAGGCCATACAGATAGTTTTACCAAGATGTCCTTGTGACGCAATATATGCAAGGTTCTGAGATCTTTAACCCGGGAACTGCGGGAAGACTCTTAAGAGTTCCCCCGGCGGACTGCGGGAAGACTCTTAAGAGTCAGAAGAAAAAAAAATCAATTTTAAACATCGAACAAAACAAAACAAAAATATTTTTATTTTTGTATTTATTTTTGTCCTTGGGCCAGCCATGCAAAATATCAGTCCTCTACCTCCCCTCCTTTCCCACTTTCCTCCCCTCCTTCAGTTATCACCTATTTTCCCTGTTATTCCCTTATTCTGAGGTATATTTTCGTGCTAACATTAGCGAGTTGCAAGCAGGGCATTGTCATCACTGTTAGCAAGCGAGTGCAAGAGAGAGAGAGAGAGAGAGAGTATCGATCGACAGTGTCTCAGTGGCCTTGGGGGAAATTGGCGGGAAAGGAGGTTGCCTCACCCATACATTATGTAACTTGCGGCCTGTATCGCCGATTTTGACCATCCAAACGCTGTTTTCACTCGTTTTATTGTTGTAACAGGTTAATACCTTTATAATCAACCTATAATAGGCGCATATGGATAAGTATTAATGCTATTTATGGTAAAATGAATATTTTAGTGATGGAAACAGCTCAAATACGTCAGCACAGGCAGACGTTTCTAATTACCCACATGCGCAGTTCAGAGGTTAAAGATAAAGTGGAGCACAAGTAACTCCCTGGACTCTCTTCTATTAGACAAGGATTCAAACCTGGTGGATTGTTCTTACATGGAAGATTATTAACCCTTTGAGTACCAGCAACGTGTTATTTGTTTATTCTAGCTAGATTTAGATGATATTGTGCCGCTTAAAGGATCTGTGGTAGTTAAAAGGGTTGGTTGCGATAGTTTGAAACCTTATTATTGCTAGGATGTCACTGGTCTTGAACGGGTTAACTACCAGAACAGCGGTAACAATTTATGTTTTGAGTTTCCCTGGTGATATTTCTGGGTAAGACTATTTGTATGGCCGGATGAACAGGGTGCAGTCCTATGTAACACTAGCTACGGGATTCTGAGATCTTTCAAGTCAAAAGTGTAGCAGAAATAATGCCATGACCTGTCAATTGAAAGCCCTGGGTTCGACTCCTCATTTTGCTTTGGCCCAATAAATGAAAGAAGCTACACAACTTAGCATATTCAGATACCGGTATCAATGTCATATTAAGCCTAAGCGCCTACAGGAATATTTATATTTTTCTCGTAAAAAATACAAAAGTGATGATTGTATTGACATCTGGTGGTAGCCAGTATGAGGCAAGGTATGGGAGCACCATTTGTCATGTAATTTATTAACCCTTTCAATATAGTGATGTATATTTGCATTATATTCTGACTCACATGACCGGTAGACAATTTTGTGCAGCTTGAGAAGGTTCTAACAATGAAAGGGATAACATCTATCTTGTTTGATTTGTATATTCCTATAGACTTTAAAAGTTATTGAAATTTAGATAGAAATAATAAAACTAAAATAAAAATATTATTTTGACAAAATATTGAGAGCTAATAATCATGATTCCAAATGTCTTCCCTTTTTCAGAAGAAGAATAAGAGCAGGCTGCGGATCGTGCACCATGCACCAATCCCCAAGTCTTCAGCTGCCGAGGAACCAAGCAGGCGACCAAGGAGGACCTCTACAAAGTGGACGACGAGGACCAGAACACCAACACTCACAATAACAACCAGAACAATGCCGGCAAGAATGACAAGCGAAAAAACAAGCTCTGCGTCATCATGGAGTCTGACCAACAACCCGAGGACCCTACGTGAATTTAGCAGCTGGTGCGGTGAAGATCAGCAGAGGCGATGGTCACAGTTTTGAGGTCTGCGACATGGCCCCCGGCGACTATCTTCTGTGTAGCTACAACAAGAAACGTGAGGCTTATCCTGTGGTCGAAGTCACCCTTAAACGAGGGATGACCACTCAAGTTAATGTTGATGTTGGTAATGATAACAATAACAAAGAAAAGTGTGTGGTGTAATGTCATTACAGTATATTGTTATTTATAAATTTATAAGATGGCAAGATTATGTTTTGTATTATTCTCTGTTTATATTATCGGGGCTAAAAAAAAACTGTGGTGTCCTTATCTTGATAATTGACTGTCGAGAGCTAGGAGGATGGTTTACGTTGGACACTTTTTACTGATAGAATAAACAATAAAGGCCATTGCATACATACATTATAGAATGGTTTATTTTCCACTTGCCGAGTTTTCATCACTGTTGCCTAAAATTGGAAAATTTTGAGAAGAAACTATTTTTGTATTTAAAACTTTCATATCACAATTTTTCAATTTTAGTTAACTTTGATGAGATTGAGACCTCATCATTGATTTTTGGTAACAAATATTTTTTAGGCAATTTGTGTTCAAAATTTCAAAATGTTCTCTGAATAAGTGGGTTCAACTTATATCATTGCCTTAACCCTTGGAGCCCCGGCTAGTTTTGTAATGTTTGTTCACCAGAACCCGGCCGGATTTCAAAAAATTGTTTTATTCCAGAAACAATAGCGAATGGGTTAGGAATGAAGGAAAAACCACGAAAAACCGCTCAAAAAGCTTAAAGAATGGTCCTACAGAGCCCCCGAAAACGTATTTTACAAGAGTAAAAAATTGAAGGCAATTACCCCAAAAAAACAGGTTATTGCGCGCTCACACGCACGCACGTGGACTTTGAGAGTTTTCAACCATCGGCATGGTTGCGTGGGATACGTACACAGTTCCCATACAAATCTGAGCCCTCTTGAGTGGCTACACCTGAGGTTACGGTTGGCGCAATTAGGGTGACGCGCCAGACGCGTCTCTGGGGCTGTGCGTTACATACATCGCCGACGCGTCAGACGCGTCGCTGGGGCTGTACGGGTTAAACAAGGAAATACAGTGACCGGTCAACTCAACCAGTAGACCATTTCAACCAGTAGCTCTCAACCAGTGCCAAATCAATCAATACGGTTAGGTTAGTACTATATTTATATGCACTAGTTTGGTTGGTCTGGGTTAATTTGGCACTGGTTGAGAGCTACTGGTTGAAATGGTCTACTGGTTGAGATGACATGGAACCAGGAAATACAATACCAGTACAAAAAATAAGACACAATATTGAATGGAAACAATATATCACATTTTCGTCTTCTGCCTATATACTGTATGCATCAACAAATGTGCATCCAAAGGAGAGCAAATCTTCGCCTACTGATAATGAACAGAGCGGTAATGGTTACAGAATGGTCCAATAAATAACTATCCTCTACACAATATTTCAAACAACCATTTCACGCAAGCATAGGTAGACTAAGCATAATCCTCAAAAATTATTAAACAAAGTATCATACCCATAAGATGTAAAATCAGATAGTGGTTAACTATTATTTATGTGAGTTTCTTTTTATTATTATTATATTTAATAGGATATATAAAGTATGCTAGTTGTTTTACAATTTAGCAGAGTATTAATATTTTTAATAATCAGTTGCCATGTTTTATGAATTAATCATATTGACCATATGTCCTGTGTTTGATTAGTACCGGTTCGAATGAGTACTGTATACCTTTGATAACTTAATATTAGATAGTGGTATATTATGTCTAGATATACTACAATGGTGTTTTTT
The DNA here is from genome assembly GCA_032716605.1 of Paralithodes platypus. Lineage (NCBI taxonomy): Eukaryota > Metazoa > Arthropoda > Malacostraca > Decapoda > Lithodidae > Paralithodes > Paralithodes platypus. The sequence continues at coordinate 51,050,620 of CM064485.1, forward strand.
TTATGTTTAGCGCTTTCATATACCGGTAATTACATAAAAACAATAATAATGTGCCTTATTAATTGCATTCATATTGAGTTTAATTATACTTCGGCCAATAATCTTAACCACTAACGTCTACAATTAAAAAAAGACTTGAGTAATCGAGCTAATATTTCTACCATTTAGGAAGAGTCAGCCCAGGAATAGGTGTGGAAATTTACAGCCCATTTGCTTTAGCTTTTTCGGAGTTGCACAGGATTGGGGGTCACGATTTCTGGTCTGGACTATATTAACCCCTCCACCACCATTATGTAATGTTCATCATATTCTGGTTACAAATAGAAGATTTTGTTTAGTTTTTAATCTACCTGTACGAATCAAATGGGCAAGTACAATCTCAATAAACCCTCCTAGTATCATAGCTCCTTCATAAACTATATGAACTCATCTAATTTTAGCCAGAATCAAAGGAAAAAAGGCATCATGGCGCTGAAGGGGTTACTGGACTATAGTAATAAGGGTATAATAAAGGTTCCCAACACTTTATGCCACAATGAAAAACTTGTATTATAGGCCTACTACTATTCGCTATTTACCCTTCCATACAAATAAATCTAAATGGCAGTGTCCGTGGTTGCACGCCACATTTTATGGCGAGTGTTGCCAGTCCTTCGTACAGGATCACTTGATTGTAGTGAGTGTTGCCATACCGTCATTACCCCCGCCTCACCAGGCTTGGCCCCCTCAACTCCGGAATTGTTCCCCTGCTCCATCTTCTCCGATGACGTCAATCAGCGCAAATGGACGCCCCCAGCAACTCCCCAGGACTGGTCCCTTTCACTCACAGCAGTTCCCCCTCCTTGAACCACCAGAAGATCGAGGGCTGGTAAGAATGGATGCAGATTGACCAAGCGGGGCAGAAAGGAAACACTACCTGGCAAGATCAAGAGAGTTTAGGCTATGATCTCTTGATCTTGCTTCGAGGGACATCACCACACCGAATATCGCCGACCTTTGACAAAATTATTTCTTTATAATCTATTTACATCCTGCATTTCTAGCAATTATTTAGATATATTACAGTATTATGTCAGTAGTGATCTGAAGCCAAGAAGTCAATGTATCTGTGTTCGAAGTAAGGCAGATTTCTTGGATTTATATCTAGAAGCATGAATAACATGACAGCAGACGTAATCTTGAAACTTTACCTAGCAATAGTGAGGCGAACTGAGATCCCATAATTATGAATAATTACGTTGTTCAATTTTGGTTTCCGTATTATAAGATGGACACTTGAAAATAAAATAATTCGTTGGAGAGAAGTTAAGTTAAAGGGGATATGATAGAGGGGTTGAAATGTTAACCCCTTCTGTACCAGCGACATATATGTATGTATTTTCTCAATATTTGTATACAATTTTATGCAGTTTAAGAAGGATCTGTGATAGTAAAAGGGTTAAGTGAGTTAGTTTGAAGCCTGCTAATTGCTGGAGGCCTATTTTATAATGAAGAAAAGCATCTAACAGTAGCCAGAATAAAGTTATAAGGACGGCACTATAGGTAGCGCCAACGAACTTGACAATTTTCTTGACCCCTTAGCTTCTCATAACTCAAAAATAATGAAAGCAATCGAGCTGACATTTCTATCATAAGGGAAGAGCCCACCAGGAAATAGGTGTGGATATTTACAGCCAGTTTGCTCTATGCCCTTTTGAGTTATGAGAAGTTAAGGGGTCGAGAAAATTGTCAAGTTTGTTGGCGCTACCTATAGTACTGTAAGGGTTAGGTGAGATGAATAATGGGGAAATGAAAGATGTTCAGTCGGCCAAATATGTGATGTCGCGGCACCAAGTATATTTCGATCAATAATTGGTATCAGTACTATCTAAATTTAATTCACCCTTTCGAGTGAGATATACAAACATGTTCCTATCTTTACACACCCCATTCAACATCTGACAGACATTAATACAGCACACAGCGAGCAAAACGTAATGACCGCGGAGACACAACTTATTTGGCCAACTGTAATAAAGCTCAGTGATAGCGAAAGAAATCAACGGTGATTGAATTAACATATGAAATTAATAATAATAATAATAATAATATTAATAATAATCGTCTGGTTACTTATATAGCGCCCGTATCTCCTCCTTCGAGGATTCTCAAGGGCTTGACACTTAATTAATTAACCATGAGACCATTACCCATCCCCCTTGCTCATAGGGAGATGGTAACCGCCGGCTATATCTCAGAAAAACATTTCAATCTGAGCGGGGATTGAACGCGAGACTTGCAAGATGTGAAGCAGGCACGCTATCAACTGAGCCGGACGGCTGGCAAACTAACAAACAAAATTTATGTAGAATTTTAAGTTTGCTTATCAACTGTACATTATTTAGGGTGCATTATGGCAATATATTATTAACCCTTTAAGTATTTGAGTCCCGTTTATTTTGATTATCATTAGAAGATATTGTTTAGTTTAGGGAGGAAATGGGAAAGACAGAGGGTTAATTTATATAAACTTTATAACGATTTTGATAAGTTATTTTGCCTTTATATTGTGTGGTCCCTGTTTTGGTTTGCTTATTTTGCAATTTTTTCAATATATATTCTTAGAGACCCTTCCATAATTGAGTAAAATCGTCTAATGCTAGCAAGAATAATGTGAAGAATGGTGCTTTGATACCGAAAGGGTTAACCCAGCTGTTACTCATTTTGGTGCGTACTATTTCTGACATCAAGTACTAATTGGCCCACCCTGTATACTTGTGTTATACCCTGTTCCAAATAAGCAGGCCAAAACCCTTAAGGGGAGATGGGTTGTTTTTTCTAGACCCCCTTCTCCCTCATGTTTAGCCCCATTAGTTTTCAGATTTTAAGATGTTTACCCCATTATTTTGTCAATTTTATGACCTTTCACCCCATTTCTTTGTTAAATATTAAGACCTTTCGTGCAATTTAGGTGTCGATGTTTTTCCTGGCGAACGATAGTGAGCCTGTAAATTTGGAAGAACCGGCCTTCGGGCAAGAAATGTTTCTACCGAAAAATGTACAAATTAATCTACAAGGGGGATCTAATGGATGTTTTTTATTAAGTTTCATGGAGGTCTAGGGAAGAAACTAGAAAAATAATGAATACATGAACAAATCAACCAAAAATTTAACCATCCCCCCACCCTTCAAACTCGGATGGTACACGTGTGTACCATTATGTTTTGCCCCAAGGAACCCGGGTGGTACAACATTGTACCAGTGGTTGAAAGCCTGTGAGCTTGGTGTGCGAGGCGTCGGTCCGACGCATGTAAACAACAGCCGGCTGGACCGACGCCCCGCATCTCCGGCCACAAGAAGGAGAGCGTCGCTTGTTCGTGTGTGCCTGTATGTTGTTGTTAAGTATCGAAAAGTATTGTAAAGTGGCTGTTGTTGCCGTAAGTTATCTCCACTGAAATCATCATCACAACTCAACCAGTTGACTTAGAGAGCTCTACTTAACGCCATTCTAAAGATAAATAACACAGCTACGCTTCGGGATGCGCGGGAATGCGGGAAGCAGTCAGCATAACAATGATACGGTAGCCTAGCCTAGACGTTTTTCGGCCAAAACACCCGGGTTTCGGGCAATATTTATGTAATGCGTAGCCGGGGTTGGAGGGACATTAACTTCTATGATTAACCCTTTGGCTGCGGCCAGGACCCACACACTAACAGGTCAACCGGCCAGCCCTGGCCACGCGGGGGGGAGAGTTTGCGTGACGTCACTGGCGCCTTGGGTCTGCCACGGCCTTCCCTGACCTGACCACTTGACTCACTGATAAAGCCTAAGTTCATTATACCCAGCACCTGCTCAGTATTACCGTACTCACTTTCCATGTTGAGCAATTTTTTTTGTTCAAAAGAGGCAATGATAGTGGTGATCATAGTGATAACAGTAGTGATGATGGTGATAGAAGTAGTGATAATGGTGACAGTAGTAAGTACAGTATTATGGTAGGGACAGTAGTAGTGGTGATAGTTACAGTATTACAGTTTAACAGACAAGGAACAATAATTGTCATGTTTACAGCAATAGACATAACATTACATGTGGCAGATTATTACATGTGTAGTGGTATTCTACTAAATACAGTAATGCAATATACTGTAAATGACATCGAAAACAACAGCAGTGCAGTGATAGTACGGTACCAATCTTCACCACACTGCTACACATTCGCTGTCATTATCATCGCCGATACAGTAAGATAACAAAATAACCATAGTAATTATCATCATGACAATAATAATAATAATAATAATATTACACTATATATTATACAGTATATACAATACTAGGTTGTGTAGGAATTTATTATTAAGGAGATAAATATGCAAGTATATAACAAGAATGTGTGTGTTTGCTGATGTCCCTCATCTCCTCAAACTAAGTAGAAATAATCTAGATTCAGGATTTGTGATGAAGAATAGAGATATTATATCAGATGATTGCATTCGTGAAATGTCCATGATAACTAAATCTGAATATGGCTTAGCTTACAAATTTAGTGTAACTCACCTAAATGTTTAAGGAAACAAACTATAGAGAGTAAAGTATGCAATAATATATTTAGGAGAAAGAGGTCATTTAATCAGCACAAACTGGAAAGAATCTGCAAGCTTCATATTAACAACAGATGCATGGTTTCATGTGGTGAATTCTATATCAAGCGATAGGAAAGCACTGTGCGTCTGGTCTGCATTTGGAAGAACAGCTAAGCAATTTGCGCAAAATGATCCACATTATGACCACAATAGATTTCAATTTCAGCCCACTACAGATTTCAGCAAAGAATAGTTTTGTCTTGCCTTTTCCTTATACGACTCTTTGAAATGCTTAAAGTTACACATAACCTTGAATTTATCATGACAAGAAAGTTAAATCAGGACACTTAACACATTATTATATATATATATATATATATTGTTTGTATTTATATATTTATTCATATATTATTTTTTGGTTGTATAAGACATCCAGATGCTGTCAGTTTCAAACAAAGACTAAAACAACTGATAGTGTATTGCTCAGCAATAAAAGCAACATCACTCAGAATCCCGAAAATTTATAATATTTCTTGGGTAAAACTGGTCATAGCAAAAACAAAACTAACTAACAACCGTGAGTTACGCCTAGAAAATTGTGCTTATCAGATCTGTTGTTCAATGATATGATATTTAGAAGTAGGTATTGAGTATGATTTTGTTTTAGATATATGTGAAAATTTTAAAAATACTGTACCAACACTCGTAGAGGAACAGTCTTTAGATTTTGTTGCTGTCTATATGGTAAGGAGATTTTCCTTTTAAAGTATCACTTCTTAGACAACAAGATCAGAGGGCACATCGTAGACAGAAGTGGTTAACAGAGGTCAGCTGTATAATACCCACAAAGGATTTTGTTTGTCTTATTTGACCAATATACAAGAAATATGCAAAGTTGTCAATGGTGAATGGCTTCAAGATGAAGGGAAAACTGTGAAAAAGTTCTTGCATCTGAAATTAAACTCACTTGAACGACTTTACCTTTATTTGTTATCCATTTTGTTGCCAAAATATCGATCTTCTTTTAGTATAAGACACCTGAACGTCATTTCATACAAGGAACAAAAGGTCAATACAGTACCTGTACATGTAAACATGCAAAGGAAGAAGATGAAAATAACTTAATAACTTAATCAATTATTGACAGGAAAATTATAAATCACTTAAAAAATTTCAAGTTAATTAAATCCTCTCAACATGGATTCACTCAGGGACGATCTTGCCTAACAAATTTACTCAGTTTTTCTCCGAGGTATATGAAGCGGTAGATAACGACAAGTCATATGATATAGTTCACTTAGACTTCAGTAAGGCCTTTGATAGAGTTCCACATGAAAGGCTGGTAAGGAAGATAAAAGGACATGTTAGACTATGCTGTCCAATTTTGGTGCCCTTATTACATAATGGATAACGACCCTTTAGAGCCAGTCCAAAGAAGAATGACGAAGATGATACATAATCTATTTGTTACTAATTTCACCACAACACCTCCAATTAAATTAATGAAAGCATAATTATAATAAATGTGATCCACCAGGATTCGAACCCGGGTTATCACACACAGATTTTTAGACACCTTAACCATTATACTGTACCACCAAGACGGTTAAAGGTTTATGCACACGCCTACGACTTATTATCCATTCTCGAATACTGGATATTAATCTAATCATGTTCATATTCCCACCGCACTATGGTAGCCTAATCTTTTAAGTGAGAGGAACGAATACTCATGGGGCACAGATCATTTAGAACATAATATTAGAAACTTATCGTCAGGAGAGATTGAAAGCCTTAGGCTTGCACTCACTAGAAAGACGAAGATGTAGGGGAGACATGATAAAGGTATTAAAATGGATAAAGGGTATAAATAAGGGCGATATAGATGAGGTATTAAAGCTAAAGAACGGCGACATAACCTGCTCAAATGGTTTCAAGTTAGATAAGTTTAGATTTAGGAAAGCATGGGAAAGCACTGGTTTGGGAATAGAGTTGTTAACATGTGGAATGGACTGCCCAGAGCAGTGATTAGCTCAGGAACAGTTGAAAGCTTTAAGCTGAAGTTGGATTCGCATATGGATGATATGGGCTGGGTGTGAATGGGAGTAAGGTTTTAGGATACTGTAGAATTACATTGATAAACATGCAGTGCATCACTAAGTGGTTGTGCTTGCCTCTTTAAGGAATTCTACCATAGGGGACAACATGCTAATAATGACAACACAACCACATCTAGGGTTAAATTTTAATTAATTTTGGATTAATCATATTAGTTTATTGTATGTAGGCTACCATCATGGAATTACTCACAGCATGTAGTAATTTTGATTTTTATGTACCAAAGTAGGCTATATTATATTCCAAAACATTGATATTTCCCCTTCTTAATTGTTACAAAATAGTATAATCATAGATATTTAAGTCACAAAGTTACACACAATATTACTAGTTGCATTTATTTTGTCAAAGAAAATGTTAACATTTTGCTCAACATCTAACGAAAAGGAGCTATAGACATAGCGAAAGGAGTGGGAGAGTGTGAGTGGTGAGCGAGCCCTGGGTGAAGGCGAGCGTGACGTCACTGAGTACCCCACTCCCGTTTTCCTTTTGCTGGCCGGCTGACCTGTTGTGTGTGGGTCCTGGCTGCGGCCATGTTTGGGCTATTTAGGGCATATTCAGGCACTCCTGAATGATAAATCAAGCATCTGCATTAAATCAAGTGTATTCTGCCGAAAACTAGGCGAGAATAGCTTCAAAATGACACCAATGTACGTGGTCTGGTTCATCCGCAGTGGTGCCAGTGAAACGCGGGAAACCCGCATTTAGGTAACACTCGCTCGCTTGGCTACACTGTTGGGAGAGACAGAGAGAGACCCGCGCGAGACACAGTCAATCTCAGTGAGCCGCTCGGTGCTCTGAGGGTCAGAGGTGGGCCCCTCACGCTCCCGCCCTTATTATATGTTAGTATTTATTAGTGGCCCCTCCATCATTGACGATATGCCTATTAGTATAATAGTCCCCTTTCAAGTGCCCGCAGGTAGCCAGTTTGAAACGACCGCCGCGGGGAGAAAGAGTCCTACATCATAAGTGCAACGCTAATTCTCTTATGGAATCGTCTTATGATTGGGGTACTCACTACGAAAACACTTTGTATAAAAGAAAACAGAAAAATTAACTTAAAACTTGTTATATTCATGCTTTCCATCTCAGTGGATTTCTTGCGTGAATTCTATCCCTGACGTTGCTCTCAGAGACGCCATTCCTCCTTCCTTTCCCCGCGGCCAACCTGTCTAGACATGTGCAGCCAGTGCTCCCCGGTATTCTTCGTTCGCTCGCTTCTAGTGAGTCCTTGCTCATTTGTATATATCTGAGTTGTAATTGAACAGGTTTTAGATTAGCTAGTACAGTAATAATAATAATAATAATAATAATATTTATTCAGTTAGCATTTTACAGAGTTGGTACCACATAATATGTTACAAATATGACACGTACCAGCCTTGCATAATTCCAACTAAGGATAGCCCAATAAGGCCGTTAGGTGTATTTCCATTGGGGTCCTTGTGGGATTAGGTTAGCTGGGGAAAAGGGGAGGATAAGAGAAATAGATACTTTAGAGAAAGTATTTCTAGGGGGTTATTTTAAGATACCTTACATCCTATAGTATATATCAGTAATCCGTAATCAGCAATCATTTCAGTTTGTTTTGCCTATCTCTTATGTTGTATTTAGTAGTAGACATAATCTTGGTGCTCCCTTCTCACAGCTGTGCGCCTTCAGGCTACGTCTGAAGGAATACAGTGTTCTCTTTTCATGGACTGACTGGGGTAGGTCGTTCCAGTCTTTGATGGCAGTGAAGAAGAATGTTTGCTTACCCTGTCCTTGGATTCTCGGGACCGTAAAATTAAAAATCCTGTTTCTTGTATTATGTCCACTTCTCTCATTTGCTTTAACAAAATCACTCTTTAGATACTCTGGAGCTCTGTCATAGAATATCTTGAAGGCATTAGTGAGCCTGATTTGTTTGGCCCTGTCAGAGACATTGAGCATACCTAGTGACTGAAGTTGTTCCTGGCCAACACGCGATCTGGGTCCTAGGTTCAGCATGAACCTAACCATTTTATTTTGAGTGACCTGAAGTTTGTGCTGTGCTAATTTAGATGATGCAGAGTACCAGGATGACACAGAATAGTCAAAATGACATTGAACAAGCGCTTGGCAAAGGGTCTTTTTGGTCGCCGCTGGCAAGCATCCGACCTGTCTGTACAGGTATTTTATACGTGCTCTACACTTACTCAGGATAGATTCCAAAATTGTTTCACCTGACAAAGTCGAGTCCAGTTTTAGTCCGAGATATTTAACTTGTGACACTGTTGTTATAGGAATATCATTACAGTTGACCGAGAAGCCCACAATGTCATTCAGTTTGCGTTTTGTTCCACATAAGATGGCTTCCGTCCTGCCCAGGTGAAGAGATAGTCTATTGTCCACTAGCCAATCACTACATGATTCTAGTTCTTTGGAAAGTGAAGCGGCAATACTTATTGGGTCCTTTCCTGAAACCAGAAGCACGCTGTCGTCAGCATACAGTAATAATTTACACGAGATGCTCAGTTCCATGTCATTCACATAACAGAGAAAGAGTAAGGGACCAAGGTTGCTTCCCTGCGGGACCCCACAGTTAATTGGCATAGGATCAGATATATTATCATCAATTTTGACTCTTTGTGTTCTACCACTAAGATAAGATTTAAACCAGTGCACTGACCCAATGCCCATTGCTTGTAGTTTATTACAGAGGATATCATGGTCTACTGTATCAAATGCTTTTTGTAGATCTAGAAGAACCATACTGGTGTAGTTACCTTTAGACATTTCTTTACGAATGTGATCTGTTAAGTGGATGAGACAGGAGTCTGTCGAGTACATGCATCTGAAACCTGATTGAAACTTATAGAATAGATAATTTTCTTTGAGGTAGTGTTCAATTTGGGTGTATACCGCCCTTTCAAGGATTTTAGTTACAATACATAATATGCTAACTGGTCTGTAGTTGCCAACATCTTGTTTATTTCCTTTCTTGAATAGAGGGGTTACAATAGCTTCCTTCAGTTCAGCAGGTACAGTGTTGGTGTTAATTGACAGGTTGATGATGTGGGTTAGGGGACCTGCTATACCAATGGCTCCATCTCGTAGAAATTTGTCAGGAATTTTGTCTGGTCCTGTGCTCTTATGTACATTTAGGTTAGAGAGCTCGTCAAGAGTGTATTTTGGTGTAACATTTTGCAATCCAAAGGTGTTCGGGTGTATGCCTTTATCCCTGTAGAAATATCGAAAGGTGGCCGTTGTTGTCGTGTATTTATTGAGAGGTTGCGGTAGGTTCTGTGCAAGTGTGTTTGCTATGGAGGTGAAGAAGGAGTTGAAGTAGGTTGAAATTTGTCGTGGCAAACCTGATCATTAATGTTGAGAGCAATATTAGTGTTAGACGAATCCCTTGTCTTGTTGCTGTAGCCTGTTGTTTTTAAGTGCTTCCATAGTTTCTTTGGGTTATTCTGATATTCCTCTGCCTTACTGTGGCAATAATTATTTTTCGCTGATTTGATTTTCCTACTTAGTTTATTCCTGGCCCTGTTGAACTCATGTTTCAGACCTTGATCCTGTCTATGTTTCACTAGCCTTTTTAACAGATTGTCTCTGTGTTCCAGATGGTGTAGCATGTCATTGTTGATCCATGAGTCTGACCTTGCTTTAATTCGTATGTCTTTCAGAGGAGCTATTTCGTCTAGGATGTTTGTGATGATGGTTCTGAAGCCAACCCATTCGTCATTAACGTTTGTACTTCCAAACACTGGAGACCAGTCTGTATTCCATAAAATTTCCAGAAATGTTTCTTTGTTGTAGTTTCTGAGTGACCTTGTTTTGATGACCTTGTGATTCTCTAGGGTAATTTTTGTGGTTTTCCGTGTGCAATATGTGACGAAGTGATCACTTATCCCAGTCTGTATAACCCCTGATTGGGATATTTTGTCTTCTCTGTTACAATTTATGTGGTCTAATATTGTGGCAGTGTTCTCAGAGATACGTGTGGGGGTTGTGATGAGTTGTTTAACTTGTGATTGTGCATTGTCAGTATGTGCTTATATTCTCGTACAAGCCTATTATTTCGTTGTTTGTAACACAGGTTAAAATCCCCTAGTATAATCGATTCATTCCGGGGGTCTAGTGATGACAAATTTCGTTCAAATTTGGTCAAGAATTGTGTGTCGTCTGGTGGCCTATAGCACACCCCAATTGTGATGGGTTTTGTCCTAGGCAGGTGTAAGTCGATCCACAGAGCTTCGTGATTTTCTACATGGAGGTCGGTCCTAGTTGTGTGTGTGAGGTTGTTTTTTACATACTGTACAAACATACTCCTCCCCCTTGCCTATTGCGATCATTCCGAACCATGTTGAAACCTTGAATGTTTATTTCACCATCGTTTATACTTGAGTCCAGCCAGGTTTCTGTGATTGCAATTATTGAAGCTTTGGCCTTATTAGCTAACAAGTTTATTTCTGACAATTTATGGTACATTGATCTGGCGTTAATGTGGATAAGATCGAGCCCTTTGTTGGTGAACAGAGTACTCTGTATTCATCTTTGATTTTGAATGTGTCTTGGCTGGATTCTGAGTTGTTAATACTTGGTTCATTTACATGAACATTCGGTAATGAATGCAAGGCACACTTATTGCATAAGAATTCCCGTTCTTCCCTGTTGGTCTTCTTAGAGATGCACTTCATGTGAGTTACAGTTTTACACTTTACACAGTTTTGGATCTTCTGACGACGTGTTATGAGAGATTCACAAATAAAACAAATGGGTGCGCGATGTACAGCTGAGTTCCTACATTTAACACATTCAACTTTGTTTCTACTGTTAACATAAGTACATCGGTTATGTACAATTTCATTACAACTGTTGCATTGTAAAAGTGAACTATTGTTGAAACCAATATTACAGACTATACATTGTTTTTTCTTACTGTTTATCGTACGTCTGGAGGTGTGGTTTGGTCCACGTTGATCAGCTGGGTGTGCGGGAGGGCGGGGGATACTCAATATCGGACTGTGGTTGTTTGCTGTTGTTGTTGTTGTTGTTTTCGTTGTCCGTTGTTGCTGCTTCCCTGGTGATGTGTGGTGATGTGTTGGCTGCCCCATTGGTATGCCGCAGGGAGTGTTAAAATAGGGTACTATTGTACAGGCGCCTTCAGTCCCCCACGATCAGTGCCTCATATGTTTTTGTTTTTTGTTACTGCGCCTTAGTTCTGCTTTTACCTACTACAGTAGTTAGGAGGCTGCTATATCCGCAGGAGTATGCTTCAGGCCGTCTCTATGAGGCAGTTGCATTATATTTGTTATTAAGCTGGCGCCCTAGTTCAAGAGTTGTCACACGTGGTGTGGGACTTTTTAGGGTCCGAGTCTGCTTTTCCCCTCTCTCGTGGGGCCCTCGCCAGATGCTTCAGCTGTATCTTCAAGAGGTAAGGTACCAGCCTCGTGGCCAGCCTCAGTAGGGATCTCCTTAGTGGGCTAGGGGTATATAATTTTATTAATAAAATGTTCATACTATTGTAGCCCTAAGATGTATCCCTCGCTTTTTCATGTATGATATGTTACATGTAATCGAGGTGTCAGGAGACGTCCTGACTATTTGTGGGTTTCTGGAGTTGTCTGACTTTCCCATATACTGTAAGTCAACACCTCTGGTTAGTTTGTTTTTTTCCCGCCAGCGATCTTTCTGTGTATTGATACCGTTTTTTCGCCTCGCAGGCGGAAAGGAATGATACCAAATTACCCGGCGTGGAGTGCAGTACCACGCGCCTCCCGGCGGAAATGCTAATAACGACGGGAGGGATCTCGACCAGGCCGAGTGAACTCGCCCAAATCAACCTAGCACGACAGGGCTTTTTACGCCCGGCGGCACAGTCCAGTGTGGTCCTTAACTATTCCGCTAATCCAAATAGACGATCCGATAGTTAAGGGACTAGGTTTTAGGGGTCGGTGACGCAAGTCACAGGTAAGTGAAAAAAAAAAGTGTAGAAAATCACGAAGCCCTGTGGATCGACCTACACCTGCCGAGGACAAGACCCATCACAATTGGGGTATGCTATAGGCCACCAGCCGACACACAATTCTTGACCAAATTTGAACAAACTTTGTCATCGCTAGACCCTCGGAATGAATCCATCATACTAGGGGATTTTAACCTGTGTTACAAACAACGAAATAATAGGCTTGTACGAGAATATAGGCATATACTGACAATGCACAATCACAAACAACTCATCACAACCCCCACACGTATCTCTGAGAACACTGCCACAATATTAGACCACATAAACTGTAACAGAGAGGACAAAATATCCCAATCAGGGGTTATACAGACTGGGATAAGTGATCACTTCGTCACATATTGCACACGGAAAACCACAAAAATTACCCTAGAGAATCACAAGATTATCAAAACCAGGTCACTCAGAAACTACAATAAGGAAACATTTCTGGACATTTTATGGAATACAGACTGGTCTCCAGTGTTTGGAAGTACAAACATTAATGACGCATGGGTTGGCTTCAGAACCATCATAACAAACATCCTAGACGAAATAGCTCCTCTGAAAGACATACGAATTAAAGCAAGGTCAGACCCATGGATCAACAATGACATACTACACCATCTGGAACACAGAGACAATCTGTTAAAAAGGCTAGCGAAACATAGACAGGATCAAGGTCTGAAACATGAGTTCAACAGGGCCAGGAATAAACTAAGTAGGAAAATGAAATCAGCGAAAAATAATTATTTTCACAATAAGGCAGAGGAATATCAGAATAACCCAAAGAAACTATGGAGGCACCTAAAAACAACAGGCTACAGCAACAAGACAAGGGATTCGTCTAACACTAATATTGCTCTCACCATTAATGATCAGGTTTGCCACGATAAACGACAAATTTCAACCTACTTCAACTCCTTCTTCACTTCCATAGCAAACACACTTGCACAGAACCTACCTCAACCTCTCAATAAATACACGACAACAACGGCCACCTTTCGTAATTTCTACAGAGATAAAGACATACACCCGAACACATTTAGATTGCAAAATGTTACACCAAAATACACTTTTGAAGAGCTGTCTAACCTAAATGTACATAAGAGCACAGGACCAGACAAAATTCCTGCCAAATTTCTACGAGATGGAGCCATTGGTATAGCAGGCCCCCTAACCCACATCATCAACTTGTCAATTAACACCAACACAGTACCTGCTGGACTGAAGGAAGCTATTGTAACCCCTCTATTCAAGAAAGGAAATAAACTAGAAGTTGGCAACTACAGACCAGTTAGCATATTATGTATTGTATCTAAAATCCTTGAAAGAGCGGTATACACCCAAATTGAACACTACCTCAAACAAAATGATCTATTCTATAAGTTTCAATCAGGTTTCAGATGCATGTACTCGACAGACTCCTGTCTCATCCACTTAACGGATCACATTCGTAAAGAAATGTCTAAAGGTAACTACACCGGTATGGTTCTTCTTGATCTACAAAAAGCGTTTGACACAGTAGACCATGATATCCTATGTAATAAACTACAAGCTATGGGCATAGGGTCTGTGAACTGGTTTAAATCTTATCTTAGTGGTAGAACCCAAAGAGTCAAAATTGATGATAATATATCTGATCCTATGCCAATTAACTGTGGGGTCCCGCAGGGAAGCATCCTTGGTCCCTTACTCTTTCTCTGTTATGTGAACGACATGGAACTGAGCGTCTCATGTAAATTATTACTGTATGCAGACGACAGCGTGCTTCTGGTTTCAGGAAAAGACCCAATAAGTATTGCCGCTTCACTTTCCAAAGAACTAGCATCATGTAGTGAATGGCTAGTGGACAATAGACTATCTCTTCACCTGGGCAAGACGGAAGCCATCTTATGTGGAACAAAATGCAAACTGAAAGACATTGTGGGCTTCTCGGTCAACTGTAATGATATTCCTATAACAACTGTCACAAGTTAAATATCTCGGACTGAAACTGGACGCGAGTTTGTCAGGTGAAACAATTTTGGAATCTATCCTGAGTAAGTGTAGAGCACGTATAAAATACCTGTATAGACAGGTGGGATGCTTGCCCGCGGCGACCAAAAAGACCCTCTGCCAAGCGCTTGTTCAATGTCATTTTGACTATTCTGTGTCATCCTGGTACTCTGCATCATCTAAATCAGCACAGCACAAACTTCAGGTCACTCAAAATAAAATGGTTAGGTTCATGCTGAACCTAGGACCCAGATCACATGTTGGCCAGGAACAACTTCAGTCACTAGGTATGCTCAATGTCTCTGACAGGGCCAAACAAATCAGGCTAACTAATGCCTTCAAAATTTTCTATGACAGAGCTCCAGAGTATCTAAAGAATGATTTTGTTAAAGCAAATGAGAGGAGTGGACATAATACAAGAAACATGATGTTTAATTTTAAGGTCCCGAGAATCCAAGGACAGGGTAAGCAAACATTCTTCTTCACTGCCATCAAAGACTGGAACGACCTACCCCAGTCAGTCCGTGAAAAGAGAACACTGTATTCCTTCAGACGTAGCCTGAAGGAACACCTGAACCGGACAGCTGCGAGAAGGGAGCACCAAGCTTATGTCTACTACTAAATACGACATAAGAGATAGACAAACCAAACTGAAATGATTACTGATTACGGATTACTGATATTTACTATAGGATGTAAGGTATCTTAAAATAACCCCCTAGAAATACTTTCTCTAAAGTATCTATTTCTTTATCCTCCCCTTTTCCCCAGCTAACCTAATCCCACAAGGACCCCAATGGAAATACGCCTAACGGCCTTATTGGGCTATCCTTAGTTGGAATTATGCAAGGCTGGTACATGTCATATTTGTAACAAACTATGTGGTACCAACTCTGTAAATTGCTGACTGAATAAATATTATTATTATTATTATTATTAAGTAGTTCTATGACGAAGAAACCCTCAAGGGGGGTTATCTTCACATATGAGTACTGCAGAAGGTTAGAGTAGCGGTTGGGCTACGTCTAATTTTCCGTCGTATTTGAGGTGTTAGGATGTGTAAACCTCTCGGATTATCCTTATGAGCATTGATTCCTGGAAGTTTTTTATTTCCAGATCTCATCACATCTTGAGCAGCACAGCAAACAGAGGAAGGAACCGTTCCCGGCGGGGAAGGGGGTTCAGTAACCATAATGCCTCTGTTTAACATTTGTGCCACACCTACCTGCTTACTAGTTCCGGTAATTGCACACAAACTTTGTATACGATGTGTTAAGTGCATTGATAGGTCTAAGTTTCTCTGGACTTCTCAGAAATGCCCGGTGTGCTCGGACCTTTATGCGGAATGGGTTAGTAAGCAAGATCTTTCGCGCCTAGTGGCCTTGATCGATATAAAGTCTAAATTTACCTCCCATGCCAAAAGAGTAGCAAACGTAGAGTTAATTTGCGATGACGCAGACCTGTTACAGCTCTCATTCTGCTCTACTCTTTCAATGATGATTCCCTGTTATACAGTCAACTTCTATCAATACAGCTAAAACTCAACACGTAGTAGAGCTATTAGCCATTAGCAGTGACTCAGAATCTAATGAGGTAAACCCCCCTCCCCAACACAAGAGAACCCGCTCGGCATCGCCAGGCGCCCGGCCAAGATCGACATCCAGGTCACCCCGACGACAGGGCGAACAGTCTTCAGTCCAGGACCCACGGTCTCCTAAAAGACAGAAGTATGACTCGACACTCTCTACGGTTAGGGTCACGGCGGAAGTTCATGCCAGTGACCATCCTGTAGAGCCGCCGTTGCAGCAGAGGTGTAAGACGGATTCACGACCACTCCCCTCAGTTTCTGCCCCTGACGTGCCAGAGTTTTTTCCCGGGCTCCTCAGGGCAGGAGCGGGGCGGATTGGGTCGGGTCCCAAGGATAGGTCTAAGGTAAGGTTGGTTCAACAAGGATCCCAAATAATGCTCCCAAAGGAAGAACGTTTAGGCTCACCAACCACAGGGCAGTACTGCAGTTCAGCGGCATGTAAGAACACAGCAAGTTCAGGTTCTCAAGTAGATCAAGATCCACCTACATCTAAGGCATTTAGTAATCGCGACTCCTCTTGGAGTAGCTTCCTATCTAGTAAACGCAACTCCTCTGAGAGTAGCATCATAGCACCTAGTAGGCTAGGTCCTATTCTGGACAAAAGGTGTAGAGTGACTGAGAAGGCAGCCAGCCTTACATCAGAGACAGTGAAGGTAATGGGATTGCCGGAGGAAGTAGAACATCCCGTGGCACCACCGGAGGAAGTAGAACGTTCCTTGGTTTTACCGGAACATAGCGAGAAAGGTGAGAATAGGGAGAAGGTAGAGAAAGTACATACCAAGTCTCTAAAGAGAACCCGTAGTCAGTGTGTCACAGCCAAACATTTGGAAATGTATTACAGAAAGTTTTGCAGCAATGTTATGTGTCAAAAAGGTCTCGAAACACTCCCACAACGACGATGGGAGCTCCCCCTATTGCCTCTGTGCTACCGCTCACCCCAGCCAAAATTAACATACTGTCCCTTCAGAATACAGTACTCCCATGGTTAACATGGGAGCTACCCCGATTGTTTCTGTACTACCACTCACACCGTCTAAAATTAGTGTGCTAACAACCCCAGTTGCTTCCGCGGCTCTCATGCCATCCAAATTTAGTACACTGCCGAATCCAGTCTGTCCTACGGGGGAAGTAACAAATTCATGTCCCCCGGCGGATGCCAACACAGTAACCGCCTCCCGGACAACTTATCATTGTTCAAACCCAGCTTTCTATCTTATTTCAATAGATAAACAGCTACAAACGAGTGCCACTGTTCCATGTTTGCAAGAATCAGATTGTTTCTGGTTTCCAGTCCAACCAACCAAATCGGGGTCTGAGCATAAGTCTATTGCAGGGGAGATCCCAGTCCCTCGTGAGTGGGTAATCGAGACCAGTAAGAATAAGGAGTTCCCAGGGTAGAATTTTAATGGTACCAATTAAGGCTATTCCCAATGTCTGGAATTATGAATATTTTGTTTATGTACCTGCTCAGCTTTTATCTCCTTCCCCAGGGGAGCTAAGTTGCCCTGAATGCTCCCGGCCTTAGAGCGACCACGGTTATGATGCCTTCAAAATAGAGGAACCGAAGTTGGTTACAACTCCGGCGCACTTTCCGTCGGGCAATCAGGAAGTATTCCTGGGGCAAGTAGGTCATGGTCCGTGGGTGGACTAGGAGAAGGAGGCTCAACAGTTTGTCATTGCTTTAACGTCACAACCCTCCCAAGCTATCCCCCCACCAAACCAAATTGAGTTTGATTTGCTGAATCCACAACCAGGAAGTGTTCCCTCTTCCATTATCGAATTCCTTGCGTCCCCACAGTTATCACAACGGGACTTTCAGGATCCCTTCAATACCTTCCCTGATTGATCTCCAGAGAGAGTTTATGTTACGAGATAATGCTCATAGACGGTTTGCATCATTCTTACTCAGTCGACAAACTGCCCAGTCCATCTCCCGACCAGTAGAGTCTAAGACAGATCAAGGTATAAGCGAGACAATAGGGTTATTCCAACAGCTCCTTCTCCCCCACCCGGCGAGATCACTCCGGGACATACGAACAGCCTTGTTTGAAGCTGTCCGTCCGTGCTAGGCAACACCTGAGACTCTTTATGGTGAAAGGATTGCCCGGAAATATTTACCACCGGGCTCCGGGTAGTCCTTTCCCCGGTGTTGACAGCCTCAGTTATGAACACTGAAACTAGGCAGGCAGTTCAACAGATGCGGAAGCAATCATTATCCGCCGCATTACAGGTAAAGGGGGGATGGGTTATGATAACGTCCAAGTTAGGGTGCGACGTCGGTCATCACCAGGCAGTCGTCGATCCCAAGCGACATCACATCTTTTAGATTCCGATGCTCTCTCTCTCTCTCTCCCGGGGCCTTGTGAAGGCGTGTGGATCCGAGGGTAGACTCCGTAGAACACACCCAGGCGAATGCCAAGGGTCACTAAGGTCGTCACCGGGCTACGTCCCGGCGGACGTGGGCAGGATCAACAACACGGCGTCCTACCGGAGACTCCGGCGACCTCGGTTAAGTTAGTTAATATTGTTGCTTTAGAAGTAAGAGTCAATAGCCAAAGGCAAGTTTCCCAAAATGTTGTTGTTCCAGCCTAGCCAACCTACTATGTTGTCACGTCCAGAGTTATAGTGGGGCAGATAACTGGAATAATCGTTCATTTCTAGAAACAAGCACCAAAATTGGCACACATACTCCTTGAGGATTGCTCTTTTGATAAAACCTGTTAGCCACCTAAAAATTCAAGATGGCGGCCATTTTTCAAGATGGCCGCCATTGAATATACAGAAACATTGCATTTCGCAATAAAATCGCAAAGACTTGTCCTACTTGAATGATCTTGGTGTCAAATCATACATTTTTCACTATGTAGAATCCTAATTTGGAACCATGGACTTACTCACTAGCTTTCTTGTACCATAATATCAGTCCCGGAATCATAATTAGGGTAAAAAGTGCCCATATCATAGGCACCATCAGTCCGATATATTATTGGATGTACACTCGGCCGCAATTCCGCGTGGGCCACCTAGTCGTAGGGTTTGGGTAAATCCGTTGTGTAGTTTGTTCGCTCTGAATATAGTAAGATCTCACACTCCCCTCCCTGAATCAATCGAAGATTTTGCCCCATAGATGGTGCAGCTTGATGGGAAGTGAAATGCTAGGTTTTTCCAGGTTAAATAGGAATTGAAATATCCCCAGGTCCACATTTAGGATCCATTCCTGGTACCTGGCGCGGGGTACGAACCTCTGAAGGGAATTTAACCCCCCTAAAAACCCACAGGTTTTGAGATGCCTTGGGTGGGGTTCGAACCCTGGTTAGTGACGCACCACCATCACCACCAGGCCCGCGCGCTAACCCACTGTACTACCACGGACGTACTAAAAGTATAGCAACCTTAGTCCGATTTTTAAGAACCAGGTGATAGTCTCGTGGTTTTTTTCACGTGATGAGTTTATTGGACTTACCATCTACGACTATTTTATGCTATACCTGACGTCAACTCGGGTTAGTATTATTGTGGGTGCGGGATGCCAACACAGTAACCGCCTCCCGGACAACTTATCATTGTTCAAACCCAGCTTTCTATCTTATTTCAATAGATAAACAGCTACAAACGAGTGCCACTGTTCCATGTTTGCAAGAATCAGATTGTTTCTGGTTTCCAGTCCAACCAACCAAATCGGGGTCTGAGCATAAGTCTATTGCAGGGGAGATCCCAGTCCCTCGTGAGTGGGTAATCGAGACCAGTAAGAATAAGGAGTTCCCAGGGTAGAATTTTAATGGTACCAATTAAGGCTATTCCCAATGTCTGGAATTATGAATATTTTGTTTATGTACCTGCTCAGCTTTTATCTCCTTCCCCAGGGGAGCTAAGTTGCCCTGAATGCTCCCGGCCTTAGAGCGACCACGGTTATGATGCCTTCAAAATAGAGGAACCGAAGTTGGTTACAACTCCGGCGCACTTTCCGTCGGGCAATCAGGAAGTATTCCTGGGGCAAGTAGGTCATGGTCCGTGGGTGGACTAGGAGAAGGAGGCTCAACAGTTTGTCATTGCTTTAACGTCACAACCCTCCCAAGCTATCCCCCCACCAAACCAAATTGAGTTTGATTTGCTGAATCCACAACCAGGAAGTGTTCCCTCTTCCATTATCGAATTCCTTGCGTCCCCACAGTTATCACAACGGGACTTTCAGGATCCCTTCAATACCTTCCCTGATTGATCTCCAGAGAGAGTTTATGTTACGAGATAATGCTCATAGACGGTTTGCATCATTCTTACTCAGTCGACAAACTGCCCAGTCCATCTCCCGACCAGTAGAGTCTAAGACAGATCAAGGTATAAGTGAGACAATAGGGTTATTCCAACAGCTCCTTCTCCCCCACCCGGCGAGATCACTCCGGGACATACGAACAGCCTTGTTTGAAGCTGTCCGTCCGTGCTAGGCAACACCTGAGACTCTTTATGGTGAAAGGATTGCCCGGAAATATTTACCACCGGGCTCCGGGTAGTCCTTTCCCCGGTGTTGACAGCCTCAGTTATGAACACTGAAACTAGGCAGGCAGTTCAACAGATGCGGAAGCAATCATTATCCGCCGCATTACAGGTAAAGGGGGGATGGGTTATGATAACGTCCAAGTTAGGGTGCGACGTCGGTCATCACCAGGCAGTCGTCGATCCCAAGCGACATCACATCTTTTAGATTCCGATGCTCTCTCTCTCTCTCCCGGGGCCTTGTGAAGGCGTGTGGATCCGAGGGTAGACTCCGTAGAACACACCCAGGCGAATGCCAAGGGTCACTAAGGTCGTCACCGGGCTACGTCCCGGCGGACGTGGGCAGGATCAACAACACGGCGTCCTACCGGAGACTCCGGCGACCTCGGTTAAGTTAGTTAATATTGTTGCTTTAGAAGTAAGAGTCAATAGCCAAAGGCAAGTTTCCCAAAATGTTGTTGTTCCAGCCTAGCCAACCTACTATGTTGTCACGTCCAGAGTTATAGTGGGGCAGATAACTGGAATAATCGTTCATTTCTAGAAACAAGCACCAAAATTGGCACACATACTCCTTGAGGATTGCTCTTTTGATAAAACCTGTTAGCCACCTAAAAATTCAAGATGGCGGCCATTTTTCAAGATGGCCGCCATTGAATATACAGAAACATTGCATTTCGCAATAAAATCGCAAAGACTTGTCCTACTTGAATGATCTTGGTGTCAAATCATACATTTTTCACTATGTAGAATCCTAATTTGGAACCATGGACTTACTCACTAGCTTTCTTGTACCATAATATCAGTCCCGGAATCATAATTAGGGTAAAAAGTGCCCATATCATAGGCACCATCAGTCCGATATATTATTGGATGTACACTCGGCCGCAATTCCGCGTGGGCCACCTAGTCGTAGGGTTTGGGTAAATCCGTTGTGTAGTTTGTTCGCTCTGAATATAGTAAGATCTCACACTCCCCTCCCTGAATCAATCGAAGATTTTGCCCCATAGATGGTGCAGCTTGATGGGAAGTGAAATGCTAGGTTTTTCCAGGTTAAATAGGAATTGAAATATCCCCAGGTCCACATTTAGGATCCATTCCTGGTACCTGGCGCGGGGTACGAACCTCTGAAGGGAATTTAACCCCCCTAAAAACCCACAGGTTTTGAGATGCCTTGGGTGGGGTTCGAACCCTGGTTAGTGACGCACCACCATCACCACCAGGCCCGCGCGCTAACCCACTGTACTACCACGGACGTACTAAAAGTATAGCAACCTTAGTCCGATTTTTAAGAACCAGGTGATAGTCTCGTGGTTTTTTTCACGTGATGAGTTTATTGGACTTACCATCTACGACTATTTTATGCTATACCTGACGTCAACTCGGGTTAGTATTATTGTGGGTGCGGGATGCCAACACAGTAACCGCCTCCCGGACAACTTATCATTGTTCAAACCCAGCTTTCTATCTTATTTCAATAGATAAACAGCTACAAACGAGTGCCACTGTTCCATGTTTGCAAGAATCAGATTGTTTCTGGTTTCCAGTCCAACCAACCAAATCGGGGTCTGAGCATAAGTCTATTGCAGGGGAGATCCCAGTCCCTCGTGAGTGGGTAATCGAGACCAGTAAGAATAAGGAGTTCCCAGGGTAGAATTTTAATGGTACCAATTAAGGCTATTCCCAATGTCTGGAATTATGAATATTTTGTTTATGTACCTGCTCAGCTTTTATCTCCTTCCCCAGGGGAGCTAAGTTGCCCTGAATGCTCCCGGCCTTAGAGCGACCACGGTTATGATGCCTTCAAAATAGAGGAACCGAAGTTGGTTACAACTCCGGCGCACTTTCCGTCGGGCAATCAGGAAGTATTCCTGGGGCAGGTCATGGTCCGTGGGTGGACTAGGAGAAGGAGGCTCAACAGTTTGTCATTGCTTTAACGTCACAACCCTCCCAAGCTATCCCCCCACCAAACCAAATTGAGTTTGATTTGCTGAATCCACAACCAGGAAGTGTTCCCTCTTCCATTATCGAATTCCTTGCGTCCCCACAGTTATCACAACGGGACTTTCAGGATCCCTTCAATACCTTCCCTGATTGATCTCCAGAGAGAGTTTATGTTACGAGATAATGCTCATAGACGGTTTGCATCATTCTTACTCAGTCGACAAACTGCCCAGTCCATCTCCCGACCAGTAGAGTCTAAGACAGATCAAGGTATAAGTGAGACAATAGGGTTATTCCAACAGCTCCTTCTCCCCCACCCGGCGAGATCACTCCGGGACATACGAACAGCCTTGTTTGAAGCTGTCCGTCCGTGCTAGGCAACACCTGAGACTCTTTATGGTGAAAGGATTGCCCGGAAATATTTACCACCGGGCTCCGGGTAGTCCTTTCCCCGGTGTTGACAGCCTCAGTTATGAACACTGAAACTAGGCAGGCAGTTCAACAGATGCGGAAGCAATCATTATCCGCCGCATTACAGGTAAAGGGGGGATGGGTTATGATAACGTCCAAGTTAGGGTGCGACGTCGGTCATCACCAGGCAGTCGTCGATCCCAAGCGACATCACATCTTTTAGATTCCGATGCTCTCTCTCTCTCTCCCGGGGCCTTGTGAAGGCGTGTGGATCCGAGGGTAGACTCCGTAGAACACACCCAGGCGAATGCCAAGGGTCACTAAGGTCGTCACCGGGCTACGTCCCGGCGGACGTGGGCAGGATCAACAACACGGCGTCCTACCGGAGACTCCGGCGACCTCGGTTAAGTTAGTTAATATTGTTGCTTTAGAAGTAAGAGTCAATAGCCAAAGGCAAGTTTCCCAAAATGTTGTTGTTCCAGCCTAGCCAACCTACTATGTTGTCACGTCCAGAGTTATAGTGGGGCAGATAACTGGAATAATCGTTCATTTCTAGAAACAAGCACCAAAATTGGCACACATACTCCTTGAGGATTGCTCTTTTGATAAAACCTGTTAGCCACCTAAAAATTCAAGATGGCGGCCATTTTTCAAGATGGCCGCCATTGAATATACAGAAACATTGCATTTCGCAATAAAATCGCAAAGACTTGTCCTACTTGAATGATCTTGGTGTCAAATCATACATTTTTCACTATGTAGAATCCTAATTTGGAACCATGGACTTACTCACTAGCTTTCTTGTACCATAATATCAGTCCCGGAATCATAATTAGGGTAAAAAGTGCCCATATCATAGGCACCATCAGTCCGATATATTATTGGATGTACACTCGGCCGCAATTCCGCGTGGGCCACCTAGTCGTAGGGTTTGGGTAAATCCGTTGTGTAGTTTGTTCGCTCTGAATATAGTAAGATCTCACACTCCCCTCCCTGAATCAATCGAAGATTTTGCCCCATAGATGGTGCAGCTTGATGGGAAGTGAAATGCTAGGTTTTTCCAGGTTAAATAGGAATTGAAATATCCCCAGGTCCACATTTAGGATCCATTCCTGGTACCTGGCGCGGGGTACGAACCTCTGAAGGGAATTTAACCCCCCTAAAAACCCACAGGTTTTGAGATGCCTTGGGTGGGGTTCGAACCCTGGTTAGTGACGCACCACCATCACCACCAGGCCCGCGCGCTAACCCACTGTACTACCACGGACGTACTAAAAGTATAGCAACCTTAGTCCGATTTTTAAGAACCAGGTGATAGTCTCGTGGTTTTTTTCACGTGATGAGTTTATTGGACTTACCATCTACGACTATTTTATGCTATACCTGACGTCAACTCGGGTTAGTATTATTGTGGGTGCGGGACATTTTCGAGGGCATTACACCACATTCATTTTTAGTTAGGCTAGTCTATAGCCTCGTAAGGGGTTAAGGTATCCTAGCCTTTTTACCTTAGCTATCTCAATATAGTTTTTAGGGTTCGCGTGACGGGTGCTCCACGTAGCTACCTGGTCACGTTCCTTAGCTGCCACCAATGATATGCTAGGTTTTTCCAGGTTAAATAGGAATTGAAATATCCCCAGGTCCACATTTAGGATCCATTCCTGGTACCTGGTGCGGGGTACGAACTTCTGAAGGGAATTTAACCCCCCTAAAAACCCACAGGTTTTGAGATGCCTTGGGTGGGGTTCGAACCCTGGTTAGTGACGCACCACCATCACCACCAGGCCCGCGCGCTAACCCACTGTACTACCACGGACGTACTAAAAGTATAGCAACCTTAGTCCGATTTTTAAGAACCAGGTGATAGTCTTGTGGTGTTTTTCACGTGATGAGTTTATTGGACTTACCATCTCGACTATTTTACGCTATACCTGACGTCAACTCGGGTTAGTATTATTGTGGGTGCGGGACATTTTCGAGGGCATTACACCATGTCCCGCACCCACAATAATACTAACCCGAGTTGACGTCAGGTATAGCGTAAAATAGTCGTAGATGGTAAGTCCAATAAACTCATCACGTGAAAAACACCACGAGACTATCACCTGGTTCTTAAAAATCAGACTAAGGTTGCTATACTTATAGTACGTCCGTGGTAGTACAGTGGGTTAGTGCGCGGGCCTGGTGGTGATGGTGGTGCGTCACTAACCAGGGTTCGAACTCCACCGAAGGCATCTCAAAACCTGTGGGTTTTTAGGGGGGTTAAATTCCCTTCAGAGGTTCGTACCCCGCGCCAGGTACCAGGAATGGATCCTAAATGTGGACCTGGGGATATTTCATAGCTGGAGTGTGTGGTGTAATAGGGGTGTTTAATTTTGGTTCAGCCGTGTGGGGTGGGGGATTGTCTTGTGGTTGGAGTGGTTTAAACGCTCGGACGAATCTAATCGCTGCCACCAATGTTATGCCCTGTTTTTCTACAGGTTTAACTTGGGTAATGTGAGTTCTAAATGACTGGGTATATAAGGCTGCATGCACAATACAAGGTATGAGGAATAGAGAACACAAAATAAACACACGGTAACACGACACAAGTTCAAGTTTATTGAAGTAAGTAAATAAAGAGCATGGAAAGATAGTAATTCTTGTACAAAACAAATAATAGAAGGGAACTGCTAGCATTAGCGGATCTGGATGGAGCCTAGTCTCCCACTTCCAACGTTCAGGTATACTCTTCTGATCACGGGTTTAATTAGCAAGTTTTATTTTACTGGAAGACCTCAATATATTCATGTAATTCAATTTCACTGATTTGATCTCTTACTGGCTGGTCGCGTGCCCAAGTAGCAGCTCACAGTTAGGATTAGACACGCGTATAATGTAGAACACGGAATCTCTAGTAACCTCATGGGGGTACTGATCTAAGTTTTATATTCTTATGGCAGAAATACGTAGAACACAAATCAGTGGGCGAACGTTAGATATCACTAGAGTTTTAATATCTGAATAAGGTAATTACGAGAGTCAATGTCGCCTGTTAATTAATGAGCACTGATACGCTTAGTACGTCCCAAATGGAATGGTTAAATATGAGTTACACTGGGCAAGGTTATAGCCACTTTATAGAAAGTTAATAAGTGAGTGTCAAACTGGTACTATAACACTTAGTACTAGCAACATGAATCTTGAATAGTATTTGTAGATCTGGTCCTGGTTATCTTGCAGGTTATAAGGTGCACGTTAGGACTTGTACATGGACAGATCTTCTATTTAACTTCTGCCATGGAGTCTGCCGGCTCGGGAATCTCTCAACTCAGGAACAACACAAGGGCAGAGCTAGAGGTTAACTTCAGGGTAGTGACCACTGGTTGGTGTCTAACTTTCAACTGATTTGACTGGGGGCGGGAGCTAGGTTTATAGGTTCGGTTCTGGACCCTGTAGACAATAGGGATCTCGAGTCTTATGGACTTATTTGAGCTCTCAATAGATATGGGGACTGGGTAAGATGGTAATTACTGTTGTGGCACATGGCTATTGGAAGCCTTCAATTTGTGATATAACTGAGCCTTAGTAAAAGGTACTATTTTGGCTATACTGGAAGTATTTATAACAGGGAGACTGGATCTACTTTGCGGGGAGGACTGGGACAGCTGTGATAGGGCCCCGTCTCTCTTATATTGCTCAGTCTTTGTTCTATTGCATAGCTGAGGTGCTAATTTGACTATCCGAGTATGCAAAACAGGTGGATGGGTTATTGTGGGTATAAAGAAGTGAGTAAGGGGGTTAGACATGCATGGTTAGTTCATTGATAGGAAGAATTCCTAGGCTACCTGGCAATGACCCGGAAGTCAAAACAGGGGTCAGGTATACCTCCGCGGGGGTGGGGGTCTCCCTCCTCGGGTGGGTAAAAAGGGGTAGCCGGGCGCTCTCCCTCTGGGATGGTCGTCCGGCGGCTGTGGCTAGAGGCTTGCCATATCACCAGTGTTTGTAATAACCCTCTGTTTATGAGACAGATGTGGGTGTTCTTAATATCAAAACCGAAGGTGCCTTGGCTAGCTGGGTGTACTCGGTTGGCTGTTAATTGCATGGCTTGCTGGATGTGGTGGAGACTGGCTAAGAATGGCATGTACGATCTACTGCTGGAATTCAGTGACGTGTTTGCCCAACAACCCACCGAAATCGGACAGACTGATATAGAACAACACATTATTAACACCACAGGCCCCCCCATACGACAACCATCCCGTAGAAAGAACCCCATACAACGTCAGGAAGAGGAACGCCAAGTCCAGGAAATGTTAGAGGCCGGGATTGCCACCCCGTCCATTAGCCCCTGGTCTTCCCCTGTTGTCTTAGTCAAAAAGAAAGATGGGACAACCCGTTTTTGCGTCGATTACAGGAGGTTAAATGACGTAACCATTAAAGACGCTATGCCCTTACCCCGAATAGACGATTCCCTTAACTCCCTACACGGATCCAAATGGTTCACTACCCTCAACTTGCAAGCCGGGTATTGGTAAGTGCCTATCAAGGCCGAGGACCAAAAGAAAACAGCATTTTCCACTAGTGGTGGCCATCACTATGAATTTAACGTCCTACCTTTTGGCCTCTGTAACGGACCCGCCACTTTCTCCCGTTTGATGGAAGCGGTATTACATGGCCTAACCTGGGAAACCTGCCTAGCCTATCTGGACGATATTATTGTGTACTCTCCAACCTGGGAAGAACACCTCCTCAGGTTGAGACAAGTCCTTCAAAGAATCCGAGCTGCCGGGTTGAAATTAAAACCCTCAAAGTGCGTGATTGCCCGGAATAAGGTAGATTTCCTCGGACACGTGATATCTGAACATGGTATTGCGCCAGACCCAAAGAAACTTCAAGCCATACAAAACCAAACCCCACCCACCACTGTTAAAGGAATACGTTCGTTTCTAGGTTTAGCCACATACTACAGACGTTTCGTCCCCCACTTTGCCACCATAGCCAGACCCCTCCACCAACGTACCCACAAAGACACCCCGTTCACCTGGATACCTGAAAGAGACCTCGCATTTAACACTTTGAAGCAAAAGCTAATCCAAGCCCCTATTGTCGCTTTCCCTGACTACCAAAAACCTTTCCGTCTTTATACCGACGTATCTCTGTACGCCATGGGTGCAGTTTTAGCTCAAGTCAGAGACGGAGAGGAACATGTGATAGCGTATGCCAGCTCCACCCTCACCCAACCACAACAGAATTACGCAGCCACCAAGAGAGAGTGCTTAGGGATCATTTGGGCACTCAGCCACTTCCGGTCATTTGTGTTGGGCGCAAAACTCGAAATAATTACCGACCATCAATCTTTACAATGGCTGCGTAGGTGCGAAACCAACTCAGCCATTTTGGTATGTTGGAGGGAGACAATAGAGGACTACGACTTTACCATACAATATCGTCCAGGCAAACTCCATACTAATGCAGACGCCCTGTCACGTTTGCCAGTACCAAAAGACCTCCCCACCAACCTAGCCGCCTTACAAAACACTCAGTTGGTATCTACCCCCAAACCCCGACAGAATGCCCCCCCAGCCCCCTCCCTAATTCAATCTTGGGAAGCAAGAATCAGACCCCCCTGGATACCGTTAAATATATTCCGTGGACTGACTCGCTTGGGAGATCAACTTGCCACAGACACTGGTCACATAATCTTGGACCCCACCATTGCCCATGACTACATGATTGCCATCCACGAGGGAAACGGCATACACCTGGGACAAAAGATGTTAAAAATCTTCACAGACCAATACTGGACCCCCAACCCCTCCAAAATTGCACAACGAGTGACAGAATCCTGCAAACCGTGTTTATTGGGAAAGGATAGATCACGCACCCCAGGCCCAGCTGGTACCTTGTCGGCTACCAAACCATTCCAAGTCCTATCCCTCGACATCATGGGCCCGTTTCCTCCTTACGCTGGCAAGCGCTATATCGTCACATTTGTGGACGTCTATTCCAAATTTTTAATCGCCTGCCCAGCTAAAGACCACACAGCCACCACAGTCGCCACACTGCTTGCCACAGAAGTATTCCCTATATTCGGTCTGCCCCTTGCTCTTCTATCCGACAATGCCCCCGAGTTTAGTGGACACGTTTGGCAACAGTTCACCCAACAATGTGGCATTAAGATTAAACACTCATCCCCATACTGGCCTCAAGGAAATGCTATATGCGAACGCAGCCATCGCACCATTAACAATCAGTTGTGAACAAAAATAATTGCGTTTAACACCACACACTGGCCATCACAACTAAAAATGATACAATGGGGCATGAACACCTGTCCCCGAGAAGACGGTATTTCCCCTCATGAACGTGTTGACGGCGTACCCCCCCTGTTACTGCCATTCCACCACCACGCTCACCTTCCCTCCACCACCTCCACAATTGACCCACTGCAACATCTGCAAAACACCCTCCATACCGCCCAGATCTGTCAGGACACCAAAACTGATAACATCGATGACAAAAACCCTTTCGCCATCCATGACACCGTAATGGTAGCCAACCTCCCTATCACCAACAAGTTAGGCCCTCGCTATGTCAGGCCCTACACCATCACACAAGTCCCAAACGCCTATCAAGTCACCATCGACTATCACGGCGTGACTCGCACGTTCCGAACTAGATTTGTCCGAGCGTTTAAACCACTCCAACCACAAGACAATCCCCCACCCCACACGGCTGAACCAAAATTAAACACCCCTATTACACCATACACTCCAGCTATGAAATATCCCCAGGTCCACATTTAGGATCCATTCCTGGTACCTGGCGCGGGGTACGAACCTCTGAAGGAAATTAAACCCCCCTAAAAACCCACAGGTTTTGAGATGCCTTGGGTGGGGTTCGAACCCTGGTTAGTGACGCACCACCATCACCACCAGGCCCGCGCACTAACCCACTGTACTACCACGGACGTACTAAAAGTATAGCAACCTTAGTCCGATTTTTAAGAACCAGGTGATAGTCTCGTGGTGTTTTTCACGTGATGAGTTTATTGGACTTACCATCTACGACTATTTTACGATATACCTGACGTCAACTCGGGTTAGTATTATTGTGGGTGCGGGACATTTTCGAGGGCATTACACCGGTGTAATGCCCTCGAAAATGTCCCGCACCCACAATAATACTAACCCGAGTTGACGTCAGGTATAGCGTAAAATAGTCGTAGATGGTAAGTCCAATAAACTTTTCACGTGAAAAGTTTATTGGACTTACCATCTACGACTGTTTTACGCTATACCTGACGTCAACTCGGGTTAGTATTATTGTGGGTGCGGGACATTTTCGAGGGCATTACAGGAAGGGAGGGAGCTTGTCGTAGTGTTAAAAGGGTAGGACACAATGGGAGGAGGTGACGTTCTATAACATAGAGTGACGAATGTTAAACTTATTTACTTTTACTTGTTCATACAATAATGTTCCCGAAACTAATTCGTAATGAACAGTAGATTCCCTCTTTCAGTAACTGAAATGTCACTCTCTCTCTCTCTCTCTCTCTCTCCACCCACTTTATTGGTATGAATAAAATAATAGTACAGGTCATACTATATAATATATAACATACACCTTTTGTTAGCAAACTACAAACTAGCGACAAATTAGATTAACAGAAGTACCGGTAGTAAACTATTATTATTTAGATGAGTTACCTTTGTAGTGTCAAAATATGTCGATCTGTGGATGACTTACCTCAAGCATGAGAGTCACAGTTAATACTGAGTCGGTGGGCTATTGATTACATTGATCAGGATTCATTAAGATTGGTAATATCATTATCAAGATTCTAAATTACCTGTGGCCAGAAAGAAAACATTGCATATGATCACATTGATACATTAAGCCAAATGGTAGAGGTATGGCATGTCTGATTTATATATTTAACAATTAATTTACATCGAGGCAAATTTGTTGATAAAGCATTTCCCTCAGGAATATCAGTATATTTAGAGTAGCTGGCAACAGTGTTTAAACTTAGATACAAATTCCTCTCTGTTTATGGCGATTTAAGTCGATTTTCCTGTGCATCAGGGTAAACTACCCCTTCCCTCCCCCAAATGGATAGTTTGAGTCTCGTTTCACCTTTATTGCTCTCTGACATTAGGTTGAAATTAGTATGGATCTTCATAAAGAGCTCTTTACCAAAACTTCTGCTGAAAATACACACTTCCTACTCGACAGGCTTATCAACATTTATCAGGGTAAATTCTATGACTTTAACTATTCAGCTATAGTATACCAATCTAATTCTTTCTGATTAACTTGCTCTATAGACGAATGCTAATAATTGATGTGTGCTAACCTAGAAACAATAAATCAAATAATTACTAAAGTATATGAAAAATCTGTTGGTATCACGGAAGAGCCAAGTCTGGTTTCTCAGAGAGAGAGAGAGAGAGAAGTTGCGCTGTGTTAATCGATTTATGTAGTAAATATGGTATTGATAAATAATGTGTGCATTACCTTGGTAACAGTGAGACTGTGAGTAACTACATGTAAACTCAGGTTATTAGATATCACAAATAGACCAGGGTATACACAGATAATATTATTCCACACATAGTTATTTATACTGATATGTTATACTCTTTGCATGTGGTTTGTTACATATTGCCAAGTCTGATAATATAAGATAATGTGATACAGGGGGAAATATTTAGCTAGAGTAAATTACCCTCGAGAATTGCAATCCATTTTTTCCCCAACACATTATTTCCTTGATCTATTTACTTACTATGACTGTCTAATAAATATCAATTAAATAAATATAATTACTGAAGTTAATTGAGTTTACCTTTATCAATTGTTCATATTACCGCAAACATAATGTTTATCAACAGGACAATTAATATTTGTCATTGTTATATTGCATTGCGCAATAATCTTGTATGATCAAGCTACACATTTATTTTGAAATTAATTGAAAAAAAGCTAGATAATCGAATGAGTTACCTCGGCATATAGAAGTTTATGAAGGTGATACTTTCACGTCTACCTCCTCTCGGGAGATAAGGTTGTCTGGCAATAGATGGATATATAGATAGATAGATAGATAGATAGATAAATCAGATTAGAGAGTTCACGAAATATGATATGACATCAAGATTTGTGTGCAATGATTAACCGAAGTTGTAAGAGGAAGCATAAACAAGCGAACAGGGGATCGTCCAAAGGGATCCTAATGCATCATTCATATAAACATAACTATATTTAAGCCAATTAGTAAAATATGCTGAAAATGTGTGCAAAACTAATACAAAGTAAAGAGTAAGTAAGGCCATGCCAGTATAAAAAGAGATACAATATAAAATGCCCCAGAACGAGAAGCCCACCACAGAAGCCATGAACGAACACCACACAGAAACACCAAAGGAAAGGTCCACAGAACGAAAGGACCAGCTGACCGAGCCCGCCATTCCAGACAGGCCCAAGCCCGCAGGGCTAAACAGCTCCAGGACACACCCATTTACCTTTTCTAAACTGACCATTTTCCACACCTCACGTACACTAACCCCCTCGTGTCCTACACTCCTAACTACAAAGATGATGAACAGGAATATACATTCATATTAAAAACACCCATGCCTGTCCCGACGTTGAGCCAATGCCAACACATCAGACAGCCATAATTATCTATGTATGTTCTTGCATCCGAGAAGTAGATGTTATATATCTTAGAAGTTAAAACACCCACGCTGTCCCTAGACCTCGTATATCATTTTCCATGACGAGTATAGATATGTGTAACCCGTGCTCAGTCGCCCCTTGCATTGTTCCTCTAGTAACTAAGTATTAATATTAACATTCCCTAACATCTTGTCTTGCCAGACTAAGCTTCTGAAGACCCATCGCCCCATAAATCTATGTATGCAATCCTTAGGTTAAGTATTTCTATCCGCCATTGTGTTCACCTTTTTCCATTTACTTTCCACAATTGTCATACGTCTTCCCCTTGCCTCCTTCGTATCCACAGCCCACACTACGCCAATTTACTTTGTGTCTTACACCTCTTACCCCAACCAGAGATTGTATAAGATAACCTGGTTACCAGTATCTGTCATAAGTACCCCGAAAACAATAACTAAGTACCCCTACGAACTGCCGCTGTGGTTGGTATTGATATGTAATAGAAAACGCAGTTCCCAGGGCCAACTAATAGTATCCATAACCCTCTGACTGATCACATAACTCTATCTTTTCCAGACTCATATACCACCCCATAGTTGCATTCCCCGGTAGCATTTGGCTAACGTATTCTACTGCCTTTTCAAACTTCCATATCAATTGTAGCCTAATGCCACCCCCACGCCCAGGGACCTTAGGGGCAAAATTTCCCTGTAGCCCTTGAACTCTCCCCCTCTCATTAAGACACCCGCGCTTCTCGACTCTTGTCCGACCTAGCCTCTCTCTCATACCTCTTGAAGATCCTTGAATTGTCCGTTGCTAACGCTCTCCAACCTTTTATATATACTCCTGTCCAGCCTACCTTCACTTAGTAGGCCAGAACAACATTAGAACTTTACTAGCCCCTTGCATGCCATCTATTCTCTTACAACACATTCACAACCCTGCACCCAATGGTCGTCGGTGCGAGGCTAGCCGCCCCGCCAGTAACTAACTTCTATTGCCATACTTCCAGATAAATGTGGCAGAGTTAGCAACCCAGTCTCCACCATATCCAGCAAACCCTACAATTAACAACCAGCCGAGTAAAACCAGCTAGCTAAGGCACCTTCGGTTTTGGTATTAAAGACACCCACATCTGTCTCATACATAGAGGGTTATTACAAACACTGGTGATATGGCAAGCCCCTAGCCACAGCCGCCGGACGACTATCACAGAAGAGAGGGCGCCCAGCTCCCCCTTTTTGCCCACCCGAGGAGGGAGACCCCATCCCCGCGGAGGTATACCTGGCCCCTGTTTTGACTTTCGAGTCATTGCCAGGTAGCACAGGAATTCTTCCTATCGATGAACTAACCATGAATGACTTTATTAATGACTTTACTAACCTCTATTAACTCACAATAAACCATTTACCTTTCTTGCATGCTCTGATCACTAAATTAGCACCTCAGCTATACCATAGAATGAAGATTGAACAATCTAGAGAGACGCTCCTATCACAGCTGTCCCCATCCTCCTCGCAAAGTAGATCCAGTCTCTCTCCCCTAAATACGTCCAGTATAGCCAAAATAGTACCTCTTACTAAGGCTCAGTTATATGAAAATATAAAGGCTTCCTATCGCCCTGTGCCACAACAGTAAATACCATCTTACCTAGTCCCCATATCTATTGAGAGCTCAATTAAGTCCATAAGACTCGAGATCCCTACTGTCTACAGGGTCCAGAACCGAGCCTATAAATCTAACTCCCGCCCCCAGTCAAATCAGTTGAAAGCTAGACACCAACCAGGGGTCACTACCCTGCAGTTAATTTCTAGCTCTGCCCTTGTGTTGTTCCGGAGTGAGATCCCAGAACCGGCAGACTCCGTGGCAGATTTGGATAGAAGGACCTGCCCACGTATTGAAGAACTTCACACATATGGCCCCCCTGGACGGCCGCGGAACCAGTCGTTAGCCCCCAACATCATGGACGCAAGATAACCAGGACCAGACCCATCAGATACTACCCAAGATTCCCTTTAGCAGTACTACATATTACTGTGCTGTTTAGAGATTCACTAATTAATATTTCTACGAAGTGGCTAAGACCTTACCAGTGTAATTCATACTTAACCATTCCATTTGGGACGTACTAAGCGATCAGTGCTCTTTAATTAACAGGCGACCTTGACTCTCGTAATTACCTTATTCAGATATTAAAACTCTAGTGATATCTAACGTTCGCCCACTGATTTGCGTTCTATGTATTTCTGAGACAAGGATATAAAACTTAGATCAGTACCCCCTGAGGTTACTAGAATTCCCGTGCTCTAAAATACGCGTGTCTAATCTAGTCTGTGAACTACTACTTGTGCATCAGAGCTACCAGTAATAAATCTAACAGTGAATATGAATCTATAAGTAACATTGATGGTCTTCGGTATATAAACCTGTGAAATCAAAGCCAGTGATCAGAAGATTAATACCTGAACGTTGGAAGTGGGAGACTAGGCTCCATCCAGATCTACTTATGCTAGTGTTGTTCAATTCTATTATATTGTCTTACACAAGTATTCTGCAGTGGTATATCAATAAACGTGATCATGTAACTTGCTACCATGTGTTTCTTTGTGTTCTCTATTCCTCATATCTTGTATTGTGCATGCAGCCTTATATACCCAGTCAATTTAGAACTCACATTACCCAAGTTAAACCTGTAGAAAAACAGGGCATAACATTGGCGGCAGCGGTGGTTCTTGATTCGGATAAAAGGTTGCATTACACTGCAAGTTTGGAACAGTAGAAGCATGGCAACATCGCGAAATCTTCAGCCACTCGCACACATTCCCAAGTATGATGTAAACACATATGATATCACCAGTTACTTAGACATAATAAAGCCAGTGTACGATGTGGTACTTCATAATGACCGCGAAAAAAAATCGCCATGGCAATTTTGCATATTATACAGTTGGGAGAAGCCGTTTCCCAACTTGTTGATAAGCCTACCTTTAAAGAATTTATTCACCAAATGGTGACACAGAATACGCCAGAGTACCTGGAACCAGTTTCGATCCTTCGTGATCCGGACTTTAGATCCACTTTGGGTTCCCCCGTCGCCCCCAAAATAATAAAAGTCGACGAGATCAAGTATGAAGGGGATATAAATGTGACCCTCATACAACTCTACAGATACGTGAGGACCACGTATAGCTATGAAGATTACGACCAACAAAATGAACTCTTATTCACCGCATTGTTAAACATCCTCCCACCCCACATCACCGCCCATCTCGACCCGTATGGCTTATTCGAAGAACATATGCTCTCCATCAGAGAAGAATGCCTACGCAGTTCGATGAATCCCCTATCCAACCTTTTAGCCCCTATCCAAGACTCCGTGCACCCTTCCAAAATGACTTCCGGTGAAAGTCCAACCCCAGTGAACTCTTCCCCCACCAACCCTCCGCAGCCCCCCCCAACAAGCCCCGTATTCTAGCTATGCCTACCTATGTAGGCCTACCACAACATATTTTCCCCATGACCCCAGAAATGTTCAGCTATCCCCCCACCAACAAAATTTCCCTTGTGACAGTTTTCCGTCGGTAGCTTGTGACAGTTTTCAGTCAGTAGCTCCCTTCCACCCCCACACAATTCACACCCCTAGAAAACTTCGAAACCCCACACTTGACTCGCCCTCTCATGTCAAACAAACTCACCAGTCCCAGATAACCTCTAACCAGACCGAGACTGCCACCAAGAAAATTCCCCAAACTCGTCCTGTTAATGTCAAACAAACCCACCAACCCCAGATAACCGCTAACCAGACCGTGACTGCCACCAAGAAGATTCCTAAAATTCGTCCTGTTAACAACCCCAAATCAATACATCAGTCCTCTACCAATAACCCCTGTTCTACACCTAACTCTTCCCCCACCAACCCGCTGCAGTCCCCCCAACAAATCCCGTTTCCTAACTCGCTCACCTCTCACCACCCTGACCCTCCCACACGCGCCGTTAATCCTCCCCTCACGCGTGACGACCTAAGGACCCAACCATGTTCCCCCCCTTCCCCCAGAAATACTCAGCTATTCCCCCACCAACAAAATCTCCCTTGTGACAGTTTTCCGTCAGTAGCTCCCTTCCACCCCCCCCCCATTCACACCCCCAATAAACTTCAAAACCCCACACTTGACTCACCCCCTCATGACAGACAAACCCACCAACCCCAGATAACCTCTAAGCAAACCGTCACTGCCACCGACACACCCCACCACTCTGATCCTCCCACACGCGCCGTTAATCCCCCCCTCACGCGTGACCCCCACCAAAGTGATTTCCCCCCCCTCATGCGTACCGAACACCTGCTCACCAGTCGGTCCCCCACCATCATGAGCCCAGCTAAACTTTCAACCTCCCCCTCTTCACCGTTACCCCACCCGCCCCAAATTCCACCCCCAAAGATCCCGCTCGACAAAATACCACTCCCATCCCAATCCAACCACAAAACTTTTTCCACCTTGGCTAAACCCCAAAATACTCTCTCTCTCGCCCCAAACAACATAATCAACCTCTCAACTTCAACCACTCCTCGAAATCCCATCCATGTCTCTCCCGAAAATAAAATCAGTCCAAATTCAACCCCTCTCAAACCACAACCCTGCCTGCCCAGACCATCTCCCTATCAAATCCCCACACCCCAAACCTCCAAACCACCCGATCATAGTAAACTCTCAACCTTCAGCCTTACTCACCCTTCCCCAAACCCCACTCACGACCACAACTCTCTACACAATTCATCCCCTCCCCAGCACCAACCTCTTCCGCAACAACAACCCCGACTCGACCTGCCCATTTCATCTTTAAAACCCCCCTATCACTACCCCCGACCGAAACCACTTAGACCCCCCTCCAAAACTGGCCCCGGGCCAGCTCGCCCCCAGACCCACATTCCTAACGACAAGAACTAACGGTATATCCACCCCGCCCTTCCAAAGTGAAAGTGAACCACCACCCCCTATTACCAGACCGTCACCCAGACTAACGGCGACCCTAAATACCCCCCCCCCCCTGATGATGACAAGGATATTATTGTACTAAATTGTTTCGAATGTTTTCAATTCCTAAGCGATTGGGCATGATTCTATAAATTTACATGTTTTCCATATACTGTATATATTATTTTTTTTCCTTAGTCATACTACTTTTCTTGTTACCTACACTTTTCTGACTATCTTTTAAATTTGCTTTATACATTGTTAAACACTTTACCTCTTCTTAATTTCCTGTGTTCTTAATTATCTGCCCTTTCTTAAATTTACATGTTTTCCATATACTGTATATTATTTTTTTCCCTTAGTCATACTACTTTTCTTGTTAACCTACACTTTTCTGACTATGCTTCTTTTTACTTCACCCTTGAGGCTCGAGGACGAGCCTATAATGAAGGAGAGGGAAGTAAAATGCCCCAGAACGAGAAGCCCACCACAGAAGCCATGAACGAACACCACACAGAAACACCAAAGGAAAGGTCCACAGAACGAAAGGACCAGCTGACCGAGCCCGCCATTCCAGACAGGCCCAAGCCCGCAGGGCTAAACAGCTCCAGGACACACCCATTTACCTTTTCTAAACTGACCATTTTCCACACCTCACGTACACTAACCCCCTCGTGTCCTACACTCCTAACTACAAAGATGATGAACGGGAATATACATTCATATTAAAAACACCCATGCCTGTCCCGACGTTGAGCCAATGCCAACACATCAGACAGCCATAATTATATCTATGTATGTTCTTGCATCCGAGAAGTAGATGTTATATATCTTAGAAGTTAAAACACCCACGCTGTCCCTAGACCTCGTATATCATTTTCCATGACGAGTATAGATATGTGTAACCCGTGCTCAGTCGCCCCTTGCATTGTTCCTCTAGTAACTAAGTATTAATATTAACATTCCCTAACATCTTGTCTTGCCAGACTAAGCTTCTGAAGACCCATCGCCCCATAAATCTATGTATGCAATCCTTAGGTTAAGTATTTCTATCCGCCATTGTGTTCACCTTTTTCCATTTACTTTCCACAATTGTCATACGTCTTCCCCTTGCCTCCTTCGTATCCACAGCCCACACTACGCCAATTTACTTCGTGTCTTACACCTCTTACCCCAACCAGAGATTGTATAAGATAACCTGGTTACCAGTATCTGTCATAAGTACCCCGAAAACAATAACTAAGTACCCCTACGAACTGCCGCTGTGGTTGGTATTTTATATTTAATAGAAAACGCAGTTCCCAGGGCCAACTAATAGTATCCATAACCCTCTGACTGATCACATAACTCTATCTTTTCCAGACTCATATACCACCCCATAGTTGCATTCCCCGGTAGCATTTGGCTAACGTATTCTACTGCCTTTTCAAACTTCCATATCAATTGTAGCCTAATGCCACCCCCACGCCCAGGGACCTTAGGGGCAAAATTTCCCTGTAGCCCTTGAACTCTTCCCCCCCCTCTCATTAAGACACCCGCGCTTCTCGACTCTTGTCCGACCTAGCCTCTCTCTCATACCTCTTGAAGATCCTTGAATTGTCCGTTGCTAACGCTCTCCAACCTTTTATATATATACTCCTATCCAGCCTACCTTCACTTAGTAGGCCAGAACAACATTAGAACTTTACTAGCCCCTTGCATGCCATCTATTCTCTTACAACACATTCACAACCCTGCACCCAATGGTCGTCGGTGCGAGGCTAGCCGCCCCGCCAGTAACTAACTTCTATTGCCATACTTCCAGATAAATGTGGCAGAGTTAGCAACCCAGTCTCCACCATATCCAGCAAACCCTACAATTAACAACCAGCCGAGTAAAACCAGCTAGCTAAGGCACCTTCGGTTTTGGTATTAAAGACACCCACATCTGTCTCATACATAGAGGGTTATTACAAACACTGGTGATATGGCAAGCCCCTAGCCACAGCCGCCGGACGACTATCACAGAAGAGAGGGCGCCCAGCTCCCCCTTTTTGCCCACCCGAGGAGGGAGACCCCCACCCCCGCGGAGGTATACCTGGCCCCTGTTTTGACTTTCGAGTCATTGCCAGGTAGCACAGGAATTCTTCCTATCGATGAACTAACCATGAATGACTAACAACTTTACTAACCTCTATTAACTCACAATAAACCATTTACCTTTCTTGCATGCTCTGATCACTAAATTAGCACCTCAGCTATACCATAGAATGAAGATTGAACAATCTAGAGAGACGCTCCTATCACAGCTGTCCCCATCCTCCTCGCAAAGTAGATCCAGTCTCTCTCCCCTAAATACGTCCAGTATAGCCAAAATAGTACCTCTTACTAAGGCTCAGTTATATGAAAATATAAAGGCTTCCTATCGCCCTGTGCCACAACAGTAAATACCATCTTACCTAGTCCCCATATCTATTGAGAGCTCAATTAAGTCCATAAGACTCGAGATCCCTACTGTCTACAGGGTCCAGAACCGAGCCTATAAATCTAACTCCCGCCCCCAGTCAAATCAGTTGAAAGCTAGACACCAACCAGGGGTCACTACCCTGCAGTTAATTTCTAGCTCTGCCCTTGTGTTGTTCCGGAGTGAGATCCCAGAACCGGCAGACTCCGTGGCAGATTTGGATAGAAGGACCTGCCCACGTATTGAAGAACTTCACACATATGGCCCCCCTGGACGGCCGCGGAACCAGTCGTTAGCCCCCAACATCATGGACGCAAGATAACCAGGACCAGACCCATCAGATACTACCCAAGATTCCCTTTAGCAGTACTACATATTACTGTGCTGTTTAGAGATTCACTAATTAATATTTCTACGAAGTGGCTAAGACCTTGCCCAGTGTAACTCATACTTAACCATTCCATTTGGGACGTACTAAGCGATCAGTGCTCTTTAATTAACAGGCGACCTTGACTCTCGTAATTACCTTATTCAGATATTAAAACTCTAGTGATATCTAACGTTCGCCCACTGATTTGCATTCTATGTATTTCTGAGACAAGGATATAAAACTTAGATCAGTACCCCCTGAGGTTACTAGAATTCCCGTGCTCTAAAATACGCGTGTCTAATCTAGTCTGTGAACTACTACTTGTGCATCAGAGCTACCAGTAATAAATCTAACAGTGAATATGAATCTATAAGTAACATTGATGGTCTTCGGTATATAAACCTGTGAAATCAAAGCCAGTGATCAGAAGATTAATACCTGAACGTTGGAAGTGGGAGACTAGGCTCCATCCAGATCCACTTATGCTAGTGTTGTTCAATTCTATTATATTGTCTTACACAAGTATTCTGCAGTGGTATATCAATAAACGTGATCATGTAACTTGCTACCATGTGTTTCTTTGTGTTCTCTATTCCTCATATCTTGTATTGTGCATGCAGCCTTATATACCCAGTCAATTTAGAACTCACATTACCCAAGTTAAACCTGTAGAAAAACAGGGCATAACACAATATATAGTACATAAATAAATTTAGCTTAATAATTTTCCACCCGTCCACGAACACAAAACCTCTATGCATTCGTGCCCCGATCGCCCTTTAAGCACACACACGCACGCACACACACACACACACACACACACACACACACACACACACACACACACACACACACACACTGAAATATCCTAAATTTAGTTATTATACATTCATCCACCAGTCTAAACAATCCCACCACAACTCTTCCACCTCCACCCACCTTGTTAGTCACCTCGCCACCCTTACGTCCCTCCATCCCTTAGTGACAACTATACTGTACTCTATTTTTTCCAGCTGATCGTAAATTGAATCTCTTATTAGCTGATTTCTCGATACTTAATGGAAATATATGAAATTACTATGGTTATGTGTCATATTAATGCCAAGTTTTCAGAATAAACATCATCTTTCGCTACAAAATCTACCTTATAGCCGAGTAACAAGATAGAAACATGACAATTTACCCTCAGCTGGGAAAAAATAGACTAGAGGGTAGAAAAAAGTCCGAGCTCGGAGAGGGAGAGGAAGGTGGATAATTATACATGGCCGCGTCAGTATAATGTTACTTCGTGGTGCTACTTCAAAATATATTCTTCTCAAGTTCTCATCATATTGCTGAATAAATTTCATAATGTGATTCATTAAAGGTGTAAATGGATATATATAATAGTGTTACTTTCAACATTCTGTATACCTCTTATAACCTAGAGCGAGAGAGAGAGAGAGACGTTTCAGTTACTGAAAGAGGGAATCTACTGTTCATTACGAATTAGTTTCGGGAACATTATTGTATGAACAAGTAGAAGTAAATAAGTTTAACATTCGTCACTGTATGTTATAGAACGTCACCTCCTCCCATTGTGTCCTACCCTTTTAACCCTTCTTTAGCGGCTCACCACTTAAGTCGAGTTAAAAAAAGCTGGACTAACTGGCGGCGCTCGACATAGGTCGAGTGGCAATTTCAGCACGTAATGTTGCTGAGAGAGAGAGACAAGTGGTGGCAGGAGACTAGCGAGCGTATGACTGCTCCAGACCACCGCGGCGAACCTACTGACACGAATCTCAGCTCCCTCCTCCCTCTCTCACTCGCTACATACTCAATTATATGGGGAAAGTACCGAATTACATGCTTTTTGCACTCGCGTTGCACGGTTATTGCAAGAAAACTATCCATCATACAAGGATCGTTATGGTGTCATTCGAAAGCTCTGTTCATGCCCTTTCAGGGATAGATACTTGTTTTACGTTCTGGGTCTTATTTAGGCATGAAAATGATCACGTAAACAGCCCTATTTTGGCTAAAAACACCCCGCTGGGCGGTACATATAAATAAACCGCATAGGCCGCTCGTAAGGTGTTAACACTACGACAAGCTCCCTCCCTTCCCATCAAGCTGCGCCATCTATGGGGCAAAATCTTCGATTGATTCAGGGAGGGGAGTGTGAGATCTTACTATATTCAGAGCGAACAAACTGCACAACGGATTTACCCAAACCCTATGACTAGGTGGCCCACGCGGAATTGCGGCCGAGTGTACATGTAGGCAGTAGGCCTATACTTGTTTGTCACTTATTGTCTTGCTGCCTGGATGAGTTTTCTACAACGCTTCTAAACCTCGCATCTGCAGCTGGACAGTGCCGTGCAGGTCAGACCAAAGCAGTAGCATTTGCATCGACCGCAGCATTCCGACTTGCATCCACACTTGGTC
This sequence comes from Paralithodes platypus, assembly GCA_032716605.1. Taxonomy (NCBI): domain Eukaryota; kingdom Metazoa; phylum Arthropoda; class Malacostraca; order Decapoda; family Lithodidae; genus Paralithodes; species Paralithodes platypus. The sequence continues at coordinate 51,093,583 of CM064485.1, forward strand.
AGCTGCTGGCAACTCTCTGCAATGGGTGGGAGCTCTGTCCAAACGATCTGCCACAGATCTCCTTTCTTGGCCCAGCCCCAGTTGGCAGGAGTCTGCGTTTCTGGTTGACGTACTGTTGACTGACTCCAGATGCAGCCCGCCTGGTAGGCAGCATGCTTCACATGCTGCTTCAGTGCTGCTCGGGTTGGAGGAATGGCTTCGTACGGACTCTGCTTCCGAGCAAACATGTCCAACCTCGCATCATCGACACCTTCAGCTGTGCTGGATCTGTCGTACATCATGACCACGAACTTCTCCAAGGTCTCCAGGTCTTCATCATGAACTACCGGTGGGTACTGGCTGAGTTTGCTGAAGACACCAGAAGCCTCATCACAAACATCCCAGGTTTGCCAAGCAGACTTCTTCCCTTTGCCACGGAATGCTGAAACGACATCGCAGCCAGTGAAGGCATGGAAGAAGAGCATCCATTTGCTCTTTTCTGCAAGAGTGCAACACAAGTCATGTACAGGAACCCACCTCAGGTTCTGTCCTTGGCCAAAGGCAACCCACAACTGCTGCAGACCTAGCTCCTGAAGTGCCTGCAGAACACTGACTGCGATGACGACAACATCTGTGTCACTGGCTTTGACCATGATGACTTTGCTGCCTGCTTCTGTTGCATGCCTGGCATGCACAAAGCTCCGCGTGTCAGCTTCTTCATGACTGCACGGTGCCACCCTAGCCAGATTGATAGTGCGGTTGCTGACAGCATCTTCTTCCTTGGTCACAATGACCACATTTGGTGTGGCCACATGTGCAATCTTACCAGCCAGAAAGTTGAACAGCTCGGCTTTGTTGTCATTTTCTCTCAGGAAGTTTCGCCAGTTTGAGGGAATTTTGCCCTTCCCTGTCACCCTGCGTCTCACCCCGCGTCCTCGCTTTGATCTAGTTTCAGCTTTCAGACTAGATGGCTGGTAGACATCAAACACAATGTCTGTTCTCTTGTACTTGGTAGAGTATGTGTCGGGAATAGGGTAATGATCCCGACAGTTTTAGGTCCAATAGGACATTTTAATTTGGCGGTGTATCGTATCGCATGTACGATTTCGGCTAGTTCATTGTGTATTGTAGTTTATTATTAACCCTTAATTAGCGGCTCACCACATAAGTCGAGTTAAATAAAGCTGGACTATGTGGCGGCGCTCGACATAGGTCGAGTGGCAATTTCAGCACGTAATGTTGCTGAGAGAGAGAGACAAGTGGTGGCAGGAGAGTAGCGAGCGTATGACTGCTCCAGACCACCGCGGCGAACATACTGACACGAATCCCAGCTCCCTCCTCCCTCTCTCACTCGCTATATAAGGAATTGTATCGGGAAAGTGGCTAATTACATGCTTTTTGCACTCGCGTTGCACGGTTATTGCAAGAAAACTAGCCATCATAAAAGGATCGTTATGGTGTCATTCGAAAGCTCTGTTTATGCCCTTTCAGGGATAGGTACTTGTTTTACGTTCTGGGTCTTATTTAGGCATGAAAATGATCACGTAAACAGCCCTATTTTGGCTAAAAACACCCCGCTGGGCGGTACATATAAATAAACCGCATAGGCCGCTCGTAAGGTGTTAAGTGTAGGTTAAATATTAACTGTAATGTATAAATATCTACATCAACTCTCGATGTATCATGAAACCAAGTTATGGGTTATAAATATTATGAGCCGGCAGCCATATGTAATTTCACGAGCGATCGGACGCCGGCCCTTTAGTCTCTCAATCAACACCATACAGCCAACATCTTCCCCCCGGCTCTGACTCAACCCACAGTTCACCATGTGCTACAAATACTAATCTATATCAACAGTCCTACATTACCAGTCCTCTAAGCTAAGTTCATTGTATCGATATTGTATTATGTGAACATTCCTACATGTCATGCAATTGAATTAGCCGTGTGTGGGGGACTGGATTACACCCATCAACTACTTCGTTGGTAATTATTATATAACTATTTGTTGGGATATTTTCATGTACCAGTGATATGCAATTTAACCTCTTTATCTAAATTCCCGACAAATAATGGTCCTTCGTGCCCTAAGGCTTCCTTACCGTAGTACCGTTTTGTTTACTTCCTTGACGCTTGTGGGCTTACAAATGGCTGCCGCCTCGCGCGTTGTTGGGCCGACTGCCCTTTCCCTGGTGTAGACTCGGCTTGTTCCCTTGTGTTTTTTTCCAGTTAGGCGCCGTCCCTATCTTTTTTGGGGCTAGTTTCCAGTTTTTTTGGGGCGTGTGTTCCTTGGCATTTTTTGGTGGGTTAGCTGGGCTGGTGATTGGGGTAGGGGTAATTTCGTCGGGTACCATTTCGCGCTCGTAGGCTAGGCTAGGCCTGCAGGTGTTTGTGGTAGCTATTTATTTCGCTTAAGTGGTAGACCTATGGTGTTCTTTATGTTTTGTCATATGAGACTCTTTTCTTAATTTTGCCGGTGTGGAGGGTTCTCATGTGACTCATTTAATTACATTTTATAGCCTAGTTGCCTAATTACGGTCATGGGGTTCGGTCTCTGTTGATTCCTAAGCGATTGACAGCCAACAGACCTCATGATTGTGGCATGGGCAGCTGGGCTAGGCCTAGTAGGCTACTTATTACTAGTCAGTTCTTTTCATTTACCCTTCTTTCTCTAGCCCTAGTTGGTTTCTGCTACTTGTCAATTTGTCTTATTAATTCAATTAATTAATCCTACTGCAGCTAGTAGCCTAATGACCGTTTCCAAATTGGGAGTGGCAATGCTATTGCCACATTTTTTAATTTAAATTAATTTGTGTAACTAGTTTGCTTTATAGTTTAGAGAGTTAACCCGGGAACTGCGGGAAGACTCTCAAGAGTTCCCCTGGCGGACTGCGGGAAGAAGATTGAGTGGAAGCTACCTATACTGCTGTTTGCGGATGATACAGTTCTGATGAGTGATAATGAATGGGAGTTGCAGGGTCTGGTAAATGAGTTTGGAACAGTGTGCGAAAAACGGAATTTGAAGGTAAATACGGGGAAGAGCAAGGTTATGGTCTTCGAAAGGGGTGAAGTCACAGAGTGTGAGGTGAAGCTGAACGGTCAGGCTATGGAGATCGTCAACTCTTTTAAGTATCTGGGCAGTGTGTTGAGTAAAGATGGGACTATGGATGAAGAGGTGCGGGAGAGGGTACAACAGGGGAAGAGGGTTGTAGGAACGCTAAAAGCAGTAACAAGAAATAGGGTGGTCAGTATGGAAGTGAAGAAGTCCTTGCATGACACTGTGGTAATCCCGACGCTGACTTACGGAAGCGAAGCATGGACGTTGGTTGAGAGACTCAGACCAAGAGTGAGAGCAGTGGAAATGAATTACTTAAGGAGTGCGTGCGGAGTTACATGGAGGGATAGACAGACTAATGAGGAAGTAAGAAGGAGGTGTGGTGTGGAGGTAGATGTGCTGGAAAGTGTGAAAAGGAACAACTTGAGATGGTTCGGCCATATGGAACGTATGGAAAGCGAGAGAATGACTAAGAGGGTGTACGAGAGCGAGGTGGAGGGACAGAGGGGGAGAGGTAGACCGAATATGAGGTGGAAGGATGGAGTGAGGAAGTACATGAACGAAGGCGGTGCTGGTTGGGGGGAGGGGCGTCGACTGACTGGGGACAGAGGTGCATGGGGGCGGTTCGTTCGTGGCCACCCCTTCGGGGATCACGGCGTCAGGCAATAGATAGATAGATAGAAGCAGGGCATTGTCAACACTGTTAGCAAGCGAGTGCAAGAGAGAGAGAGAGAGTATTGATCGACTGTGTCTCAGTGGCCTTGGGGGAAATTGGCGGGAAAGCAGGTTGCCTCACCCATACATTATATAACTCGCGGCCTGTATCTCCGATTTTGACCATCCAAACGCTGTTTTCACTCGTTTTATTGTTGTTTCAGGTTAATACCTTTATAATCAACCCATAATAGGCGCGTATGGATAAGTATTAATGCTATATATGGTAAAATGAATATTTTAGTGATGGAAACAGCTCAAATACGTCAGCACAGGCAGAGGTGTCTAATTACCCCCATGCGCACTTCTTAGGTTAATAGACTAGATTCAGACTTTAACGATGACAGATATAAAGAAGCTTAAGATTCTGAAGGGAGGAATGAAGGGAAGTTTAAATAGGTGTTTAAGAGATCTTGATGATTTTTTATTAAGTGCCACGGCTGATCAAATTAAGGGTAAATTTGCTACTGTAACTAAATCGCTAGCCACTTATGATAATTATGCTCAGCAGGTATATGGTTTATTGACAATTACCGACGATGTGGAAGAAAAAATGTCAGCAGATCTTGAGTACTTTGAGGATGTTAATACAGCCTTAGCCAGACACAAGAATCAACCCCTGTTAAGGATACCGGTACACCAAAGGCGACTGGTTTTAACCTGCCGAAGCTTACTTTGCCTACCTTTTCCGGGGCTTCGGCTACCTGGACTGGATTTTGGGATATCTTTGAGTGTTCCGTCCATCGGAATAAAACACTCACATCCATCCAAAGGTTCACATATCTCCGTGGCCAATTGAAAGGGGAGGCATTGAAGTTGATCGATGGGTACAAGCTAGAAGCTACAAGCTACGAGTCTGCAGTGGAGTTGCTGAAGAGAACTTATGGGAGAGAGGAAGTCATCAAGACCGCATTAATTACTAAATTCTTCACTCTAGATCCTCCATCCTATGATGTGACGGACCTAAAGGAGTACTATGCCTCCTTTGAGAGCCTCCTCCGATCTATGGAGACAATGGCCATCACCAAGGAGGAAATATTTAGTGTAAATATCTTGAACAAGATACCCTCTCCCCTAAAGGAAATCGTAAGACGACAACTAAGCGACTCTCCACTAAACTTGGAAGCGTTGGTGCAGGTGTACCAGACTGAAGTCTTCAATATGGAGAGTACTGGACACTACCGACAAGTGGAGATGTCGCCATCCACTGCAGCTTTCCCGGTACAGACTTCTCCTAAACAGAAAAGGCCAATATCATTAGGTTGCAAGTTGTGCAGTGTCCACGGTCATCTGTGGTACCAGTGTCCTAAGTATCCTAAGGCTACACAGAAAATTGGCAAGGCTAAATCGCTTAAGTTATGTACCAGCTGTCTGGCAAGAGACCACTTCAACAGTACTTGCACTAATTCCTACATCAAACCTTGTAAGTATTGCAAGGGGAAACATTGGTTTTCCCTTTTCACCCAGTCTGATCGGCACGACGGCAAAGAAAAGGGGAGAACCCCCAAAGAGTCACATGAGAAAGGTAAGAGTGAGGGTGATAAATTATCTGCCATGTCCATTGCTTCTCGAGAATGTCAATTGCTTCCTACTATGATGCTGCCAGTATTGGGGAGTAATAATAAGCCTATAATGACGTGCACCTTACTTGACCAGTGCTCACAGAGGTCATTCATTCTGCGGTCATCATTACCCTAGCTCAAGTGTACCAGCAAGGGTCAAGAGAATTTGTGTCTCCATGGTTTCACTGGTGAAGTAGATTCCAGTGACTATGATATCATGGAGATTTCCTATGTTTGTAGAAGAAAGGTATGTCCCATCAAGGCTGTTGTGGTCGACACACTACCCAGTTTCTATATAGCATCAGAGATACAACCACATTTGAAATATCTCAGAAGCTAGGGTTATAAACTGGCTGATGATCAACTCTCTGCTAACAATGGTATTATGCTACTGGTCGGAGCTGATTATTACTACGACCTGGTTCACCCTGGATATCGGCGGGTAGATAAGCTAATAATGCTCCCCACGATCCAAGGGTATGCCATTTCTGGATCCTATGCCACTTCCTCTCAAGACACACAGGTGGAGGTGGTTACGGTCCTCAAGGTAGCAGTAAGCCCCATAGATAAATATATTAGGCCAAATGTGCCTGATATTACATGTACTGATATAGATAAGCTATGGGACTTGGACAATATTGGAATTGACCCACATGAACTTGATCGGGAGTCCAAGCTAGCGTTGAGCTCGTATGAAAAGACTGTAACGTATGACTCTGGCAGGGGTCAGTATGTGGTAAGGCTCCCTTGGAATGATAATAAGAGTAAATTACCTACTAATTTCCATCTAGCACTTGGTAGATTACGTGGCCTTCAGAAGCAGTTTGTCAAGGATCCAAATTATTGCGAGACTTATGCGGCAGTACTAAACGAGCAGGTACAACGTGGATTTGTGGAGAGAGTAGATCTCAGTGAGTATGGGGATAACATCCATTACCTTGCTCACCATGGGATTAAAAAGGACAGTTCCACCACTCCTGTTCATATTGTGTATGACTGCTCTGCTAAATCCAGTGATCGCTCCTATAGCCTGAATGATTGTCTATACACGGGTCCGTCCCTGGTCTCTGATCTCGCGCAAATTATGTTGCGCTTCAGATGTCATAAGTTTGCATGGGTCGCCGATATTGAGAAGGCCTTCCTGATGCTTCAACTCCATCGTGAAGACAGGGACTCGACAAGATTTTTATGGCCACGGGACCCAATGGATCTAGATTCAGAGTTCCTGGTCTACAGGTTCAGAGTTGTCTTATTCGGGGCGACCTGTTCCCAGTTCCTTCTCAACGCTACTATCTTGCGACATCTTGAGGAGGCTGGACTAGATCCTGACTAGATCCTGACTTCAAGAATGAGATCAAGCAGGGGATCTATGTGGACAATCTTCAAGGCACTGGAGACGATGAAGATGTATTGCTCGAAAGATGCTCGGAGATCCGCAATATATTTGCCAAGGCTCACCTATACTTGAGAGAATGGGCCACTATAATAGTGATCTTTTGAAAGGTCAATTTGCTTCTGACGGTGTAGCTACTGAGAATAGTGAGGTGAAGTTTTTAGGCCACAAATGGGACACTACCACAGATTGTATATCCTTCTGTCACACCCCATGCGGCAGTGAGCTTATGACCAAGCGAAACTGCTTAAGCTTGTCAGCGAGGTTGTTTGATCCCCTAGGTTTTTTGCTGCCTGTAACTATCCGTGCTCGTATGTTTTTACAGCAACTGTGGCGGCTAAAACTAGATTGGGACACGCCCATCCCGACTGAGTTACAAGATACTTGGCGGTTGATTCGGTCGGACCTTTCCACATGTTGCAAGGTCCAACTTAATCGTCAGGTTATTAGTGGTCAACAGGTGGATCTACATGCCTTTTCTGATGCTAGTAATAGTGCGTACGGTACTGCCATATACAGTACATATGCAATGGTAGTGAAGCGAAACTGGCTATAGCGAAGGCCAAAGTAGCCCCTATAAAGAAGATTACAGTTCCTAAATTAGAACTTACTGCATTGCTTCTGTCTGCTCGTCTAATAAAGTTTACACTGGATGCTTATACAGACATACTACAGATTAATAACGTCTATGTATGGAGCGACAGTCAAATAGCACTTTCATGGGTACACAGCCAGAAAGTGTTACCTGTTTATGTTTCTAATCGCACTGATGAGATACATTACTTAGTTCCTACAGCTAAATTTCGCTATGTGAGCACCAAGGATAACCCCAGTGACATATTTTCCCGGGGGATCTCGGCGCAACAGTTTATGTCGTCTTCTATTTGGTGGCATGGACCTCCATGGCTTATATCTCCAACTGAATGGCCTCAGGATTTCAGGGAATGCATATCTGATCCTTCAAGTCGGCCCCAAGATGATGTGTTAAGTAGTTCGAATGTGAGTACTACACATCAGGATAACAAGTTGGTAGAGTGGGAAAGTTACGGCAGCTATGATCAAGTAATACGGGTATTTGCATGGATATACCGTTTCATTAACAACATGAGAAGTCGGGCTCACGGGTCTTTCCTTAGTGAAGATTCGAAGCATATCAGACTCCATGAATTGAGATCAGCAGAAGCGAAACTAATATGTTTAGTACAAAAGGAATCTTACCCTACTGAACATCAAATCCTGAGCAAGGAGTCAAAGGCCAAACCCTCAAACTTAATGAGGCAGCTAGGATTATATATGGAAGGAGGCATAATTAAGTGTAGAGGCAGGATACAAAAGGCAGACATTATTGATTCTGAGAAATATCCTGTCCTCCTTAGCTCCTCTCATTTGATTACCAAACTGTTGATTCGCCAATGCCATAGGACCTGCCTACATTTTGGCGTAAATTATGTTCTGGCATATATGCGACAACGTTGGTGGATCCCTAAGATGCGACAAGCAATTAAAGGGATCCACAATAGCTGTACTATCTGTAAAAGATTACAAGGTAAGCCTTACTCTCCAGTAGATCTACCTCCCTTGCCTGAGTTCAGGGTACAAAGGACTAAACCATTTCAGGTAACCGGGGTAGACTACATCGGAGCGATTCAAGTTAGAGAATCGCCCGGTAATATCATAAAGGTATATGCCGTTCTATTCACATGTGCGGTAACCAGAGCAATTCATATTGAATTGATTGACGACCTATCCAGTGAGGATTTTTTGCATACTCTAAGACGCTTTGCAGGCCGCAATGGTTTCCATCAAATTATTATGAGCGATAATGCGACTTGTTTTGTCGGGGCCTCTAAATATCTCCAGAGTTTAATGGATGACCCGCAGGTTGTGGCTACCCTCACTGGAAAGGGTTGTCAGTGGAAATTTATACCAGCACGTGCACCATGGTTCGGGGCGATTTGGGAGAGAACAATCGGTATTGTCAAATCTGCCATGAAGAAGGTATTAGGAAGGGCACTGGTGACCAGAAGGGAGTTGCAAACCATCTTAATAGAGATTGAGATGTCAGTCAACGACAGGCCCTTGACCTATACCTCGGCAGATGTTGATGACCTCTTACCCATTTCGCCTTCTATGCTAACACGTGGACGAACCCTTAATACCTTTCCTAGATCGTCAGTAACTGACGAAGATCTACAAGACCCTACGTTCGGAGATGCTGACGCCACCCGTCGTCGCTTCCAGTATGTGAACAAGGTGTCGGACGATCTATGGAAAAGGTGGACCCAAGAATATTTGCTGTCTCTTCGCGAGCGTCACTCTAATAAGATCAAAGGGACGAATCAACGATGGCCTCGTATCGGGGATATCGTACTGATTCATGATGAGCGTCCTAGGTTATTTTGGAAGCTTGGGAGGATTGTCGATTTGTTCCAGGGCATTAATGGTCTTATAAGGGTTGCTAGATTACGAACTTCGACTGGGGTTACTACTCACCCAGTCGTAAGGTTATATCCCTTGGAGCAGGATGTAGAACTGCCGGATGATCCTGGCATCTCTACTGATACCCCTTCGCGGGAGAGTGCTGGTGACAGTGCTCCTCAATGTGGGGCAGCTGATGATGAGAAGGATGATCCTCCTCTGGCTTCAGGTGGCGCTTGTCCCAAAAGGAGGGCGGCAATGAGTTCCGTGGATCTTTGGAGATCAAAGATCAAACAAGGTGATCTTTGAATCTTCGATGTCCTTTTTGTTCTCTGTATATAGCTACTGTATATCGTTTTTGGTGGCGGGCAGTATGTCGGGAATAGGGTAATGATCCCGACAGTTTTAGGTCCAATAGGACATTTGAATTTGGCGGTATCATATCGCATGTACGATTTCGGCTAGTTCTTTGTGTATTGTAGTTTATTATTAAGTGTAGGTTAAATATTAACTGTAATGTATAAATATCTACATCAGCTCTAGATGTATCATGAAACCAAGTTATGGGTTATAAATATTATGAGCCGGCAGCCATATGTAATTTCGCGAAGCGATCGGACGCCGGCCCTTTAGTCTCTCAATCAACACCATACAGCCAACATCTTCCCCCCGGCTCTGACTCAACCCACAGTTCACCATGTGCTACAAATACTAATCTATATCAACAGTCCTACATTACCAGTCCTCTAAGCTAAGTTCATTGTATCGATATTGTATTATGTGAACATTCCTAAATGTCATGCAATTGAATTAGCCGTGTTTGGGGGACTGGCTTACACCCATCGACTACTTCATTGGTAATTATTATATAACTATTTGTTGGGATATTTTCATGTACCAGTGATATGCAATTTAACCTCTTTATCTAAATTCCCGACAGTATGCTTGTATTCTAGGAAGGACATCGAGCATTGCGTACTCTTCGAATGTCTTTGAACTCTGTGGGGGCAGACTGTTCACCAACGCTGCACCATCAATGATGATGGTGTCGGCGTCTGGCTCTGCCTCAGGGGTTGTAACTTGGCTCTGAAGAATGGTAGTGAGGTAGGATTTCTGACAGGTGTGGAGCTTTCCACCATCACTGAGGGCAGCAGGATGTGACTGGTTCTCTTGACGGAAGAACTCCTTCAAGTCACACTCTTTGCTCTGGCATGATATGAACAGCTTGGAGAACAGTTGACAGTATTCCTTCAGCACTTTTTACTTTGAAGAGTCAACAGAGGCTGGTACCTGTCGGAAAAAGTCAACCCTTTTCTTCTTGATTGGTTCATAGAAGGTGGATTCTTCTTCCCCTTCCAGTCCCTTCATAAACTCCTGGAAACGGACCTTGCCTTTCTCAAGGTGTGTGCCAATCAGCTCGGCGGCAGTGTGGTGAGCAATATCCTTTGTATCAAGCGAAAGCAGGTCCCGACTCTCCTCCTGGAAAGGATTGCACATATCTGTCATGGCTTGTGAGAGCTTTTCTACTTTCTCAAGGAACACTCTTTGTGCTCGTTCTGTCTCCTCATGGTGGCTGGTGTGTTCAGTACCCTCTTTGGTCCCACTGCTGCCTCATACTGTGCAACCAAGTGGCTGACTTGAGGACCAGCTATTATCCATCTTCTCAGTGCTGATGGGTCTTCAGTCACGCAGATCACACCCCCGTCTGCCTTGATGACAGGCCTGCTCGTGAGCTTGGTCAATGGCCATTGCTGAGAACTGTCGGCTCGATTTGTGTACAACAAAGTTTCCACTCTGGAACTCCTGAGCCAGCTGAGGATGCTTCTGTTCCAGGGTCACCATGTCTCTGTAGTGGATCGGAAGCCACCGTGCATAGTTTACATTGTTGTTGGCAAAGAAGTACGGTATCAGCTCAGCCAGTGACTGACAGTACAGGAAGAAGTTGGCTTCCCTGAATCATCGGATCAACAAGAGGATCACCAGTTCCATTGACAGCACCGTATACCAGAAATGAAACTGGGGACTTTGCAGTTTGCGATGCTCACACCAAGCTTCGAAGCTAGGCACCTCTTTGGGTTGTTCATCTGTCTCTTTCGAGTAGTCCGTGTGGGCTGCCTTCAGAAGCTTGTACAGACTGCATGCTGTTATCTGGTGCATCTGTCGTGTCCTAGTGATGCTCGAAGCTGTCAGAAATGAATCTGCTGTCCCAGGAGATGCTATCCCTGCCTCCAAGAGGGTTCCTCTCCAACCACTATCCTGGAGTAGAGTTCCAATGGACTTCAGTGCCGCCATCTCAATATGCAAGCCTCCGAACATTATGACGAACTTGTCCTCACCATAGATTTCAGGCCAGTGCCACTGGACCTGCTTGGCTACTGCATATATTGGCTGGTCAGCAGCAATGACTGGCACCTGACCGGGGTTCAGAAATGCCACTATCTCCTTGATCTTGTCCATCACATGCTTGACTGTAGCAACCGAGTGGGCCTGATCTCGCAGCAGAGGCAAAAGTGATGTAATGCTGACCTCAAATGGCTTTCCTCTCTTCTGTGAAGCATGGTGGGCTGACCAAGTCACATCCACTGGCCCATCTGTCACAGTGACCTTCTCCAGCCACTCATACTCCATTGCCAGTTGTGGCCTCAGCAGACTGGTGTCTGGGTGTGTCACACCACTCTGGGGAGGAGAGGGTTTCTTCTTGGTGAAGAAGGCGGGCCGGACATTGGTGAAGGAGTCTGGAAGTTCTGGAACTGTCTTCACTTTCTCCTCTCCGAACTTCAGCTGTCCACGCTCTTCACCTTTGTCTTCTTTGGTTGGGTGCTGGAAAACAGAGACGCTGGTTCCATGGAAAGAAGTGGTCACTGTCGTTGAAGTGGGATTGTGGTCTATGTTGTCTATGGCTGATGTGGTGAACAGCCCTTTTCGCAGAACTGGTGGACAGACCACCCCATCCTCCCCGTACTTGCTGACTGTTGCATCTCCCAGCTGTGCAGATATCTGTAGCACCCTGTCGTATGAAATGCTGATGCCATGCTCATTAAGCATTTCCACCAACTTTCTCTTTCTGGTCTTTGTGTAGACGGACATCCCCATGTAAACAGGGAAGGGGGTCTCTCTGTCTTTGGAGTGTCTGTGAATTGCTGCTCCTTCTTTGTACCTTGCGTAGCAGTTGTACTGAAGCAGCTGAACAATTGCTAGATCTGTCTTTGATGCGCCAAACCTCAGTTGAGATTTGATGTCCGCTCCGTGTTCAAGCATGGCCACAAACTGAAGAAGAGTGAGTGGAATGGCCTGCTCGATGCACCCCTCATGGAAGGTTCCATCAAATGTGGACTTGTGGTCCAGCATATGTCTTCGCAAGATGTTAGCTGCTTTGCCAAGGATAATAGCTTCACTATAATAGTCAGAGGCTTCTGACAAGACAAAGCCCACATCTTTCTGGAAAGCCAGAAGAACATCCCTTCCCTGCTTGTGCACTTCCAACTCAGGTATTTCTGACAGCATTTTTTCCTTCAGTCTTGTGGAGTTGACAGCAGGTGCATCAACACCCAGCTGTACCAGGCGCTGGGCATACAGGTGAACTATGTCTGCAAGTCGGAAGACTGCAGGACCCTCGCCAGATCTGGTGGTCTCCACTAGATATGTGACTAGCTCTGAGAATGCCTGTGGGTGGGCATCCTCTTCGGGTGCACGTTCCTGTTCCAGTCTCTTGGTGGCTCTGAGGTACGTCCTCTCTCTATTGTACAGGTCTGTCAAGCATGCAAAATCGTATTTGAGCTCCTGTGCAATAGCATCTCCACCGCTGAGTCTTGCAAGAAGTTTTCCGTCATTTAAAGTTTGGGCACATTCATTAAGTCTGTTATTGAGGTTCATCGTCATAACTTGTCTGAGTTCAGAGGATGGGGCTTCTTTGTCACATATGAAACACGTTTGGCCTTCAAGGCTGGTTCTACACAGCTTGGTCTGGCATTCTACTGGCTGAGCACTCTCTGCTCTTCTTTTTCTGGCTCTCTCCAGTTTCGTGTTGTTGAACATAAGGCGACAACTTTGGTGATACTGCGCCTTGTTCCTCCTCAGAGTTTCTTCAATGCCACCACCATCATCAAGTCTGGCTGGATCCAGAACAATAGGCATCTCATTAATTGCGTGAAAGAGGGGAATAGTAGTCGCAATCATAGTGTAGCCATCATGTTCTTGTGGTTGTTGTGCACGTGGTGACTTGAGCTCTTCACTCTTCTTCTTCTGACAAAGACAACACTTGCTCCAGTCAGTCCGGAATTTAGACGGTCCTGGATCTGTATTTGCCATCTTGGTGAATACAGTATGATCATTATCTGTAACACAGATATAATAGATAACAGATAATCACAGTATATAACAGATAATCACAGTATGATGTAACACAGTATGTTATATGATAACAGATATAACAGATAATCACAGTATGATAATTATCTGTATTCAGTGAATCAAGGCCGAGGGGTTATCCTTTTACCACCTTGATCACAATCATGCACAATAAGGTATGGGATACGACTAGGTTCGGGAATAAAAATATATGACCTACACCTAGCCCAATCGTTCATCAAGTATCATTTAAGTCCCGTGCGAGCTGTACACCATCCAGGTAACTACATGCAAAGCAATGTAAAGCCCCGTTACCCTTGGCTCGACTCTCCCGCGCTGGCACACCCTGTCAATTCAGGTGCGGCTATCTAACTAAACATCTATGTTAAACTACATGTAATCTACAGCAGCTAACTGATGCAGGGCTTATTAGACAGCATTTGGGACACTAAACTAATTATTTAGCTACACTAAACTAATTATTCAGCTGAAACTGAACCCCATGCTGAGTTTCACAGCAGCGGTGCCACCAGTGTGCCCTGGCTGTGCGTTGACATCCGCTCTGTTGAGCTACTAATCTACACCTTCCACTGCAAGTCTCTCAACGTCCCCCCCCACCCCCACCGCATCGTGTCATGTCCAGTTTGGAAGCCTTGTACAGGAAGATGCTACACATACTAAACCTCTAACACTACTACGATATACACTACCATGCATTGTAGCCGAGTCAGACGTAACATGAACCTCTAATTTAGCAGAATATTAGGATTCCGGGACTGATATTATGGTACAAGGAAGCTAGTGAGTAAGTCCATGGTTCCAAATTCGGATTCTACATAGTGAAAAATGTATGATTTGACACCAAGATCATTCAAATAGGACAAGTCTTTGCGATTTTATTGCGAAATGCAATATTTCTGTATATTCAATGGCGGCCATCTTGAAAAATGGCCGCCATCTTGAATTTTTAGGTGGCTAACGGGTTTTATCAAAAGAGCAATCCCCAAGGAGTATGTGTGCCAAATTTGGTGCTTGTTTCCGGAAATGAACGATTCTCCTGAAATTTGCAGTTATCTGCTCCACTATTACCCAAGGCCACAACCGGACTACATTTGCATGCGACAGTTACTACACCTCCCCAGGTGTCGAAATTCGCATAGTCAAAGCTCTTTTCATCCTTCAAAACATTCAAATGGTCATGCAACAGCTTCCGCCGCAAGATGGTAACCTATCCTAGTGGATTAGTCCGGCAAACCGGAAGGCCACGGTAAAATCAAGGAATCAAAAGATTGTACTGCTTAAGATGACTGCTGGGTAGTAACAGAGTCGGTCAGTACCAGCAATGCCATGTCTATTACATTATAATTCATGTTTAATCCCAGTGCCTACAATGCCCATGTCCATTACATTATCACTCATGTACTATCCCTAGGATTCAAGGTCAACTTGGCAGAGTTGCACCATGTTCCCACACGGGTAATTCAGTGGGTAGGGCTGGTCCGGGACACAGTCAATCGTACTCTCAGTCAGAGTGTGGACTGTGGACAACCGCAACAGATTTCACAGGAAATTGTTTCGTTTTCTCCACAGTCTGAACACGACGAGAAGGACATGGCAGTCCCTGGTCGGTCCTCTCAACTGGATTCAACTGTTAAGTTGGGCTTGTTGGAAGTAAAGAGATTTATCTGGGAAAGCAACAAAAATGTTCCCACTCTTGCCGGAGGGAAAATTTATGGACCATTCCTCCATTACTTCACAAATTACTGTCGGTCTGGGCAAGGCAGGAAACACTGCACTCAATAATGACGTACTTTTCTTCCCCACCTACGGTATGGGTAGACATAGATGCTTCAGGGACAATAGGCTGGGCATATCAGTATAACCTAGATCACCCAAGGTCAAGGTCTTTGGTCCCTAGACGAGAACTTTCATATCAACAAACAAGAACTTCTAGTCCCTTTATTTTCCCTCAAACTCACGGCTCTTCTTTAAGGGGAAATCAATAGCCTTTTTGAATGGACAATTTGAACGCGGTACACCGCATTCAAAAGCAAGGGTCAACGAGGTCTCGGAAGTTACTAGAATTGTCGGAACAGATCTTTGCTCGGGCCGAAACGCCGAGCATTCATCTTCATGCATCTTACCTCCCGGGCGTAGAGAACGTCTGGGCAGACGCTCGGTCCCGGAGACAGAGCACCAGAGTAGAATGGGAACCCAAGCAAAACATCTTCAACGAGATGATTGCAGAGCCATACTGTCCACAAGTGGATCTATTCGCATCCGAGGGAAACCAGACCCTCTCTTCCTAACCCGCCGGGAAGTGTCTTCGGCGGGGGGGGGGGGGGGGAGGGGGGGGGGTCCAAACACATTGTTGGAGGACTGGAACAAAGGGAAGTTCATCTATCTTCCCCACCTCCAGACGCCTTATGTGTAATTCACAAACTATGGGTTACTGGAACTTGGTCTCAATGATCGCGCCATGTTGGCCGGCTCAGGTGGTACCACCAATCGAAAACGTGGTGCGAGAACCCAATATCACTCCCGGCTCTTGTACTTCCACTTGGAAACAATTGGAATACTAGAAACCTCGCGGACTTTTACCCTCTGGACATTCAAAAGGCCGAATGGTTAACTCAGTAGAGAGTGTGTTACAAGTAAATTTCTTAATTCATATACTATGTCCACCAGGAGACAATTTCAATCTCATTGGAAAACGTTAACAACCTGAATAGTAGAACTGGCGCAAACAGACTCATCAGTAGCTTTGGTCCTTAAATATGTAGACTAGTTGTTTGAACAAAAAACGCACTTCTGTAATCATACTGAAGAACCACTTGTCTACCAGTAGAAACCCCCTTTTTACGACCTTACCGTTCTATCCATACCACAGGTGAAGGAGAAGGGTTCATTAGGGCATGTTTTCAAACTGCGCCCACCACCACGTCAGCTCATGCCTACCTGGTCGCTAGACAAAGCTTTATCTATGCTTCATTCGCGCAAGTATAATCATGCGCCGGACTTTGACTCATTTTAATGAAGGCTGTGTTCCTTATGGCTTTGGCAATAGGAAACAGAGTATCTGAGCTGGCGGCAATGAGCAACGAACCTAATTGCCTCAGGTTTAGGAGACTGAATGAACACTTACAAATCGCTCTGTCTCCCACATTCATAACAAAGAATGAACTTTGAGATCACATGTTTTCAAAATTTACACTCCTGGCACTCAAACGCAGACATACGCATCATATTTTTGTGCCCGGTGCAGGTTTTAATCAAGTTTATGAGGGTGGCACAACCTCAACAACCAGGCTTCTTAGGGGTCAACAGCACAGGTACTCGCTTCACGAGAAGGAAATGAGCTTCTTTACTCGGAGACATCAGTAGGGAAAGTAATCCCGGCGTAATGGGCAGAACCCATGACATCAGAGAGTAGATCGTCTCAGAGTTTACAAAAATTTTCAATTGATGACATAGCTAACAATAAATTGTGGGCTTCCAATCACACTTTCTTGATGCGATACCTGTCTGCGGCTCTGGATAAGCCAAAACCAACCTGTGTGACGCTACGGCAGCGGGTCTAGTTAGTCCATGTGCTATTACAAATTAAGTTTAATCTTAAAAGGAAAAAGGAGGGGGGGGGGGTTTGCTGGTGAGCTCAAAGACCCCTAGACCCCTCCGCCGGATGATGTAATAAGGTCACGAATTGTGATAATAAGTCAAGCTGGTTCCACAGCTCTAAAATATTTTTCTTTTATTGAAGATATCTAGCATAAGATGTGATAAGGTCACGAGATGTGATACTTAATAAGTCGAGCTGGTTCTACAGCTCTAAAATATTTTCTATTTTTAAAGATATCTATCATAGTTACAACTATATAGTATAGAAATAAAGTGTACAAAAGATATGGAATGTACAAATAGTGTTAAGGACAAGATATAATCCAAGGATATATGTGTCTGTAGTAGTTGAACAGGAATACAAGCATGTTCCTAGACAACAAGTTTTATGAATCTCAATGTGAGATCTTATCATATGTACCTAGTCGGTCAAATATAAGCAGATATTCTTCGAAGTAACGCATTGCTTTCTTTAAAAAATAAATCACTTCTATTGTATGTAAGCAATAAAGACTTAAATTGTTATATGATTATTTGTCTCTACCTATGGTATTTGTTAGTGGTTTGATATTGTCACGAATGTCCCCCTCCAGTCTTGAGATATCAGGCATATTGTCAATGATGGAGGGGCCACTAATAAATTATAGGTTTGAGTCCCGAAGGGAAGAATGAAAACCTGATATTTAGTAGTGGCCCCGAAATCATTGACGATGTAGGGCCCTCCCTTTCATCCCCTTCCCATTCGTTTGATGTTTTGAGTTTAGTCTTAATATGTCATTGAAGGCCACCCCCAAGAAAATACAAACAAAACAAAATAATAAAATAGAGGAAAATAAAAATAAAAAATAGGAAAAGTGGGGATTGGGCCTGAGCATATAGTATAGCATATAGATATATATGTCATTGAAGGAGGAATGGCGTCTCTGAGAGTAACGTCAGGGATAGAATCCACGCAAGAAATCTACTGAGATGGAAAGCATGAATATAACAAGTTTTAAGTTAATTTTTATTTTTTATTTTTTATTTTTTACGAAGTTTTTTCGTAGTGAGTACCTCAATCATAAGACGATTCCATAAGAGAACTAGCGTTGCACTTATGACGTAGGAATCTTTCCCCCCGCGGCGGTCGTTTCAAACTGGCTACCCGCGGGCGCTTGAAACGGGACTATTATACTAATAGGCATATCGTCAATGATGGAGGGGCCATTACTAAATATTAGGTTTTCATTCTCCCCTCCGGGACTCAAACCTATATTTTACGTCTGTGTTACATACGTTAATTATGTAAAAACTAACATAAACTAGTAATGTTAAAACTAACATAAACTAGTAATGTTAATACTAATTAAACTAGTAATGTTAATACTAATTAAACTAGTAATGTTAATACTAATTAAACTAGTAATGTTAATACTAATTAAACTACCATTCATAAACCTACGGATATGTGACTTCCCTCCAGTAGTTCCTCATACATTAACATGTTGTCACTATGAAGACATGTTGTGATCGATGACTTGGAATTATATCAGGATATCACTCACTGATTTACGACATGCTTTAAAGAATCACCCTGTATATACACTATATATATATATATATATATATATATATAATTATTTAGATAAAATAAAAAATACACGTGATGAATATATTTCTTGTACAGTACTCGCTAGGAAATTGAAACACGGAGGATATAATAGCAGTGTTCAAGTGGGTTAGTGGGATTAATAAAGGGGACAAGAAAAATGTACTGAAGCTCAGTGATAGCGAAAGAACTCGAACAAATGGTTTCAAATTAGATAAATTTCGTTTCAGAAAAGATATAGGCAAATATTGGTTTGGTAACAGAGTTGTAGACATGTGGAATAGGCTACCGAGTGATATGGTCGAGAACGATAGGGAGCTTTAAGATAAAATTAAGTAGGTATATGGACGATAGGGGTTGGGTATGAGGGGGGATCTGCCGGGTGTGGGCCAATCGGCGCTCTGCAGACCCCCGTAATCTTGTGTTGATCTTTGACCGTTTTGGTGAGGCCAGTCCTCAAGGAATTAGTGAGTTGGGTCTGTAATTAGGTCTTTTAGTTAATGTTGGGTGTGACAGGGATCTGTCTTGTGTGGGCCGATCGGCTTTCTGCAGACTCCCATTTTCTTATGTTCTTCAAGCTTTCGTCTGTATACCAAGACATCTTCCGACAGATAGAGAAGAAAAGTGGGAGCCAATTTATCTCTCCTAACCCGTGACCAATTACCGATTAGTAAGAACAAAAAATTACAAACCTTTCTTCTTTATTTGCCGGAAGATGTCTTGGAATACAGACGAAAGCTTGCAGCTCAGTGCTTTAATTTCCTAGCGATTACAAGAAATATATATAACACAATTAATTGGTTGAGATAAGTTAATTAATGTTCTTTTGTTCTAATAATTGATTAAGTTAAAATAACTTTAACCATAGACTACAGTAGATCTGGACTGAACACGAAAATGGAACTTTGCAGTAAGGGACCCAATATATATATATATATATATATATATATATATATATATATATATATATATATATATATATATATAGAGAGAGAGAGAGAGAGAGAGTATATATATACAGTATCATAGTAGACTACAGTAGATCTGGACTGGACACGAAAATGGAACTTTGCAGTAAGGGACCCAAAATCGGAAAACGAACCTCCAAGTTCGAACCTCGAAACCGCAAAATTTTGATATTTTTGCGGTTTCGATTTTGAGTCCCTTACTGCAAAGTTCCATTTTCGTGTCCAGTCCAGATCTACTGTAGTCTATGCTTTAACTTAAGAACATAAGCAAATGGGAGTCTGCATAAGGCCAATTGGCTCACACAAGGCAGATCCCCTTTGCACCCAGCCCATCACGTCCAATTGCCTATCCAATTTTAAGAACATAAGAAAATGGGAGAGAGAATATGTGAGTCAGGTACAAGGGGAGATAGAAGGGCAGGAAGACCCCCATTGAGATGGAGAGACTGTGTAAGAAAGGCTTTGGATGATAGAGGAATGACTATAGATCAGGCAGGGGAAGTGGTGGTGGACAGGAGTGAATGGAGAATGCTTGTGAATAGTTGAGTGAACACGTGGTCATTTGGAGTAAGGGGTCG
This sequence comes from Paralithodes platypus, assembly GCA_032716605.1. Lineage (NCBI taxonomy): Eukaryota > Metazoa > Arthropoda > Malacostraca > Decapoda > Lithodidae > Paralithodes > Paralithodes platypus. The sequence continues at coordinate 51,113,806 of CM064485.1, forward strand.
GGCGCAAGTTGGACTAGATAATAGTCCATCAGGCGCCTGGCCCGGGGAGACGATTAATATGAAGGGTGTGCCTGGAAGTGTGGTGGGAGGGCTTGTGGCTTTGGCTCCGCTGCATGTCTGCCTGCCGAGATCGGAACCTCTCCGGGTGGTCAGGGGCCGGGGGAGTGCTGGAGCGACCTTGGTAACCCTGGTCTCTGGGTCTTCTCCTGGGTGACCTGGATGTGTGAGAGTTTGTGTTTTTTATCTGTGTTTATTTTTTGTTTTATGTTGTTTTTGTGTTTTCCCTGTTCTTGCTCTGTCTTGAGTCGGCTACCCCCAAAATGGGGATTGGGCCTGAGCATATAGATAGATAGATAGAAGAAAATGGGAATCTGCAGAAAGCCGATTGGCCCACATAAGGCAGATCCCTCTCACACCCAACCCTAATTATAAGGCCTAATTGTAGGCCCAGCTCACTAACACCATGAGGACCGGCCTCACCAAAGCGATCAGAGGTCAGAAAATGGGGGTCTGCAGAGCGCCGATTGGCCCACACCCGGCAGATCCCCCTCACACCCAACTCATCTCGTCCATATGTCTATCTAGTTTTATCTTAAAGCTCTCTATCGTTCTTGATCCCACTATAGCACTTGGTAGCCTATTCCACCTATCTACAACCCTGTTACCAAACCAATATATTTGCCTATATCTTTTCTGAAATGAAATTTATCTAATTTGAAACCATTTGTTCGAGTTCTTTCGCTATCACTGAGCCTAAGTACATCTTTTATGTCCTCTCTATTAATCCCACTAACCCACTTGAACACCTCTATTATATCCCCTCTAACTCTGCGTCTCTCTAACGAATGTAAGCCTAATTTCGTCAACCTATCTTCATATGAAAGATTTATAATATGGATAATTTTTGTCATTCTACGTTGTACTCTCTCCAAGGAATCTATGTCCATTCTGTAATAGGGACACCAAAATTGGACAGCGTAATCCATATGTGGTCTTACTAACGCTAGATAAAATTTTAAGGTTACGTCTGCAGTTCTATTACTCACACTTCTAGATATAAATCCGATAAGTCTCTTTGCCTTATTTCGAGCACTAATGCATTGATTTCTAGGTTTCAAATCATAATTTACGATGACTCCCAAATCTTTTTCATTCTCCGAGTTTCTTTTATTCACGTTATCTAATCTATATCCTGCATTTTCTATCAATTTTCCAAATTTTACTACACTGCATTTATCTACATTGAACTTCATCTGCCAATTTACTGCCCATTCGTGAAGCGTATCCAGATCTCTTTGGAGAGCCTGAATATCATAATCAAAATTTATATCACTTCCTATTTTAGTGTCATCTGCAAATTTACTGATTTTGCTAGTTATTATTACATCAAGGTCGTTAATAATTATACAGTACATGATGAATAGCAGAGGGCCTAAAACAGATCCTTGTGGGACTCCACTCTTAACTATACCCCAGTCTGATTGTATACCATTTATGCTAACTCTTTGCTTCCTACCAATTAACCATGACCTAATCCATCTTAGTAGAGTTCCCCCTATTCCAGGGTTTCTATTTTCCTCAGCAAACTTTCGTGGGGGACTTTATCAAACGCTTTACTGAAATCTAAATATATTACATCATATTCTTTGTCATTGTCAACTGCTTCGTATACTTGGAAAAAGAATGTCAATACATTAGTGAGGCAGGACCTACCAAAGTATATAGACACATTAGTGTCTATATACTTTGGGACCTACCCTTCGTGAATCCATTCTGAGAATCTTTAGTTAATTGGTGACGTTCTAGGTGCTCTCTGATTCTGCGCGAAATAAATTACTCTAATAGTTTACCTACACCTGATGTCAAACTAATTGGACGATAATTTGAAGCAATAGATTTGTCACTTTTTTAATATTGGTACCACATTTGCAATTGTATGAGGAGTGTGTTGGGTGGTCGATTGTGTTATGTTAATTAAGTTCTATGAGGAATGTGTGGTGTGTTGGATTGTGTTGTGTGATGAAGTGTGATAGATTTTGTTGTATGAGAGAGTGCGTAGTGTAAAGGGGGAAGGTGAGACGTTAAGGAGGGTCACCGGCTTTTGTTTTATATTTCTCTCCTTTTTTTCTCTTTCCTTGGCTTGTATCCATTCGGCCCCATTCAGCCAACTGTTTTAAGATGTGTATCCCCTTCCAGGTGTCGATTTCTTCCTGGCGAGCGAAAGCGAGCCAGCATTGTATGGAGAAATCCGGCTTCGCCGCAGAAATGTTTCTATCAAAAAATGTACAAATTTAGCTTGCTGTCAAAACAAAAATATATATACGCTGGCTCGCTACCGCTCGCCAGGAAAATATTGACAAATGGATGGGGTAAACGTCTTAAATTAGTAGGCTGAATGGGGCCGAATGGATACAAGCCAAAGAGAGAGGGCGAGAAAGAGAAAAAAAGCGAGGTGGGCTCCCTTAACCTGACAAGCGCGATATAGACCTAGGTGCTAGGGTAGTTATTTGTGCATTTCTAGCCCGGGATTCTGACAGAATTCGTTATATTTACAATATAAAGCATTATTTGTTTTCGGTATGCTTTTATTTTACATATATGATGTATATATGAACCTTCAAGAGTGCTAAAATAAGTGGGAAAAGCATTTGGGTGGTGAAAAACGAAGATATTGGCCACCCGGTCATAATCTCAGGCGAGAGAGAGCCACAGGCAGCCCTCCCCTCTCGCTGTCTGGGAGTCAACTGAGACGAGCGGGGCGGTGTGTGCCGGTGTCTGGGTGTTGCATAACGATCTTTTATGCAACCCACTTGTGCTACATTATCGCGGGAGAGAAAAATAACCGATAAATGATGATAATAAGAGGATAAATAGGTGATAATTGAGGAGGGGGGGGAGGGGGGAATAAGGTGGGGAAGGAGGGAAGGGGGAGGGGTGAGAAACACATGGATGAGTACTAGAGGGGAATTATCTCACCTAGAGACAAAATCCTTTGTTTTGATAGGCCCTTTTTTTTTTTGGAAGGCTTTTTTTATGGTCTTGCTTCCGTGAGGCCTATCGCGTTCCCTATAGGAAGCCTTCCGTGAGGCCTATCGCGCTTGCCGGGTTAATAGCACAAAAGCATCTAAATATAGCTAGAATATAATAAAATGGACGTCGCCGGTACAGTAGGGGTGAATCTGTAAAGAGGAGCGAGTGTTAATATAAATGGACGTCGCCGGTACAGTAGGGGTGAATCTGTAAAGAGGCGAGTGTTAATATAAATGGACGTCGCCGGTACAGTAGGGGTGAATCTGTAAAGAGGAGCGAGTGTTAATATAAATGGACGTCGCCGGTACAGTAGGGGTGAATCTGTAAAGAGGAGCGAGTGTTAATATAAATGGACGTCGCCGGTACAGTAGGGGTGAATCTGTAAAGAGGAGCGAGTGTTATATAAATGGACGTCGCCGGTACAGTAGGGGTGAATCTGTAAAGAGGAGCGAGTGTTAAATAAATGGACGTCGCCGGTACAGTAGGGGTGAATCTGTAAAGAGGAGCGAGTGTTAATATAAATGGACGTCGCCGGTACAGTAGGGGTGAATCTGTAAAGAGGAGCGAGTGTTAATATAAATGGACGTCGCCGGTACAGTAGGGGTGAATCTGTAAAGAGCGAGTTAATATAAATGGACGTCGCCGGTACAGTAGGGGTGAATCTGTAAAGAGGAGCGAGTGTTAATATAAATGGACGTCGCCGGTACAGTAGGGGTGAATCTGTAAAGAGGAGCGAGTGTTAATATAAATGGACGTCGCCGGTACAGTAGGGGTGAATCTGTAAAGAGGAGCGAGTGTTAATATAAATGGACGTCGCCGGTACAGTAGGGGTGAATCTGTAAAGAGGAGCGAGTGTTAATATAAATTAAGTGAGCTCTTCCTTATATGTTTTCGTAGTGTAGTGGTTATCACGTGCGCCTCACACGCGCAAGGTCCCCGGTTCGATCCCGGGCGAAAACAGGGAATATTTTTACAAGGTTGAGAAGCAATATTGGTACTGTACAATCGGCCTAATAAGTGATGTCTCGCCACCAATTATGTTTTATCAATAATTGGTATCTACACTATCTAAACAGTAATTAATCGTATCGAGTGAAATATACAAACATGTGCCTACACTTAACCACCCTCTTCAACATCTGACAGACATTAATACAGCACAGAGCGAGCCAAACATAATGACAGCTGAGACATGACTTAGTTGTTGTTGTTGTTGTTGTTGTTCCCCAGGCTGTCTGGCCGAACAGCCCCAAGGTCTCGAACAAGGCCAAGGCCACAAACGAGCGCCCCCACAAAATCCTCCCTGCTTACCACTAACAAAGCCCGGGTGACCGAAGCCACTCCAAGGCAGGGAGCTGAGGAGGGTGCGGAAACGCCCGGGAAACCAAAGCCCCACCCAAGGCCCTGTGCCCCTCAGCAATTATGAAGGGAAAGCTGAGGGGTAAGGGAAAAATGTGACGCTTTGGCTCCCAATCTGCCAACTTCTAGGTTGGCAGTAGGGAGGTCAATCCACGGAAAAGACGCCGCCACTTGAGATCTAGAAGATATATAAGTAAAAGGAACAGTCAGAGTAAGCTATGGGTATGGCAGAGATCGCTCAGTTCTCACTCGGATAGACCAGCCCATCACCACATGACTAGAACCCAATCCTCTCAGCATCAGCTAGGAAAGGCCCTAGAAAGCCGCCTTTGGCGGGGGGGGGGGATAGCTCCCCTATTTCAACTCCTTTCGGGGTTGGGCAGCCGCCCTGACTTAGTAGAGCGTATGATTAGGGAGCCAACTCTACCACAGAAGTGGTGTGTGTTCGATACTACCTTGGGTAGAATGCAAGGGGACCGACCGGTTAATTTAGGCTTAAAAAACTCGAAATCCTGAAAATACCAATAGGTGTTTACTCAACAAGAGTCAACATCCCTTCATAAGCCAGTGAAATGCTATTAGTGAAAACTCATTGGAAATAGTATTTTTTTATGTTTTCCAAACTGTTCCTGTAATTCTAAAAACGTTATATAGCGAACTTTGAAATTAACATGCTCAGTAACTACTGGTCGTACGAGGAGCATACCTATATGAATCGAAAGAGCGTAAGCTACTCTACAACCTACCATACGCTTTATCTTCTACTTTGCCATGTTCCTGCGTAAAATATTGTAAATCTAAAAAACAAAAGTAAAAATGTTCACCTAATGACCATAGACTTTCACCTGTTTTTCTCAGAACCTATATTGCCGCACTATCGGATGTTATTTTACAGTTATTATTGGACCTATAGGAATGGTGTATATACCATTGGAAAGGTAATTAAAAACACTAAAAGGCCTATAAACCAAATTTACTCTAATAATTTAAAAAAAATCACAATATGTCGTCAAAATTGTAATTTTCTATAAATATATTCGCCTGAATCCGTCATCACCTAAATCGAACAAATACAAAAAATATATAAAATGTGTTTTATAGAAACTATAGATACACCTTTTGTGAGTTGTTTGATCACATAAAACATGTGCTATGGGGATTTCTGTAGGAGTTTATCATTTTCTGCAGTACTATGATTTTCGATTTTTTTTACCTAAATTGCAAGAAAAAAGCATAAATAAAATAAAAAAACAAATTTGATATAGTTTTATGGTCATATACACCTGTGCCAAATTTAATTTAAATTGATAGTAAGACCTGGAAGTTTGTAATTAACCGGTCGGTGACCTGTTTTTGTTCTGTCCTTTTCTATCTTTCTCCGGCTTATATCCATTTGGCCCCATTCAGCCTACTGTTTTAAGACGTTTATCCCCATCCAGGTGTCAATTTTTTACTGGTGAGCGGTAGCGAGCCAGCATATTTGTTATTTTTGTTTGACAGCAGGCTAAATTTGTACATTTTTTGATAGAAAAATTTCTCCGGCGAAGCCGGATTTCTTCATATAATTCTGGCTCGCTATCGCTCGCCAGGAAGAAATCTACACCTAGATGGGGATAAACGTCTTAAAATAGTTGGCTGAAGGGGGCCGAATGGATACAAGCCAGAGAAAGAGAGAAAAGGACAGAAATAACAAAAAGCAGGTCACCCCCCTTAAGCAGGTCACCCCCCTTAACATAAGCAGGTCACCCCCCTTAACATAAGCAGGTGACCCCCCTTAACATAAGCAGGTGACCCCCCTTAACATAAAGCAGGTGACCCCCCTTAACATAAAGCAGGTGACCCCCCTTAACATAAAGCAGGTGACCCCCCTTAACATAAAGCAGGTGACCCCTTAACATAAAGCAGGTCACCCCCTTAACATAAAGCAGGTGACCCCCCTTAACATAAAGCAGGTGACCCCCTTTAACATAAAGCAGGTGACCCCCCTTAACATAAAGCAGGTGACCCCCCTTAACATAAAGCAGGTGACCCCCCTTAACATAAAGCAGGTGACCCCCCTTAACATAAAGCAGGTGACACCCCTTAACATAAAGCAGGTGACCCCCTTTAACATAAAGCAGGTGACCCCCCTTAACATAAAGCAGGTGACCCCCCTTAACATAGAGCAGGTCACCCCCCTTAACATAAAGCAGGTCACCCCCTTAACATAAAGCAGGTCACCCCCCTTAACATAAAGCAGGTCACCCCCCTTAACATAAAGCAGGTCACCCCCCTTAACATAAAGCAGGTGACCCCCATTAACATAAAGCAGGTCACCCCCTTAACATAAAGCAGGTCACCCCCCTTAACATAAAGCAGGTGACCCCCCTTAACATAAAGCAGGTCACCCCCCTTAACATAAAGCAGGTGACCCCCCTTAACATAAAGCAGGTCACCCCTTAACATAAAGCAGGTGACCCCCCTTAACATAAAGCAGGTGACCCCCTTAACATAAAGCAGGTCACCCCCCTTAACATAAAGCAGGTGACCCCCCTTAACATAAAGCAGGTCACCCCCTTAACATAAAGCAGGTCACCCCCTTAACATAAAGCAGGTCACCCCCCTTAACATAAAGCAGTCACCCCCCTTACATACAACCCCTTAACATAAAGCAGGTCACCCCCCTTAACATAAAGCAGGTCGCCCCTTAACATAAAGCAGGTCACCCCCTTAACATAAAGCAGGTCACCCCCCTTAACATAAAGCAGGTCACCCCCCTTAACATAAAGCAGGTCACCCCCCTTAACATAAAGCAGGTCACCCCCCTTAACATAAAGCAGGTCACCCCCTTAACATAAAGCAGGTCACCCCCTTAACATAAAGCAGGTCACCCCCCTTAACATAAAGCAGGTCACCCCCCTTAACATAAAGCAGGTGACCCCCTTAACATAAAGCAGGTGACCCCCTTAACATAAAGCAGGTGACCCCCTTAACATAAAGCATGTGACCCCCCTTAACATAAAGCAGGTGACCCCCCTTAACATAAAGCAGGTGACCCCCCTTAACAAAAAGCAGGTGACCCTCCTTAACATAAAGCAGGTCACCCCCCTTAACATAAAGCAGGTGACCCCTCTTAACATAAAGCAGGTGACCCCCTTAACAAAAAGCAGGTGACCGCCTTAACATAAAGCAGGTGACCCCCCTTAACATAAAGCAGGTCACCCCCTTAACATAAAGCAGGTGACCCCCCATAACATAAAGCAGGTCACCCCCCTTAACATAAAGCAGGTCACCCCCTCAACATAAAGCAGGTGACCCCCTTAACATAAAGCAGGTGACCCCCTTAACATAAAGCAGGTCACCCCCTTAACATAAAGCAGGTGACCCCCCTTAACATAAAGCAGGTGACCCCCCTTAACATAAAGCAGGTGACCCCCCTTAACATAAAGCAGGTGACCCCCTTTACATAAAGCAGGTGACCCCCCTTAACATAAAGCAGGTAACCCCCCTTAACATAAACCAGGTGACCCCCTTAACATAAAGCAGGTGACCCCCTTAACATAAAGCAGGTGACCCCTTAACATAAAGCAGGTGACCCCCCTTAACATAAAGCAGGTGACCCCCCTTAACATAAAGCAGGTGACCCCCCTTAACATAAAGCAGGTGACCCCCCTTAACATAAAGCAGGTGACTCCCTTTAACATAAAGCAGGTGACCCCCCTTAACATAAAGCAGGTGACCCCCCTTAACATAAAGCAGGTGACCCCCCTTAACATAAAGCAGGTGACCCCCCTTAACATAAAGCAGGTGACCCCCTTAACATAAAGCAGGTGACCCCCTTAACATAAAGCAGGTGACCCCCTTAACATAAAGCAGGTCACCCCCCTTAACATAAAGCAGGTGACCCCCCTTAACATAAAGCAGGTGACCCCCCTTAACATAAAGCAGGTCACCCCCTTAACATAAATCAGGTCACCCCCCTTAACATAAAGCAGGTCACCCCCTTAACATAAAGCAGGTGACCCCCCTTAACATAAAGCAGGTGACCCCCTTAACATAAAGCAGGTCACCCCCCTTAACATAAAGCAGGTCACCCCCCTTAACATAAAGCAGGTGACCCCCTTAACATAAAGCAGGTGACCCCCCTTAACATAAAGCAGGTGACCCCCCTTAACATAAAGCAGGTGACCCCCCCTTAGCATAAAGCAGGTGACCCCCCTTAACATAAAGCAGGTCACCCCCCTTAACATAAAGCAGGTCACCCCCTTAACATAAAGCAGGTCACCCCCCTTAACATAAAGCAGGTCACCCCCCTTAACATAAATCAGGTGACCCCCCTTAACATAAAGCAGGTGACCCCCCTTAACATAAAGCAGGTGACCCCCCTTAACATAAAGCAGGTCACCCCCCTTAACATAAATCAGGTGACTCTCTTCACATATTTATCTCGGTTGGATGAGGGTAATTTCCAGTAAAACAATTAAGGGAGATGGTTCACTTTTTGGCCGATTTTTACATGTATTAATTATTTTTCTACTTTCCTCCCTAGACTTCCATCAAATGTTTTTACTTTCCTCCCTAGATCTCCATCAAATTAAAAAAAAAAAACATCCATTAGATGGGGGATCTAATGGATGTTTGTTTTTTTTAATTTGATGGAGATCTAGGGAGGAAAGTAAAAACATTTGATGGAAGTCTAGGGAGGAAAGTAGAAAAATTTAGATTAATCTAGATTAATTTGTACATTTTTCGGTAGAAAAATTTCCCGGCCGAAGGCCGGTTCTTCCAACATTACAGGCTCACTATCGTTCGATTGGGAAAAAATCGACACCTAAATAGCACGAAAGGTCTAAATATTGACGAATAAATGGGGCGAAGGGTCTTAAAATCGACTAACTAATGGGGCAAACATCTTAACATCTGAAAACTAATGGGGCTAAACATGAGGGAGAAGGGGGTCCAGAAAACCGGGCCATCCCCCCTTAAGCAAACTTATAATAATAATAAGATTATGTTGTTTGGGTTTGGTGTCCTTGCTACAGGGTGGACATGGATTATGTTGTTTGGGTTTGGTGTCCTTGCTACAGGGTGGACATGGATTATGTTGTTTGGGTTTGGTGTCCTTGCTAAAGGGTGGACATGGATTATGTTGTTTGGGTTTGGTGTCCTTGCTACAGGGTGGACATGGATTATGTTGTTTGGGTTTGGTGTCCTTGCTACAGGGTGGACATGGATTATGTTGTTTGGGTTTGGTGTCCTTGCTACAGGGTGGACATGGATTATGTTGTTTGGGTTTGGTGTCCTTGCTACAGGGTGGACATGGATTATGTTGTTTGGGTTTGGTGTCCTTGCTACAGGGTGGACATGGATTATGTTGTTTGGGTTTGGTGTCCTTGCTACAGGGTGGACATGGATTATGTTGTTTGGGTTTGGTGTCCTTGCTACAGGGTGGACATGGATTATGTTGTTTGGGTTTGGTGTCCTTGCTACAGGGTGGACATGGATTATGTTGTTTGGGTTTGGTGTCCTTGCTACAGGGTGGACATGGATTATGTTGTTTGGGTTTGGTGTCCTTGCTACAGGGTGGACATGGATTATGTTGTTTGGGTTTGGTGTCCTTGCTACAGGGTGGACATGGATTATGTTTTGGGTTTGGTGTCCTTGCTACAGGGTGGACATGGATTATGTTGTTTGGGTTTGGTGTCCTTGCTACAGGGTGGACATGGATTATGTTGTTTGGGTTTGGTGTCCTTGCTACAGGGTGGACATGGATTATGTTGTTTGGGTTTGGTGTCCTTGCTACAGGGTGGACATGGATTATGTTGTTTGGGTTTGGTGTCCTTGCTACAGGGTGGACATGGATTATGTTGTTTGGGTTTGGTGTCCTTGCTACAGGGTGGACATGGATTATGTTGTTTGGGTTTGGTGTCCTTGCTACAGGGTGGACATGAATTCCTTGGAGTACAGTCGCGCTAATAAGTCATATCTCGGCGCCAAGTATGTTTCGATCAATAATATAATTGGTATCAGTAATATCTAAGCTTCATTTCTTCATATCGAGTGAAATATATTAACATGTTTTTACACTTACCCACCCTATTCAACATCTGACAGATATTAATACAGCGCAGAGCGAGCCAAACGTAATGACAGCTGGGACATGACATTAGCGCAATCGTACAACGAAGAATGACAACAATTATCCATAATATTTGAGATTTTCCATATGGGGGGGGGGGAGAAATTAGGCTAGCATTCGTTGGAGATGCGCGGGGTTAGAGCGGGATGCGATATCAGAGATGTTTGAGTGGGTTTAAGGGGAGGCAGTTGGTTTTTCGAGTCCTCCCTTTTGCCCCATTTCATTGCTAATATTAAGACCTTTCGTGCCATTTAGGTGTCGATTTTTTTCCTGGCGAGCGATAGCGAGCCTGTATTTGAAGAGGACGATCCTTCGGCCGGGACATTTTTCTACCGAAAAATGTACACATTTATATCGAAGGGGGGTCTTGTGGGTGTTTTTAAAAATTTGATAGAGGTTTAGAGAGCAAACTAAACCCCCTCCTTAAACCATTGAGCCGAACCAGTAAATTATGCTGCACAATACCGTCTGAGCTCCCTTAATGGGATTGATGGGGGAGGCATGGCAGATGTACGGAAACTCATCAGTGATAGGGAGGTGCTTGAACAAGTGGTTTAGGGTTGGATGGGTTTCGTTTCAGATAAGATGTAATAATAATAATAATATTAATAATCGTCTGGTTACTTATATAGCGCCCGTATCTCCTTCGAGGATTCACATATTATAATTTTGTTTTGACAGCAAGCTAAATTGGTAAATTTCTCCGGCGAAGTCGGATTTCTCCATACAATGTTGGCTCGCTATCGCTCGCCAGGACAAAATCGACACCTGCATAGGGATAAACGTTTCAAAATAATTGGCTGCTATAGGCAAATATGGGTTTGGTAACAAAGTTGTAGATTATGTGGAACGGGCTACCGAATGCTATAGTAGGATCAAGAACGATAGAGAGCTTCAAGATAAAATTTGATAGACATATGGACGAGATAGGTTGGGTGTGAAAGGGATCTGCCTTGTGTGTGCCAATCGGCTCTTTACAGACTCGTTTTCTTATGTACTTGTGTGATGGAGGTACTGGTGGTGATGGTGGTAGTAGTTGTATTGGTGGTAGTAGTTGTGGTGGTGATGGTGGTAGTGGTTGCATTGGTGGTAGTAGTCGTGGTAGCCTAGTGATTGTATTGGTGGTAGTAGTTGTATTGGTGGTAGTAGTTGTGGTGGTGATGGTGGTAGTGGTTGTATTGGTGGTAGTAGTTGTGGTGGTGATGGTGGTAGTGGTTGCATTGGTGGTAGTAGTCGTGGTAGTGATTGTATTGGTGGTAGTAGTTGTGGTGGTGGTAGTGGTTGCATTGGTGGTAGTAGTTGTGGTGGTAGTGGTTGCATTGGTGGTAGTAGTTGTGGTGGTGATGGTGGTAGTGGTTGCATTGGTGGTAGTAGTCGTGGTAGTGATTGTATTGGTGGTAGTAGTTGTGGTGGTGATGGTGGTAGTGGTTGCATTGGTGGTAGTAGTTGTGGTGGTGATGGTGGTAGTGGTTGTATTGGAGGTAGTAGTTGTGGTGGTGATGGTGGTAGTGGTTGTATTGGTGGTAGTAGTTGTGGTGGTGATGGTGGTAGTGGTTGCATTGGTGGTAGTAGTCGTGGTAGTGATTGTATTGGTGGTAGTAGTTGTGGTGGTGATGGTGGTAGTGGTTGTATTGGTGGTAGTAGTTGTGGTGGTGATGGTGGTAGTGGTTGCATTGGTGGTAGTAGTTGTGGTGGTAGTGGTTGCATTGGTGGTAGTAGTTGTGGTGGTGATGGTGGTAGTGGTTGTATTGGTGGTAGTAGTTGTGGTGGTGATGGTGGTAGTGGTTGTATTGGTGGTAGTAGTTGTGGTGGTGATGGTGGTAGTGGTTGCATTGGTGGTAGTAATAATAATAATAATAATAATAATAATAATATTTATTCAGTTAGCAATTTACAGAGTTGGTACCACATAGTTTGTTATAAATATGACATGTACCAGCCTTGCATAATTCCAACTAAGGATAGCCCAATAAGGCCGTTAGGCGTATTTCCATTGGGGTCCTGGTAGTCGTGGTAGTGATTGTATTGGTGGTAGTAGTTGTGGTGGTGATGGTGGTAGTGGTTGCATTGGTGGTAGTAGTTGTGGTGGTAGTGGTTGCATTGGTGGTAGTAGTTGTGGTGGTGATGGTGGTAGTCAATCAATCAATCAATCAATTATCTTTATTTCATAATATACATAATTTATATATACAGTATATTACATATGTTGCGTTCAAGACTTACAACTATTTAATAATAAAATGTAAAAATATTCACCTTAATTAAAAACCTATTACAGTACCAGTTAATTCATAAGACATATACTGCTGCAGCAAGCTTTCTTAAGGAAATAAATCTTAAAAAGAGTATTTTAAAATACTATAACCACAGTAAAGAACATAACATATATTGTCCCCGTTGATAAATAGAATACAGTAATATATAAAACATTCTTTAAATAAAATCACCTGGCTTGACCAAGATTGTACACAGGCTCACGTCTCGGTTCATGTCTTTGAACCCATGTGATCCGAGATTTAACTATGTCTATTTCAGTGTGTGTAATATCAATATTATAGTCATCCTGTGTAGTGGTAGTGGTTGCATTGGTGGTAGTAGTCGTGGTAGTGATTGTATTGGTGGTTGTGGTGGTGATGGGGTTAGTGACAAAATAGTAGTTGTGTTGGTACTGGTGGTGATGGTGGGATAGGTAGTGCTTGTGATGGTGGTGGTGAGAAGGGAAACATCTGACAGGGCAGAGGTTCAGGTCAGGTCAGGTCAGTGATTAATACCCAGAGGTCACACACACACACAACCCCCACACACACACACACACAGGACGTTTATGGGAACTTTTTCTACCCTAACATTATTTACCCAAATCTAACCTAACTCAGCGTCACCTAACATACTCTAGTTAGGTTAATAATAATAAGCATTTATATACTTTTGTTTTGACAGGAAGCTAAATTTGTACATTTTTCGATAGAAAAATTTCTCCGGAAAGCCGGATTTCTCCATACAATGCTGGCTTGCTATCGCTCGCCAGGAAGAAATCGACACCTGGATGGGGATTAACATCTTAAAACAGTTGGCTAAATGGGTCCGAATGGATACAAGCCAGGGAAAGAGAGGAAAGGAGAGAAAGATAACAAAAAAGGTTATGTTTGGGTAAATATTGTTAGGGTTGTTGTTGTTGTTGTTGTTGTTGTTGTTGTTGTTGTTGTTGTTGTTGTTGTTGTTGTTGTTGTTGTTGTTGGTCCCTAAGCTGCCTGGCCGAACAGCCCCGAGTCCCTGAGGAAGGCCATGGCCATGATCGGGCTTTCCCAAAGAGCTCTCATTGAGTGTAGATTGTGTTGTTGGCGTATGTGGTTGTGTGAAATGTAGTCTTCTATGATGTGTTTAATGGTATGGGGTGCTGTGTTACATCCCGGCCAGGTGTCGACGACGGAGTCATCCATTCTCTTCTGATAGCTCAGGAGAGCTGGATAATAATAATAATAATAATAATAATATTTATTCAGTCAGCAATTTACAGAGTTGGTACCACATAGTTTGTTACAAATATGACATGTACCAGCCTTGCATAATTCCAACTAAGGATAGCCCAATAAGGCCGTTAGGCGTATTTCCATTGGGGTCCTTGTGGGATTAGGTTAGCTGGGGAAAAGGGGAGGATAAAGAAATAGATACTTTAGAGAAAGTATTTCTAGGGGGTTATTTTAAGATACCTTACATCCTATAGTAAATATCAGTAATCCGTAATCAGTAATCATTTCAGTTTGGTTTGTCTATCTCTTATGTCGTATTTAGTAGTAGACATAAGCTTGATGCTCCCTTCTCGCAGCTGTCCGGTTCAGGTGTTCCTTCAGGCTACGTCTGAAGGAATACAGTGTTCTCTTTTCACGGACTGACTGGGGTAGGTCGTTCCAGTCTTTGATGGCAGTGAAGAAGAATGTTTGCTTACCCTGTCCTTGGATTCTCGGGACCTTAAAATTAAACATCATGTTTCTTGTATTATGTCCACTCCTCTCATTTACTTTAACAAAATCATTCTTTAGATACTCTGGAGCTCTGTCATAGAAAATTTTGAAGGCATTAGTTAGCCTGATTTGTTTGGCCCTGTCAGAGACATTGAGCATACCTAGTGACTGAAGTTGTTCCTGGCCAACATGTGATCTGGGTCCTAGGTTCAGCATGAACCTAACCATTTTATTTTGAGTGACCTGAAGTTTGTGCTGTGCTGATTTAGATGATGCAGAGTACCAGGATGACACAGAATAGTCAAAATGACATTGAACAAGCGCTTGGCAGAGGGTCTTCTTGGTCGCCGCGGGCAAGCATCCCACCTGTCTATACAGGTATTTTATACGTGCTCTACACTTACTCAGGATAGATTCCAAAATTGTTTCACCTGACAAACTCGCGTCCAGTTTCAGTCCGAGATATTTAACTTGTGACACTGTTGTTATAGGAATATCATTACAGTTGACCGAGAAGCCCACAATGTCTTTCAGTTTGCGTTTTGTTCCACATAAGATGGCTTCCGTCTTGCCCAGGTGAAGAGATAGTCTATTGTCCACTAGCCATTCACTACATGATGCTAGTTCTTTGGAAAGTGAAGCGGCAATACTTATTGGGTCTTTTCCTGAAACCAGAAGCACGCTGTCGTCTGCATACAGTAATAATTTACATGAGACGCTCAGTTCCATGTCGTTCACATAACAGAGAAAGAGTAAGGGACCAAGGATGCTTCCCTGCGGGACCCCACAGTTAATTGGCATAGGATCAGATATATTATCATCAATTTTGACTCTTTGGGTTCTACCACTAAGATAAGATTTAAACCAGTTCACAGACCCTATGCCCATAGCTTGTAGTTTATTACATAGGATATCATGGTCTACTGTGTCAAACGCTTTTTGTAGATCAAGAAGAACCATACCGGTGTAGTTACCTTTAGACATTTCTTTACGAATGTGATCCGTTAAGTGGATGAGACAGGAGTCTGTCGAGTACATGCATCTGAAACCTGATTGAAACTTATAGAATAGATCATTTTGTTTGAGGTAGTGTTCTTTGGGTGTATACCGCTCTTTCAAGGATTTTAGATACAATACATAATATGCTAACTGGTCTGTAGTTGCCAACTTCTAGTTTATTTCCTTCCTTATTGGTGTTCGCATCTCAGCCTGGCCAGGTGGACTCTGTCCTCGCGGGGAAGGGAGGATTCGGAAGGATGGATTTCGGGAGGTCGTGCTTGCAGCTGCGTGTTGTCTGTGAGTGAGTGGATGGATCGGCGAGAGAAATGAGTATGGATGTGCTTCTGGAAGTTGGTTCGGGGTGGGCAGGGAGGGAGAGAGGACAGTAATTGTGTGTGATACCGTGTGCTGGGTGTTGTTTTGATATTTCTTGGTGTCTGTGGGTGTGTTGCCATGTAGTTTAGTGGGTGGTCCTGGTTCGTAGAGGCTACTGCCAGGAATTGAGTGCCTCTCATGTCCAGATGGTCTTTGACTTTGAGGATTTTGGTTTCTTGATGTAGGTGATCTGTGGGTGCAGTAGCTGTGCAGCCTGTAATGATTTTTAGGGCTTTGTTTTGAATAGTCTGTTAGGGTAGGATAAGTTACCATAAACTTCCTGTGTGTGTGTGTTGTGTGTTTGACCTCTGGGTATTATCTGTGACCTGACCTTTGTTTCCATTCTCAGTTACCTAACCTACTCTACTGTATATTAGGTTAGGATGGGTTGTCGTAAGATAATGTACAGTCGCACTAATAAGTAATGTCTCAGCTGTCCTTACATTTGGCTTGCTCTGTGCTGTATTAATGTCTCTCAGATGTTGAATAGGGTGTTGGTATATTTCACTCGATATGAAGAAATGAAGCTTAGATATTGCTGATACCAATTATTGATCAAAACATACTTGGTGCCGAGACATCACTTATTAGCGCGATTGTACCCTAACATAAGTTATGCCCTTATCACTCAAGAACCTTTTTTCCTTCAACTTTTATTGTCAACATTGGTCTAGTGCAGTACATAAGAACATTAAGGGACCCCACCTCGCTTTTGTTCTTTCTCTCCCTCTCTCTTTGGTTTGTATCCATTCGGACCCATATAGCCTACTATCCTGTTTATTATTCCTAGGGGGTAGAGGAGAAACGGATATAAATTAAATAATTAAACCTGGAAAGATGAATTGGCCTAGGCTATAAAAATTATACCGGGTCGTCGGCGTTTGACTGACTTGTAAACATGTATGTGTAGGTTATCTGTGGTAGTCCCAGTAATATCTATGAAGTACTTCTAGTATTAAAGGAACTTAGCTGTGATGCAAAGAGTGTAGCTTAGGTGATGGACATGTCGGTAGGTGAATATCAGGGATGTTCTGGTGTTATGTGGCAGCAGCTGCCGGTCGGTCTTGGCTGGGTGAAGTCTGTGTGAAGTGTGTGTGAGATTCCCTTTTATCGTGACAATATAAAATATATTTAAGGGTTCTATTCGTCCCCCGTGATTAAATAATAAGGGAAAATAAACTAAGATATAATTGGTGCAACCACTGTAATATTTATCCACAAAGACAAATAAAGTAATGCATATAAACAAAAAGGAACCAGCTGTCGTGAACCCGGGAATTCAAACTACGGTATATATACCAGCTAGGATTCACGACATACTCCGCCACCAATTATACAAAGTATTTTCAATTGTCCCGTCCCGATTATGGATCGCCACAACTGGGAGGAACCCAAAGCAGCCCGACGTGCCGGCCTCTGAGGGGTATCACCTCGGTCCGCTCCAGTAGCAGGAAGGATATTATCAGAGTTCGGCTTGCTGTCGCCATCCACTACTGTGACGCCTGCAGCTTAGCAGAACGCCACGTGGGCTCAGCTGCTCGCTTGGCCACTCGCTAACACTCGCCAGGGCAGTGCATTTGGCTACAGTCTATCTACAATGTTGTACTTTCTTTCTTGTGAATCGTCATGTCACAGGCAGTATAGAAGTGGTCTTTGTTTTCGCCTGTGACAAGGGATTATATTTTATATCATCAGTTATAAGTTTAATGTATAAGACTGAATGATACAGCTAGAGAGTGTGAGTGAGTAAGTGCAGGAGGCAGAGGGTAGTGTGCGTAGTGTTACACGTTGTCTCGGTGACGTCATGCCAGGGTCGGGCCCTCTGAGTGGCTGGTCGCCTCACCACCCTCCCGCCGCGTCAGGAAGTGGTCCCCCTCGCACTACCTGCTGCCTTGTGCCTTCGTTGCTCAGAGCTTGCCTGACCAGCATACCCTAATTCACATATCCCTTGCCACCTCTCCCCGACTTCTACCTACAGAACACTTTCTCTCTCTCTCAACTTCTTACCTCTTATGCTTCTAATCTATTTAACATCATAACTCCCCTTTGGTTCTGCACGATTTCATACATCGGCCATCGTATTATATGCTGAAGCTCTCAGATATTCCATGTTTAGATAGACATTTTGGAGGGGTTAACATTGTGTTTGTAGAGGTTCGACACACTCGTGGTGTCTCCCTACCTTTTGCTTGGTTGTCTGCTGGGCTATTTAATGCTAGACTGGGGTGAGGCTATTGTTGTTGTGATTTCCGATGTGTACCAGGTGTTGTTGAACCTGTACAATCGCAACGGATACGTGGGAAGCCTAGGTTGTCTTTCTGACTGTGTACCTTGTGAGTTTAGCACTGTGTTGCGAGTGAGGGCTTTTGCCTCTGCCACCCAACACTGTGCTAACTCGTTTTGCTTTGACTTTGAGAGGGTCGCCAGGAGAGAACCAGATACTAGCGATCTGGATCTCTCAAGAGACCACCCCGTCAATTAACGTAATTTGGCCGTACAGTCTTAAGGGCCTCGCTAGGCTACGAGCCGCTTGCTCAGCCATTGTTTCCTAGCCTACTACATCCCAGCTAGACTTTATTCACCTAGCAGACACCCAATTAAGATTATAAACTCTTATGTTATGTATGCAGCATTTTTATTCACGTTGATAGCAAGCCTTGGTTGTTGTTGAGTTGCACAACCTGAGCAGGCTTTTGCGTTGCCTGAGGAAATACTTCTTTTGTTGTTGGAGATAATACTATTGCGCATTTATTATTAGTCCCGTGCCAGTAAACCCGGGAACTGCGGGAAGACTCTTAAGAGTTCCCCCGGCGGACTGCGGGAAGACTCTTAAGAGTCAGAGAAAAAAAAAAAAATATTTAAACATAGATTTTTTTTTTTTTTTTTTTTTTGCCCTTGGGCCATGCAAAATATCAGTCCTCTACCTCCCCTCCTTCCCCACTTTCCTCCCCTCCTTCAGTTATCACCTATTTTCCCTGTTATTCCCTTATTCTGAGGTATATTTTCGTGCTAACATTAGCGAGTTGCAAGCAGGGCATTGTCATCACTGTTAGCAAGCGAGTGCAAGAGAGAGAGAGAGAGTATCGATCGACAGTGTCTCAGTGGCCTTGGGGGAAATTGGCGGGAAAGGAGGTTGCCTCACCCATACATTATGGCACTCGCGGCCTGTATCGCCGATTTTGACCATCCAAACGCTGTTTTCACTCGTTTTATTGTTGTAACAGGTTAATACCTTTATAATCAACCTATAATAGGCGCATATGGATAAGTATTAATGCTATTTATGGTAAAATGAATATTTTAGTGATGGAAACAGCTCAAATACATGCACACAGGCAGAGGTGTCTAATTACCCCCATGCGCACTTAAGAGGTTAACACTGTATGTCCCTACACTTGTCATATCTTGTTCCTGCTTTATATAACAGTTCAAAATCAGATTCGATCATCTTAAGCAGCATCAGACTTTCTTCAGAAGATTCCTGTTCGATGCTTTAGGACTTTCATTCACTTTCTTTAATATAGGAGTGACAGTTTATTATTGTTTAGAGTAACTTTAATTATACCTCCTTCTTGTTTGCATTAAATCATTCCAGTGATTTAATTAAGCTCTCTATCTTTTTTTTTTTTTTTTTTTTTTTTTTTTTTTTTTTTAAAGAGACAATGAACGGAGGAAGGAAAAACACAGATAAAACAAAAAGGTCCATGTGCCTAAAGGCATCCTCCATTCATAAAATTTTTGTAACAACTGGATTTAAACATTTGTAGATTGTAAGTTTGTGGAAAGCAATTCGAGGGAAGTGAATTCCATAGAGTAGTAGTTCTAGGGATAAATTAATTTTGATAAGCAGAAGTTCTGCATTGTGGATGAAAATGTGTAAATTCATGGGCGCTCTCAGCTGCCCTAGTTCTACGGGGAAAGATGTGGAGAGGCGGCACAATTGAAGCAAGTTCCTCGGAACAATTGCTGTGAAAATATCTGTAGAATAATGCAAGGGATGCAACGTTTCTTTGTATGGATAATGTAGGAAGGTCCTGTGTGATTGCAGGGTTATTGATTAATCTAATAGCTTTATTTTGAATTTTGTCCAACTGCCTCAATGCAACCACTCCACTTCCACTCCACAGAGGTGAACAGTAATCCATCTGAGAACGCACATGACTTTTATATATAACGGCCAACTGCTCGTCAGTGAAGAATTCTCGAACTCTGTACAGGAGTCCCAGTTTTTTAGAGGCCTTGTATACATTATTAACGTAATTGTATGTTGTTGTGATCAGGCTGTATCAGAGATCATCAGCCTGTTGTAGTAGTGCATTTATACCGAGTTAGAGGATACCCCGCTATCGCAGATTTAACTCTGGAGGGTATAGGTGTTTTTGTGCGCCGGCATTATAAGTTCGAGGGTTGGATCTAGTGTTACCATTGTGGCTGTGTGCCTTTCTAGTCCAATGATTAAGAGCCCTTGTTTTATACGAGTCCCGGTCGTAACAAATGGCGACCTTGCTTAGGATTTTGTGAACTTAGAGAAATATTGCAGGAGTGTTGTGGTCATTTGGTTTTGCTTGAAGGAATATAGTGGACACAGATATTTTTCTTGGCAAGTAGTATAACACTTAAGAGTCTTCGAGCATTTAATATTTTTGAGTGAATAGTGCTACATAAGAGTTTAGGTACTTCTTTTTTGTATATAAACGTTGAGAATTTTCGGTGGACACTATGTCGGACGACGGATCTATGTACGGGGAGGACACAGTACGGGAAACAGACTCTGAGGTGCAGCAGTGGGTTTTTTTAGATGATATTAGAGTAGTAACTAGTGAGGAGGATGCAAGGAAATTTCTGGAGATGCCTATTACTGTTGACCGGGTGTCGGGGATTGATCGGTATGGTCTCCAGTGTTTGGCCACGGTCATGGGGCATGTGGGCACTAGCAGCATGTCGAGAGGTGACCTGGTGGCCTGTGTGCTCGGCGGGGTGCGTGGGGCTTCGGGTGGAGCGGGAGCTGGGGCACCTTCGGCCCAGCCCCCATTCCACTCGACTCCTACCATGGCGCCCCCTCGGGCTCCGGAGCCGTGTACGTTCCCGCAGGCCGATAGTCACTGGCAGCGTGGTTTGCACTTGGGTGAGTCTCCAATTGTTGCATCTCCTCCTCCTCAAGGTTTGACTCCAGATATGCTCTTCCAGCTTGAGATGGCTAAGATGCAGCTGCAGCAGCAGCGGGAATCTGAGCAGCAGCAGCGGGAGTTTGAGATGGCTAAGATTCAGGCTGAGGAGAGAAGGGCCAGATATGAGAGTGAGCTTAAGCAGAGAGAGACTGAGCTTCGGGTTGAGGCTACGAAGTACTGTGCAGACATAGATCTTGAGAAGTCTCGGGTGGGGTCGACAGGGCAGCGTCTCGGTTCTGGGAATCGAGGTCTTGATCAGTCTTTATCGCACCTGCTCAAGTTGGTCCCTGTATTTGATGAGTCGGGTGTCACTGAATTTTTCATGCGTTTTGAGAAGAAGTGCCGGGAGCACCAATGGCCCGAGGTTAAGTGGGCAGCCCTTGTTTCCTCTAGGTTGGTTGGCAAAGGACTCAAGGCATATGATGCGTTGCCCTTGGAGTCTTGCGTCGATTATGAGGTATTGAAGGAAGCTGTTCTGCGGGCGTACGAGTTACAACCAGAGACGTACAGATTGAAGTTCCGGGGTGTAACGAAGGGTCGTGAGTGCAACTTTCTTGAGCATGCCCGGGATCTGTCCGATGCATTTAGAAACTGGCTGCGTTCTGAGAAGGTATCGACGTTTGAGGAGTTGAAACAGCTGATGCTTCTAGAACAATTTTTCAAGTGTACGGGCGGCGATCTGACGTTGAATCTTAAAGAAAAAACCCCGAAAACTCTACAGGAGGCAGCTGAGATGGCTGACCGTAGGCTTTCGCTGATTCGTGGGTGCGGGTCTGCACAACGGAACGATGCAGGTAACAAGGGGCGCAACACTCCACCCCCCCGAGTCAGTGATGCACCATATAACAATAACAACAAGAGCAATGATATTAAGTATGACCATAAACCTAATACCGTCCCGTTTAAGAAGGGTCCGGGCCCTTCCCCACCTCAAGGGAAGCCAAAGGGGGAGTTAGAGTGTTTACATTGTCATGAGAAGGGGCATTTTGCAAGAGCCTGTCCAAGCAAGCTACCTAATGCAGTTGTGTCTTTGGCTCGCAACATTGGGGTGTCCCCGAAGTCGTCTGAGTTTGCCCGGGGTATAACGTCAGAGGCTGGGACACAGCCAGTGGAGAAGAATCCGGAAGGCTCGAACCCTGTCCGCGATGTCTTTTGCGACCATCGAGGGCGTGGCTGCGTGAAGTGGGCTGGTAAGAAGCATGGAGTTGAGCTGTTGCGAGACACGGGTACCTCTCAGACTTTGATGAAGAACTTTACTGGTAGACCAATAAACGTGGTACGGGTGGTTGTGGTGTAAGGTATCAATGCTATCAAGTCATACCCATTGGTCAGGATGGAACTGGAGGTAGATGGTGTGACACGAGAGTTGGATGTGGGAATTGTGGAGAACTTGCCTGTTGGGGGCGTCGACCTCCTTCTCGGCAACGACTTTGCGGTGCCTACTTCTGAGGTTTCACCCTTAGTCGTTGCCGAGAAGCCGGCCGACGTGAGTAGGGAGGAACAGAAGTGGGTAGAGAAGTGTCAAGTACAACCTATGGTGTGCGTTGTTACTAGATCTCTTGCATCCAAAGTGTCACAGCCTGTTCCTCAGTCTCTAGACCAGCGGAGGAACGGTCGGAAGGAGCAAGCTAAAGTTGGGAGTTTTGTGAGTTTTGCTCCAGCGGCTGTCCTTAGCAGCTTAGTACTTGACCCAGAGGTGAGCTCCGGAGTGGCCCCAGAACCTGTCACCCCTAGTGACATGGTTGGGCGTGATGGCACTCCGCGACTTAGTAGTTCCCAGTTGGAGGAGAGTTGTGGGAACGGGGCTATCAAACACGAGGACGGGGAAACATGTCATGTGAACCTGTTCGAGGAGTTTGTGAGGCAACCACCTGAGCAACCTACTGTCCCTGCGTTGGTCTGCAGCGGCCAAGGTGGAGAAGGAGAGGGGGGCAGTAGGGCACAGGTGGAGGAGAGTTGGGATTGTCATGTTTCGGCGGAGCAGTGGGCGGGGGACACGCTAGAGCACCTGCCTGAGCAGCAGTGTGCAGCGCTCCAGCACCAGCTCGGTTCATACCCCACTGGTCGTGCCGAGCACTCGAGCCTCACAACTCAGGCGGTGCAAGATGTTCCGTGGGCAGGTCACTTGAATGTTGGTAGACCGTTAGCCTCGTTGTTTCGGTGGTTCAAGGTGGGCGACGAGGCTTGGACATGGTTGTCAGGTCAGGGTCGACCCATGGCTGCCAAGGGTGGTGGTCAAAAGGAGGACTTTGAGCAGATTGGTGAGGTGGGCTGTGGAGTGGATGTGCCCGGTCGTCGCATAGCCTCCCAATGCTGCTCTAGTCGAATGCAACAGCCCTACCATAGACCGACTGTATCTGGCCATGTCGCTAAAAGCGGTGATGCTGCGCAGGCAGATGTAGTTGCAAGGAATGCGGGGGTGCGCATGTACGGTATCGGCGGGGAAGCCTTAGCAATAATGAACTATGGGAGTGACTGCACAGGTGGTACTCATTGTCCCTCTCATGACCTGGCTGTTCTAGGGACGAAGGTGGAGAAGGAGGGAGACTGCAGGTTAGAAGCTGCAGTCTCGGCTGGGTTGTGGGAGGGCACTAGGCATGTTGTTCTGCGAGATAAGTTGTTATACTAGGCTGTGGCAGTGCATCCGCATGTTTGTTGCTTCTCCAGGCTTGATGTACGGGGTAGAATCCGACATAGAGGCTGGAGACAGTGCAAGGCTCGAGTTAATTCCCTACCGTATAAATCCTGCTCAACAGCCTGTCGTGAAAACAGAACTAGACGACATGTGGAAAAAGGTCTGAGGGATAAAGAATATCGTGAGCGGTCGTTGCCAGTGAGTTTGCAACCGGAGTTGAGTGGCAAGATCCGTGTGTATGGTGATTGCAAGAGTGTGGAAGCATTATCCCTGACAGACGCCTATCCATTACCTAGAGTTGACGATACCATAGACCCCATCGAGTCTGCCTCGCTCGCCACGAAGGTAGAACTAGTGAAAAGTTATTGGCAGGCCCCATTGCCGGAAAGAGCGAAGAGAAGTGCCAGTCTTGTGATGAACTGGGCAGTCTATCAGTGCCAGGTGTTGTTTTGCTGCCGGAACATAAGTTGGATGTGTGGCATGCTAAGGGCACTGATAATGTTTTGGCTGATTGTTTGTCACGGGAGGGTTTGTTTGCAGGAGAACCCTCGCCGTTCAGTCAGTGTGTGTTGAGAGTGGAGAAAAATCAGGCTTGCCCCTGTAGAGCAGCCGTCAAAAACAACATTAAAATTAAATTAAAAAAAAAAAAAAAATCACATAAAAACTCTTTCTTTTTTATAGTTAATTGTAAGTTGCCAATGTTATAGCTAAAGTCCTAAGTTGAACCTGTCTTTCACTTAGGAGGCTGGGCTCTGTGAAGCTCGCTCAGGGAGCATAACAGGCTAGAATTATACTATTATGTTTGGGAGGGGTTATAAGATTTTATTTGTGCTAAAGTGTTGTTTTGTTTGTGATTGAGCTTTGCATTTAATTTTTTTTTCTGGAGGGGTGGCGAGTCTTATCGGCGTTCTGCTTGTCAGATATGGAGCTCAGGGTTGAGCGTCTAATATTTTGGTGGGGGTGTGACGCCTGCAGCTTAGCAGAACGCCACGTGGGCTCAGCCGCTCGCTTGGCCACTCGCTAACACTCGCCAGGGAAGTGCATTTGGCTACAGTCTATCTACAATGTTGTACTTTCTTTCTTGTGAATCGTCATGTCACAGGCAGTATAGAAGTGGTCTTTGTTTTCACCTGTGACAAGGGATTATATTTTATATCATCAGTTATAAGTTTAATGTATAAGACTGAATGATACAGCTAGAGAGTGTGAGTGAGTAAGTGCAGGAGGCAGAGGGTAGTGTGCGTAGTGTTACACGTTGTCTCGGTGACGTCATGCCAGGGCCGGGCCCTCTGAGTGGCTGGTCGCCTCACCACCCTCCCGCCGCGTCAGGAAGTGGTCCCCCCCGCACTCCCTACTGCCTTGTGCCTTCGTTGCTCAGAGCTTGCCTGACCAGCATACCCTTCACATATCCCTTGCCACCTGTCCCCGACTTCTACCTATAGAACACTTTCTCTCTCTCTCAACTTCTTACCTCTTATGCTTCTAATCTATTTAACATCATAACTCCCCTTTGGTTCTGCACGATTTCATACATCGGCCATCGTATTATATGCTGAAGCTCTCAGATATTCCATGTTTAGATAGACATTTTGGAGGGGTTAACATTTTGTCTGTAGAGGTTCGACACACTCGTGGTGTCTCCCTACCTTTTGCTTGGTTGTCTGCTGGGCTATTTAATGCTAGACTGGGGTGAGGCTATTGTTGTTGTGATTTCCGATGTGTACCAGGTGTTGTTGAACCTGTACAATCGCAACGGATACGTGGGAAGCCTAGGTTGTCTTTCTGACTGTGTACCTTGTGAGTTTAGCACTGTGTTGCGAGTGAGGGCTTTTGCCTCTGCCACCCAACACTGTGCTAACTCGTTTTGCTTTGACTTTGAGAGGGTCGCCAGGAGAGAACCAGATACTAGCGATCTAGATCTCTCAAGAGAGCACCCCATCAATTAACGTAATTTGGCCGTACAGTCTTAAGGACCTCGCTAGGCTACGAGCCGCTTGCTCAGCCATTGTTTCCTAGCCTACTACATCCCAGCTAGACTTTATTCGCCTAGTAGACACCCGATTAAGATTATAAACTCTTATGTTATGTATGCAGCATTTTTATTCACGTTGATAGCAAGCCTTGGTTGCTGTTGAGTTGCACAACCTGAGCAGGCTTTTGCGTTGCCTGAGGAAGTACTTCTTTTGTTGTTGGAGATAATACTATTGCGCATTTATTATTATTCCCGTGCCAGTTAACGCTGTATGTCCCTACACTTGTCATATCTTGTTCCTGCTTTATATAACAGTTCAAAATCCGATTCGACCATCTTAAGCAGCATCAGACTTTCTTCAGAAGATTCCTGTTCAATGCTTTAGGACTTTCATTCACTTTCTTTAATATAGGAGTGACAGTTTATTATTGTTTAGAGTAACTTTAATTATACCTCCTTCTTGTTTGCATTAAATCATTCCAGTGATTTAATTAAGCTCTCTATCTTTTTCCTTGTATACATTATTAACGTAATTGTATGTTGTTGTGATCAGGCTGTATCAGAGATCATCAGCCTGTAGTAGTAGTGCATTTATACCGAGTTAGAGGATACCCCGCTATCGCAGATTTAACTCTGGAGGGTATAGGTGTTTTTGTGCGCCGGCATTATAAGTTCGAGGGTTGGATCTAGTGTTACCGTTGTGGCTGTGTGCCTTTCTAGTCCAATGATTAAGAGCCCTTGTTTTATACGAGTCCCGGTCGTAACACTACCTCTAAATCTATCTCTAGTGGGTATAGCTTAACCACCGGTCTGGTGGTCAAACCGGCTCCTGTTTTTACCTGAACTACCCTACATTCGTGGTCAGGACCACGAAGAAGTTTCATTATCCGACCTATACACCCAAAAAGTCGGGGGCCGTCATCATGTACTAGAACTACGTCCCCAACTTGTGGCGATGCTATCCCTCTTTTTACCATTAAGTGACGATGTTGCTCCCTGAGTGATATTAAATAATCAGTGCTCCACCTTTTCCACAGGTCATGTGAGAGTTTTGTTACATATTGGAAGCGTTGGTTGACGGAATCGTTGTTACGACACGTCGTGTCCTTGAGATCTTCATCCGTGACTTCTCGCCTTGGAAAGCTTCTGATGCGCCTCCCATGAACCAGTTGTGAAGGACTGATGGGTAGAGGGTCTTCAAGATCACTGTAGGTGTAGCCAAGCGGGCGATCATTGACTGTGGCCTCGAGCTCCAGTAATACCGTATTCAGTTCCTCTGTGGTAACCAATGCTCGACCCAGTACCTTCTTCAAGCCAGCCTTTAGGATGCCAATGACCCGTTCCCATATGGCACCGAACCAAGGCGCCCTGGCCGGTATAAACCGCCACTCGCACTTGAATTCCGCTAGAGTACCTTTTAACCTTGCATCATCTATCAACTCCCGTAATGTACTGGCTCCGCTAACAAATGTGGTGGCATTATCACTCATCATAATCTCAGGGTAACCCCTCCTGCTACTAAACCTACGGAACGCATGCAAAATGATTCGCAGGAAAGGTTAGACACCGTCTCTACATGGACCGCTCTAGTAACTGCACAGGTGAATAAGACTACATATAGTTTACTTACAGTACCCCCCTTCTCTTTTACTGGCAAGGCACCTGTGTAGTCAACCCCCGTTACCTGGAAAGGACTCACTTCCTGAACCCTAAACTCCGGCAATGGAGGGGCCTGTACAGCACGGTATGATGTACCTTGCAATCTCTTGCAGATGATACATCCCCTAAAGGCTTTTTTTACTACCTGTCTAATCTTGGGGATCCACCATCTTTGCCATGTAATTTACAACATAACTAACACCACTATGGTTACACACTTTGTGGCAGTAATTACTAAGGAGGGTGGCTATACAATGTTTATTAGGGATAAGGATAGGGTACTTGGCGCTATCATGTAAATCTGACAAGTGTAGCCTACCTCTACAGCGTATCATGTCTCCCTCCATATAGAGGCCTAACTGCTTCACTATATTGCTTGGTGTGCCCTGTCCTTTTGACAAATAGTGGTGTTCCTCAGAGTAAGCTTCTCTCTGAGCTACCTTAATCATGGCTGACTCTGCTGCTCTTAATTCCGGCACCGTCAAGTATGCCGGTTTTGCCTGATAGTTCCCTTGTGTCTTCTCTCTAAGAGTCCTAATAAACTTAAGGACCCATGCCATTACATGCCATGACTTCATATATGAGCCATACCGGTCCCAATTCAATATGGCAGTAGGGGCAACCGGTACCGGCAATGACAGGGTTCCTTCTTGACTCGTGTTACAACCCACAGTGGTGTCCCCTCCTATTGAGCCCCTATTGGGCCATGATCAGGCCATAGCATTTGGTGAGGTAGCCATGTGGGCCCTCCCCACCAAAGCGAAGAAGCAACGAAGGACACATATGAAATCCCTCTGGTGACTAGATCACTCTGTGGACACATAACGAAAATGAGCACCGGGGACTAATGACTTTATCTCATCAACTCTATTTTGAACATATATAGGCAAAATCTTTTACTAGACAACCAGCATAGGGTTATCTGGCTGTCCGACCAGAGGTATACATTCTCTATAATCAGCTCGTCCGCGTAGGCCTCACATATATAACATGCGAGACGAGCTGCGAGAAGAACAGCAGTCAACTCCATCTTAGGTATGGTGAGGGACTTAATAGGCGCCACCTTAGCTTTGGCCATTACTAACCTACTCACCTCATCACCAACCGCATAGGCCGCTACACCATATGCTACTGAGCTAGCGTCACTAAATAGGTGCAACGTAACCCTCTTAGAATTAGTGACCTGACGGGGAAACATGATACCTGTACTATCTATCATATCGTCATAAATACCCTGCCAGTTAGCTCTCATGTCATCTGGAATGGGTACATCCCACCCACACTCAAATCTCCAAAAGTCCTGTACGAACCTCCGCGCCCGGATGGTTACCGGTAGCAACACTCCTAGAGGATCGAAAACACTCGCGGTTAGACTTAGAGCCTCGCGTTTTATAACCAATGCAGGGCTACTTCCGCGGCAATTAACCTATAACATATCCTTATCAGTTAGCCACTCAACGCCAAGTACCCTAACCCCGTCTTGTTTGGCGGAAGCTATACCCTTCAGGTGCAACAGTTCCCGCAAACTCTCATTATTTGTGACCCACTCACTTATAGACAGGCTAGCGCTGGAAAATATTCTACGGGCATCCCAACATTGTTGTTGCAAATCACTTACATCATCACCAGTCCCCTGTAAGTTATCAATATACAACCCCCCTTTTTAGCTTATTAACTACTTCCCTGTTCTCCTGTATCATAGACAGGTGTTTTTGAATGGTAGCATTAAGGAGGAACTGGGAACAGGTGGCCCCGAACAGAACTGCACGGAACCGGTAGACAATGTAAGGACTTGCAACATCCAAGGGATCAACGAGCCACAGAAACCTAGTAGCATCCCTATCCTTCTCACTCAACCCCACCATGAGAAATGCTTTCTCAATATCACTCACCCAGGCAAATTGATGGCATCTAAAGCGTAGAAGTACCTGGGTGAGGTCAGCCACTAGCGATGGACCTGTATGGAGACAGTCATTCAGACTGAACGCCTTCTCGTCCATCCTAGCCGAACAGTCAAACACTATCCGTACAGGTGTAGTAACACTATCTTTAGTAATACCATGGTGAGCTAAGTAGTGAATGGGATGACCAGCTTGATTCCTGTTTTCTACCCTTTCAATAAACCCCCTTTCTATCTGATTATCCAGAACCTTTGTATACTGTTGACAGTAGTTGGGATCCTTTATAAATTTACGCTGCAAGCCTCTCATTCTGCCCAGGGATAACTTAAAGTTATCAGGTAATTTATCTATGTTATCTCTCCACGGCAGTTCCACTATATACTGTCCCTGTGCTTCGGAATACTGTACCGTTTCAGAAAATCTATTTAAGACTCTCTCCCCACCCTTACCAGTCTCATTAGGACTTATACCAATATGGTCCAAGTCCCATAGAGCTGTCAGATCCTTTAATTCTGGATATTTACTGCCAATATCTTCCTGTATCTCCACTAAAGTGTCTACTGCTAACTTAAGAACAGTGACTAACTCTACATGGGTCTCTTCTATATCTGACTGATAAGTGCCACTCAGTGCATAACCATAAATTGTGGGTAACATAACTATACTTCCTTCCCTGACATAGCCTGAATGTACAAAGTGGTAATAAAAGTCCGCCCCAATCAGTAACCCTATCATCTCTCCATCAGTGATACCTGGATCAGCTAAATTGTAACCCCGAGCCTTGATAGCATTGACCTCCATCTCTAATCCTCTCCCTGGTTTGTATACTGGTAACTCCTCCACCACAACGGCCCTCAATTTACGCACCCTTCTTCTGTGATGATAGGTTAACTCTACTATTTCATACTCAGTACTACCAAGTGAGCCAGTAAATCCCTGGAGCCTTAGCTGTTCCTTACTGACCCTAACATCATCAAGCTGCGATAAAGCAGAGCGGAAGATGAAGGTACGTTGCGAACATTGGTCCAACAAAGCTCTTACTTTACTGGTATGACCGTTTCTGTCGGTCAAGGGAATCTGAATGGTAGGTAACAACACTGCATGACGGCCCGAAGCCACAGCCATGGTCACTGTTGGTTCAGGGGGTACTGGTTGTCCAGTTTGTTCAAGGCTTGGCGTCGGACACAAATAATTAAAATGTTTCTGTTGGCAGAATTGGCACGGCCTAATTTTAGGGTTAGTACACACCTGGCTGCCATGTTCTGACGACAGGCACCTGACACACAATTTCAACTGCCTTGCTCTATTGGCCTTGGCGGGACTGTTCTTGTATTTTGTACACTTTGCCCAAAAATTTCCTGTCTTTAAACACAACTTACATCCATACTTCTGCTTGGTATCGGGTTTCTGATACACCGCATATGCTGCTGTGGCGGTCGCCCCAAACTGTTCTAGTGGATTATGTCTACTTTCTAGATTGCACACTTCAGTCTTAAACACATGAACATATTCATCCACATCCAGCCAGTTGTCTTTTAATTCACGCTTAATCACTTCAGAGAGTGCACTAGGAAGTTTATTATGCAACAGTACTGCACACATTCCACTTACTGTTACATCCATAGAGCGTAATGACTCCAACGCACACTTAAATGACGCGGAAAAATCTTTCAGAGCACTGACCTCCTGGCTAGGATGCGGGAGATTACACAGTTTCGCTATGTGAACTGCTTTGATGCGATCCTTTTGACCATAACTGGTTTTTCAGTATAGTGACCGCTGGTTCATAACTTGCAGCGACCAAACTAAACCCACTAACAATTTGTAGAGCCTCACCACTAAGGTGTCCCTTTAGATACGTAAATTTCTGAATGTCAGTTAAGTCTGTTTGGGAGTGAACACTACAATCAAAGAGCTCCCAGAAACCCACCCACTGTGTTGGATCCCCGTCAAAAAATTGCAATTTCAGGGAGGGTAGCTTAATACCCTTCTGTTTCCTACTTGCTGCACTATCATGAGATCTACCAGTAGTGGTTGTCTGTAGAGCACTATCTAACTCAGCTAACTGACTGTTTACTTGATTAACATACTGCAGATCTTTCACCATCTCCTCCTCTAACTGATCATCTGAATATAAGTTATACAACTCTACGTTATGTTATACGACTCGATATCAGCTAGGGCCTTTTCTAAAGTGATTTTCACACCCTTTACATCATGCAGTGTAGCAGCATGTTCAATAAATTCAGACAGATTAGAGGTAAGCTTAGTAATCCCTCCTTTCTTGGCGGCCCTGAACCGCCGCAATGACTTTATTTTCTCCTCCATTCTTAAAAAGTTTACGGTAACTAAAGCTTAAGGAACAACAATACTAATCTATTCTAAGCCTAGGCTAACCTACTTACATTGATGATTACAGCAACCAAGCAAATTGAAGCATGCAGATCGTGTGCCCCTTGTGAGTTTACAAATGATCAAAGAAAAGGAAAATTACCCTATGTCATATTACTCTACTTTACAATATTTACTTTACTAGCCTATATTAAATTTTAACAAATTACAAAGTTAATGCCTGAAAAAGAAAGGAAAAGAAAGAGAAAGAAGGATCACGACTCCTCTGAAGGAGGAACAGCCGCAGCCGTCGTCATAGTCTTTAGATCTAGCCTATTGCGTCGACTGCTCCTCCTCGGCCCTGTCCTTCTTCTCAAAGAAGGCATGCACTCTGTTCAGTAGCCTATCTAATACCTTCCGGCTCCCTGGCACATCTAAACCAGGCTGAGGTCTGCCTGACAGTGTCCACCCTTGCCCCTGGTCTATAGAACTGCTTAACAAAAAAAAAGCAGGGCACTGCACTGGACGGTCCAGCGGAAAATCCCGGACATATGCGCCCCTCAACATTTATCCACTGGATCACCCAGCTCTACACAAAGTCAGACAAGTCAGGCCTAATACCCCCCCCCAATTCTTATCAATATAACAGATGGCCCAGTATCCTGGTCACACGGCACCAATTATATCCTGTTTATTATTCCTAGGGGGTAGAGGAGAAACGGATATAAATTAAATAATTAAACCTGGAAAGATGAATTAGCCTAGGCTAAAAAAATTATACCGGGTCGGCATTTGACTTACTTGTAAACATGTATGTGTAGGTTATCTGTGGTAGTCCCAGTAATATCTATGAAGTACTTCTAGTATTAAAGGAACTTAGCTGTGATGCAAAGAGTGTAGCTTAGGTGATGGACATGTCGGTAGGTGAATATCAGGGATGTTCTGGTGTTATGTGGCAGCAGCTGGCGGTCGGTCTTGTCCGTGTGAAGTGTGTCTGAGATTCCCTTTTATCGTGACAATATAAAATATATTTAAGGGTTCTATATCGTCCCCCGTGATTAAATGATAAGGGAAAATAAACTAAGATATAATTGGTGCAACCACAGTAATATTTATCCACAAAGACAAATAAAGTAATGCGTATAAACAAAAAAGAACCAGCTGTCGTGAACCCGGGAATTCAAAATACGGTATATATACCAGCTAGGATTTACGACACCTACTATTTTAAGACGTTTACCCCCATCCAGGTGTCAATATTTTCCTGGCGTTAGCGAGCCAGCATATATATTTTTTTGTTTTGACAGCAAGCTAAATTTGTAAATTTTTCGATAGAAAAATGTCACCGGCGAAGCCGGATTTCTCCATACAATAGTGGCTCGCTATCGCTCGCCAGGAAAAAATCGACACCTAGATGGGGATAAACGTTTTAACCCATGTCTAGGGGGGGATTTTGGGCTTATTTGGGCATATTCAGGCCCTCCTGAATGATAAATCAAGTATCTGCATGAAAAGAAATTTATTCAGCAAAAAACTAGGCGCTAAAAGCTTCAAAATGAGACCAGAACGAGCTACGTAGCACTCGTGGTTCTCACACAGTGGTACCAGTAACATGGGAGTTTAGCGTATAGCGGTATATTTTTCCCAGCTACGCTCACTACTGGCTACACTGCTGGCCTCTCGAGAACACAGGGAGGGTGAGTCAGTGGGCGGCGGTAGGCCCTGGGAGTCGGACGTGTGGCCCGCTGCACTCCCGGCCATTTGTACTCGATTTTAACCCTTTAAAAGCCATAATAATGCTTCTAACTTGCTGCAAATTGGTGCCCGGCTATAGCCGGGCACCGCTCTTTAAGGGTTGTTGTTGTTGTTGTTCCCCAAGCTGCCTGGCCGAACAGCCCCAAGGCCCCGAGCAAGGCCAAGGCCATAACCGAGCGCCCCCACAGAACCCTCCCTGCCTACCACAATAAAGCCTGGGTGACCGAAGCCACTCCATGGCGGGGAGCTGAGGAGGGTGCGGAAACGCCCGGGAAACCAAAGCCCCACCCAGGGCCCTGTGCCCCTCAGCAATTATGAAGAGAAAGTTGAGGGGCAAAGGGAAAATGTGACGCTTTGGCTTCCAATCTTGGTAGATTGGGAGGTCAATCCACGGAAAAGACGCCGTCACTTGAGATCTAGGAAATACATAAGTAAAAGGAACAGTCGGAGTAAGCTATGGGTATGGCAGAGATCGCTCAGTTCTCACTCTGATAGACCAGCCCAGAACCATATGACTAGAACCCAATCCTCTCAGCATCAGCTAGGAAAGGCCCTAGAAAGCCGCCTTTGGCGGGGGGATAGCTCCCCTATTTCAACCCCTTTCGGGGTTGGGCACCCGCCCCTCTTTAAGGGTTAAAACAGTTGGCTGAATGGGGCCGAATGGATACAAGCCAGGGAAAGAGAGAAAGGGAGAGCAAGATAAAAAAAAAAACGGTGACCCTCCTTAAATCACGGAGATGTGCAAAGGGCCTACCAGGCCAAATGAGACAGATCCCCTTCACACCCAACCCATGTCATTCATATGACTATGCACATTTCGTTTGAAATTTCCCATGGTTAGGTAATCTGGCAATCTATTCATAAGAACATAAGAAAATGGGAGTCTGCAGAAAGCCGATCGGCCCACACAAGGCAGATCCCTGTCACACCCAACCACATATCTTCAACTATTTCCAAACCAATATTTACCTGTATAATATTTTAAGGGAGCCCACCTCGCTTTTTTTCTCTCTTTATCTCCCTCTCTCTTTGGCTTGTCTCCATTCGGCCCCATTCAGCCTACTGTTTTAAGACGTTTACCCTCATCCCGGTGTCAATATTTTCCTGGCGAGCGGTAGCGAGCCAGCATATATATATTTTTGTTTTGACAGGAAGCTAAATTTGTACATTTTTCGATAGAAAAATGGCATATGCTTTCATTAGTTTCATAGGGTGTTATTGGTGTTAAGAAATATATGATTTAATAACTCCGCAATAAAGAAGATTCACCCCGATGGTCATAGAGTAACATGGTCTTATTTGTATCTGGCGAATACATCATTGAAATTATGAAAAACAAAAATTGTCATCGCCTTTCTGTGCTTTATGAGTGGTCCATAAATTGGCAGATGAGTTTCAATGTAGACAAATGTAAGGTATTAAGGATTGGAAATCGTAATTTAGATGCTAAATACAAACTAGACAATGTAGAATTGGATAACTCAGAGTGTGAGAAGGATCTGGGGGTGCTCGTCAGTAATGATCTGAAACCCAGAAAACAGTGTATAAGTGTTAGGAATAGGGCAAATAGAATTCTAGGATTCATATCTAGGAGTGTTAGCAACAGGACTGCTGAAGTTTTCTTAAAACTATACTTAGCACTAGTAAGACCCCATTTAGACTATGCTGTCCAATTGTGGTGCCCTTATTACAGAATGGATATCGACCCTTTAGAGGCAGTCCAAAGAAGAATGACGAAAATTATACATAATATTAGAAACTTATCGTATGAGGAGAGGTTGAAAGCCTTAGGCTTGCACTCACTAGAAAGACGAAGATGTAGGAGAGACATGATAAAGTATTTAATTGGATAACAGGTATAAATAAGGGCGATATAGATAAGGTATTAAAGCTAAAGTACGGCGACATAACCCGCTCAAATGGTTTCAAGTTAGATAAGTTTAGATTTAGGAAAGCATGGGAAAGCACTGGTTTGGGAATAGAGTTGTTCACATGTGGAATGGACTGCCCAGAGCAGTGATTAGCTCAGGAACAGTTGAAAGCTTTAAGCGTAAGTCGGATTCCCATATGGATTATATGAGCTAGGTGTGAATGGGAGCTGCCTCGTGTGGGCCGCATGGTCTTATGCAGTTTCCCGCGATCTTATGTTCTTTATTCTATAGGTTTAATACTACCAACACAGTATATCTTTCAAATGATATAACATTATGGACACTTCATTTTCTCTTTTCATTTCTTTTAATACCCATATTATTGACAGTGGATATAGGTCCTTCCTAAGCTGAAATAAAACGTCTAATTTTGGTCAGAATTTATTAATCCCACTAACCCACTTGAACACCTCTAACATACCCCTCTAAATCTGCGTCTAATACCTTCAACCTTTTTTCATATGGAAAAATTATAATATTATTGATAATTTTTGTCATTCTTCATTGTACTCTCTCCAAGGAATATATGTCCATACTTTAATAAGGACACCAAAACTGAACAGCATATTTATTATGAGGCCTCACTAACGCTAGACAAAGTTTCAAGATTACGTCTGCTGTTCTGTTACTCACTCTTATAAATATAGCTGAATTATGGGAAAACTGAAATTCTGAAGTTGCCAGACCACAATTGCCCTAAAAATTGCTCGAAAATGCGCTCGCGTGACCCCGCCTTAATTAAGGGGGGGTCACCGTTTTTTTTTGTTTTTATCTTTCTCTCCTGTTCTCTCTTTCCCTGGCTTGTATCCATTCGGCCTCATTCAGCCAACTATTTTAATACGTTTATCCCCATCCAGGTGTCGATTTCTTTCTGGCGAGGGATAGCGAGCCACCATTGTATGGAGATTTCCGGCTTCGCCGGAGAAATTTTTCTATCGAAAAATGTACAAATTTAGCTTGCTGTCAAAACAAAAATATATATATATGCTGGCTCGCTACCGCTCGCCAGGAATATATTGACACCTGGATGGGGGTAAGCGTCTTAAAACAGTAGGCTGAATGGGGCCGAATGGATACAAGGCAAAGAGAGAGGGAGAGAAAGAGAAAAAAAGCGAGGTGGGTTCCCTTAACCCTGGTATGCTGTCTATTAGAGTGAACGGAATGAATCGAGTGAAACATACGTCTATATTATCACAAGATTTCGACCCACTTCCAGAGTGTTTAGAGCGTTAGTGTACACATTATATTTTTTCCTCGAGAGTACTGTACATTTGAATTGCATATGATACAAACTATAGTCTATTGGCTGTAAGTAGGCGAGAAATCATGACCTCTAACCTCTGTAACTCATAAACGACTGGAGTAATCGAGCTAATATTTTTACTGTTTGGGAAGGGTCAGCCAGGGAATATGCGTGAAAATTTACCGGCAATTTGCTTGAGCCCTTTTTGAGTTACAGAAGATAGCGGTCATGATTTCTCGCCTACCTACAGTGAATAGACTCTGGTTAGGTAATTTAAATAAATATGTTTGTTTCTGTAATATTTGGATGATTGTGTTGGCTATTGTGTTAGGACAGTTTCCAAAATGATTGTATTCATGATCTGCCGTGGAGAAGATAAATGTGTGTTTTGCCGATTAATGATTCAGTTTAGTAAAGTTTCGTACAGCATCTCGAGTACCACATGATGCCTTAATAAGCAAAATTGAGTTCAATTTTGTAATCTATTTAGAATCTATTCGCTTCCACAATCCTTTTCTTTTGTATATCGATAACTATTACATTACTAATAACTCCTAAAAAACTAAAACACACCTTGAGCCTCATAGAGTAACATGGTCTTATTATTGTCTGGCGAATACGTCCTTAATGGGGCCCACCTTGTTTTGTTTCTCTCTGGTTTGTATCCATTCGGCCCCATTCAGCCTACTGCTTTAAGATGTTTATCCCCATCCAGGTGTAATTTTTTTTCCTGGCGAACGGGAGCGAGCCTGCATATTTAAAAAAAAAAAAAAAATTGACAGCAGGCTAAATTTGTACATTTTTCGATAGAAAAATTTCTCCGGCAAAGCCGGATTTCTCCATACAATGCTGGCTCGCGAAGAAATCGACACCTGGATGGGGATAAACGTTTTAAAATATTAGACTGAATGGCACCGAATGGATACAAGCCAGAGAAAGAGAGAACAGGAGAAAAAAAAAGCAGGTCACCCCCATTCAATTTAAAGTATGAATGAGGTGTTTTTTTAAATTACCCTGTGCACATTAGCAACATACCCGATGATTATATATACCCGTCTTGTACCTTTTGATATATAATAGTGTTTGAATCATAGGGGCACTACCTCAATTAAGGGGGCAGTGGTTATTTTGGGGGGTCTATTTATTTATATATTCTATTATTTAGTTTCTTCTCTAGACATCCATCAAGCTTAAAAAAAAAACTCCCTAGACCCCCTTCAAGATAAATTTGTACATTTTTCGATAGAAAAATTTCCCAGCCAAAGGCCGGTTCCTCTTAAATTTATAGGCTCGCTGCCGCTCGCCAGGAAAAAAACGACACCTAAATGGCACGAAAAGTCTTGATATTGATATATAAATGGGACGAAAGGTTATATAATCGACTAACTAATGGGGCGAACGTCTCAAAATCAGAAAATTTATCAGGCAAAAATAATGGAGAAAAGAGTCCAGAAAAACGACCCCTCTCCCCTTAACACTTTGATTCCTTCTGAGCCTTCCATTATCGAATATAATTGTTAAACGACACTTGAATGGGATGAAACGTCTTATAATCGTGAAAATAAATGGGGTAAAGCTCTTTTAGAATCACCAAACTAATGCGGCGAAACAAGGGTAGACCAAAAGACCACCTTGAATTAGACAGGGTGAATAACATTCCTCATGCCTCGTACAACACTGATTACACTGAGAGAGAGAGAGAGAGAGAGACAGAGAGAGAGAGAGACAGAGACAGACTGAGATGAACAGAAACACAGACCATGCAAACACAAAATATAGATGAATATCGGTACACATAAACACAAAGATACATATACTGCTATATTGACGTGTATTATATATATATATATATATATATATACTGTATATATATATATATATATATATATATATATATATATATATATTTTTTTTTTTTTTTTTTTTTTTTTTTTTTCTATATTCCAACTTACTTCTTCTCGGGCATAGGCTGAGAGCCTTAACATTCACCGTTTTACAATGAACAGTGAAGCCCGTGAGGTCTTGTTCCAGTCTAGGGAGTGAGACATGTGAAGCACGTAGAGTACAACGAGCACCTGCCATCTTGCCTTCACATGAGGCACGGTGCTCACTCATGGCCCGAAACGACCCCATCTCTGAAGCCACCTCGTTCCCGTGCTTCACTGTCTCATCCCCTACACTCGGACTCTCACACTTACACACACACAACGCCACCTGTTGAGCAGATAACTCACCAGGCATTGCAGGCATATATATATATATATATATATATATATATATATATATATATATATATATATATATATATATATATAGAGAGAGAGAGAGAGATTCTTACAAAAGAGGAGGGTAAAGAACCAGAATAGAGCCATCTTTTGTTGTTTACTATATTAACAAAGAGGAGAGTAAAGAACCAGAATAGCGCCATCTTTTGTTGTTTACTATATTAACAAAGAGGAGAGTAAAGAACCAGAATAGAGCCATCTTTTGTTGTTTACTATATTAACAAAGAGGAGAGTAAAGAACCAGAATAGAACCATCTTTTGTTGTTTACTATATTAACAAAGAGGAGAGTAAAGAACCAGAATAGAGCCATCTTTTGTTGTTTACTATATTAACAAAGAGGAGGGTAAAGAACCAGAATAGCGCCATCTTTTGTTGTTTACTATATTAACAAAGAGGAGAGTAAAGAACCAGAATAGAGCCATCTTTTGTTGTTTACTATATTAACAAAGAGGAGGGTAAAGAACCAGAATAGAGCCATCTTTTGTTGTTTACTATATTAACAACGTTGAATTTCACAATATTCCATCAGCAGGTGACTTGTCATCCTAGAATGAAAACATTTGATCTATTTTACATAAACAAATATAATTAATTATATAAGAAACGATAGAACAAAGGCTAAATTAATACATAATAATTAATTTAGAGAAAAAACTATGTTGAAATACAAAATTTTCCAAATAAAAATAACCTGAAACATAGACAGAACTAATAATGAATTCATCTGGTAACTAAATTGGAAATAATATACAATACGTGATTATATTTTGCTTAAAAAGATATTGGTTAAAATATACATGACATCAATATAAGTTTCCCTTAGACACCCTTGTTATCCGTAAGAAGTCATACACTGAACTGAGGTACTGTACCAACTAACAAAAACTCTTACGTTAAGTAATCCCTTAAGGGGGAATGGGCCGGTTTTCTGGACCATTTTCTACCTCATGTTTAGCCCCATTAGTTTTCAGATGTTAAGATGTTTGCCCCATTAGTTAGTCGATTTTAAGACCTTTCGCCCCATTTCTTCGTCAATATTTAGACCTATCGTGCTATTTAGGTGTCGATTTTTTCCCTAGTTATACAGTGAAAATCAATATATAGTTATACATTGAAAATCAATATATAGTTATACAGTGAAAATCAATATATAGTTATACAGTGAAAATCAATATATAGTTATACAGTAAAAATCAATATATAGTTATACAGTGAAAATCAATATATAGTTATACAGTAAAAATCAATATACTGTATAGTTATACAGTGAAAATAAAAATATAGTTATACAGTGAAAATATATATACAGTATATAGTTATACAGTAAAAATCAATATATAGTTATACAGTAAAAATAAATATATAGTTATACAGTAAAAATCAATATATAGTTATACAGTGAAAATAAATATATAGTTATACAGTAAAAATCAATATATAGTTATACAGTGAAAATCAATATATAGTTATACAGTGAAAATCAATATATAGTTATACAGTGAAAATCAATATATAGTTATACAGTGAAAATCAATATATAGTTATACAGTGAAAATCAATATATAGTTATACAGTGAAAATCAATATATAGTTATACAGTAAAAATCAATATATAGTTATACAGTGAAAATCAATATATAGTTATACAGTGAAAATCAATATATAGTTATACAGTAAAAATCAATATATAGTTATACAGTGAAAATAAATATATAGTTATACAGTAAAAATCAATATATAGTTATACAGTGAAAATCAATATATAGTTATACAGTGAAAATCAATATATAGTTATACAGTGAAAATCAATATATAGTTATACAGTGAAAATCAATATATAGTTATACAGTGAAAATCAATATATAGTTATACAGTGAAAATCAATATATAGTTATACAGTAAAAATCAATATACTGTATAGTTATTCAGTGAAAATAAAAATATAGTTATACAGTGAAAATATATATATAGTTTTTTTTTTTTTTTTTTTTTTCTATGTGATTGAGGGAGGCAAAAGGCATAACTGCCTATAGCGAGTGCCTCCCCCATAGTTGAAAGAGTGACAGGGCCAAAATCAAGGGACGTTCGAGCCAAAATGCCTGGACACACGGAGTTTGAAGCAATTTAAGTCATAGGAAGAGGGAAAGACTGATTCTGGGAGAGAGTTCCAGAGCTCAGCTGTTGAGTAGAAGAAAGTTTGAGAGTAACGTTTCACTCTTGGGTTGGAGAGTTGCACAGAGTAGGGTGGGATTGAGTTGCAAGACGGGTACCACGTGCCCTACGTAAAGGAGGTGGTATGCACTGGGATAGCTCTGAGGAACACTGATTATTATAGTAGCGATAGAATAGCGAGAGAGATGCAACATTGCGGCGGAGAGAGAGAGATTGCAGAGAGTTGGTGAGTGGACGGGAGTTAATGATACGAAAGGCCTTCCTTTCAACTTTGTCTAGGAGAGCAGTGTGAGAGGAACCTCCCCACACATGTGAACAATACTCAATACAAGGGCGCACTATGCCCCTGTACAGAGCAAGAAGCTGTACAGGGGAAAAGAACCCCCTAAGGCGGTTGAGCACACCCAGCTTCTGGGAGGCTGCCTTAGCAAGACTGGTAATATGGTCCTTCCAAATGAGAGCAGAAGAAAAAGAGACACCAAGAATATTGAGAGAAGATGAAGGGTTGATTTTTGTATTGTTGAAGAATAAGGGATAGTCCGCTGGGAGATCCTGACGGGTAGATAGATGGAGAAATTGGGTTTTGGAAGCATTAAAGTTAACAAGGTTTTCTCTGCCCCAATTGGAAATAGTATTTAGATCAGAATTTAAGAGTTCTATGGCTTCATTACGTTTGTCGTTGAGGGATTGCTGGCGGGGGCGTTCTGAAAAACTAATGGAGTAGTGCAAGGTTGAGTCGTCTGCGTATGAATGGATGGGAATTAAGGTACAGTTAAGGAGATCATTTATAAAAATTAGAAAGAGAATAGGAGATAGGACAGAGCCCTGAGGAACACCGGAGTTTATAGAGTGAGGAAGTGAACAATGGCCGTCCACAACCGCGGCTATGGAACGGCCGGAAAGGAAATTAGAGACAAAGGCACAGATGGAGGGATAGAAACCGAAGGAGGGTAGTTTAGAAATTAAAGATTTATGCCAGACTCTATCGAAGGCTTTCGATATGTCTAGTGCAATAGAAAAAGTCTCACCGAAGTCCCGAAAGGAGGATGACCAAGAGTTAGTAAGATATGAAAGAAGATCACCAGTAGAGCGACCCTTAAGGAAGCCATACTGGCGATCTGAGAGCAGATTATGAGAAGATAAATGCTTAAGAAATTTGGAAGCAAGAATAGTTTCAAAAACTTTAGAAAGACAAGAGATAAGAGCAATTGGACGATAGTTGGAGGGTTGAGAGCGGTCACCCTTCTTTGGGACAGGTTGAATGTGAGCAGGTTGAATGAGTTATACAGTAAAAATCAATATATAGTTATACAGTGAAAATAAATATATAGTTATACAGTGAAAATAAATATATAGTTATACAGTGAAAATAAATATATAGTTATACAGTGAAAAGAAGGGTAGTTATACAGTGAAAATCAATATATAGTTATAGTGAAAATCAATATGTAGTTATACAGTGAAAATCAATATATAGTTATACAGTGAAAATCAATATACTGTATAGTTATACAGTGAAAATCAATATATAGTTATACAGTGAAAATCAATATATAGTTATACAGTGAAAATCAATATATAGTTATACAGTGAAAATAAATATATAGTTATACAGTGAAAATCAATATATAGTTATACAGTGAAAATCAATATATAGTTATACAGTGAAAATAAATATATAGTTATACAGTGAAAATAAATATATAGTTATACAGTGAAAATAAATATATAGTTATACAGTGAAAATAAATATATACCGGTAGTTATACAGTGAAAATCAATAACTGAACGATATCTACTCTAGTGAAGCCTCTTACTTTGGACAGTCAAGTTCGGGTAGCATTTTATTTATGAATAATTTCTTAGCTAGGCAAGTAGTGTGAAATTCAGTACCGGTGACGTCCTTTTCATCATATTCTGGCAATTATTAGACGATTTTATTCAGCTTAGGGAGGACCTCTAGCAATAATAAGTCTTCAAACTATCTCAACCAACCCTTTTAACTACCACAGATCCTTCCTAAGCTGCATAATATTGTCTAAATATAGCTAAAATAAAATATAACACGTCGCTGGTACTCAAAGGGTTAATAAAGTCAAAGAAAAGATGGCTCTCGTCTCGTTCTTTACCGTCCTCTCTTTAATGAAAATACGTTACCCTGGTGGACAATCACGTACAGACATTTTACTTAACATATATACATATATATATATATATATATATATATATATATATATATATATATATATATATATATATATATATATATATATATATATATATATTCCCTCTGTATTAACATTTACATTATACAGTATACATAGCCAGACTAGACGGTCAGACACCCAGAGATAATTATATGGTGATATACAAGTGCACATATTTGTTTGGATCGATATATAGATAGGGGGACATACGCACGGTTAGACGGAATATTGTACATAGATGTTAAGATAACTATTAAGGTAAGCCGAGAGTTGTAGAAATATGGATGACGCTAAAGTAAATATAAAGAGTCACACACACACACACACACACACACATATATATATATATATATATGCCCTCTGTACTTTTGTATAACATTTACATAATATTATGCAGTATACTTGCTTATCCTTATATTAAATAGGTTCATCACTATCAATAAACTTATATAGAGTAAATTATAATGAACACTCTGGATATGTTTGTCATATCCGTGTTTACAATATAGTAAACATTTAATGTTTTAATTAGGACAACGTTCTTTTCTGCAATATTCTTATTGTAATTAAGTTAGTGATTGTATGCATTATTTGAATAACCCAAGGGAGTGGAAAAGTTAATGGAGATATATGTTTACCACTTGACTTATACAATGCATTCATAAGGTAACTATAATTGCCTAGTGTTATATAGAGATCGTCTTCGTACTGAAAGGGTTAATGCTGGCAAATAAATCGCGGCTCAGTGGTTAGTGCGACTCTCTTCCGCATGATGAGTCCTGTGATCGATTCTGGGGAGCACACTACCTGGCTGACAGACATGCTGGTGCTGGGAGGCGGACATTAGAGGTGTTGTTAACCAGAGTCTCATTAATCAAGCTAGCACCCAGTCAGTAGGTTTATATGGAGGATTAATACACATACACACGCACACACACACCGACTTACTCTCTCCCCTCCCCCCCACACACACACAAACCTCCGTCACACTCACGCTCAAACGCCTGTACACAAATATTCTCCTATCACACACACACATACAAATACCCCCCCCCCCCTTCCCTCTGTACACACGCACACACACACACACACACACAAACACACACGCACGCACGCACACATCCACATAAATATCATCCTCTATACACATGCACCTCAGTGACCTCACCCAAACACATTTACCCCATACCCTCCTCACACGCACA
Source organism: Paralithodes platypus (assembly GCA_032716605.1). Taxonomy (NCBI): domain Eukaryota; kingdom Metazoa; phylum Arthropoda; class Malacostraca; order Decapoda; family Lithodidae; genus Paralithodes; species Paralithodes platypus. Next base: position 51,158,114 of record CM064485.1, read on the forward strand.
TATTCTCTCTCTCACACACATATACACATTCAATTCCCTCTCTCTACAAACACCCCTCACCCCCATATAATCCCCCACCCCCACATAGGCCTACACATACTTCCTCCCTTCTACACAAACATATACTGTATACACACTACCGTCACATACTCATACCTCCCCCCATGCTCTGACACACATACCTCCCCCTCCCCCCCCCCCCCCCATACACAGATACGCATCCCCACCCCTCCCCCAACACACACATGTATCCACCTTCCCACAAACAAACCCCTCTCCTCAACCCCCCCCCTCACCACACACACATACAAACACGTCCCCCTCCCACCACCCCACCCCAACACACACATTTATCCCACTCTACACAAACAAACCCCTCTCCCCAACACACACCCTCCCGACCCCACCCACACACATACATATAAACACATCCTCCTCCCCTCACCCCTCCTCCCAACACACATACATTTATACTACTTTACACAAACAAACTCCTCTGCCTCCACACCCCTCCCCCACCTCTACACATACAAAGTCGTACCCTTCACCTCACCGCACCTCCCAACACACGACCTTCCCCCCTCTCTCCCACCCCTACACATACAAACACGTCCCCCTCCCCCCAGCACACACACAGACACACAGTATGTCAGGGTAGTGTTATCTAGCCCCAGTATCGGCCTGATATTGTAGATAGCAGGTTAGATAGCCGAGATAGCGAGGGTAGATAAGACCAGGTAGCTCGATAACTCCACTTTCCCTCCCTCAGTCCATACCTACCTAGTGTACTGTGTTGTGTTACCTCTCGTGGCAGACTTAGGAGAACTGTATACCTCTTGTGTTGTCCTCTAGTTGATGTAAGTTAGTATATACCTACCTAGTGTACTGTGTTGTGTTACCTCTCGTGGTAGACTTAGGAGAACTGTATACCTCTTGTGTTGTCTCCTAGCTTGTGTAAGTTAGTATATACCTACCTAGTGTACTGTGTTGTGTTACCTCTCGTGGTAGACTTAGGAGAACTGTATACCTCTTGTGTTGTCCTCTAGTTGATGTAAGTTAGTATATACCTACCTAGTGTACTGTGTTGTGTTACCTCTCGTGGTAGACTTAGGAGAACTGTATACCTCTTGTGTTGTCTCCTAGCTTGTGTAAGTTAGTATATACCTACCTAGTGTACTGTGTTGTGTTACCTCTCGTGGTAGACTTAGGATAACTGTATACCTCTTGTGTTGTCCTCTAGTTGATGTAAGTTAGTATATACCTACCTAGTGTACTGTGTTGTGTTACCTCTCGTGGTAGACTTAGGGGAACAGTTTACCCTTTGTGTTGTCTCCTAGCTTGTGTAAGATAGTATACATATATCTTGTGTACTGTGTTGTGTTACCTCTCGTGGCAGACTACAAACTTAGGAAAACAGTATATCTTTTGTGTTGTCTCTTACCTAGTCTGAGTTAGTCTACACCTACCTAGTGTACTGTGTTGTGTTACCTCTCGTGGTAGACTTAGGAGAACAGTATACCTCTTGTGTTGTCATCTAGTTAGTGTAAGTTAGTCTACACCTACCTAGTGTACTGTGTTGTGTTACCTATCGTGGTAGACTTAGGAGAACAGTATACCTCTTGTGTTGTCTTCTAGTTAGTGTAAGTTAGTCTACACCTACCTAGTGTACTGTGTTGTGTTACCTCTCGTGGTAGACTTAGGAGAACTGTATACCTCTTGTGTTGTCATCTAGTTAATGTAAGTTAGTCTACACCTACCTAGTGTACTGTGTTGTGTTACCTCTCGTGGTAGACTTAGGAGAACTGTATACCTCTTGTGTTGTCATCTAGTTAGTGTAAGTTAGTCTACACCTACCTAGTGTACTGTGTTGTGTTACCTCTCGTGGTAGACTTAAGAGAACTGTATACCTCTTGTGTTGTCTCCTAGCTAGTGTGAGTTAGTATACACCCACCTAGTGTAAGTTAGTATACACCTAGTTAGTATACTGTGTACCTCTCGTGGCAGAACAGTATACCTCTTGTATTGTCTCCTAGTTTGTGTACTGTAAGTTAGTATACTGTACACCTAGCGAGTGTACTGTGTGGTGTACTTCCCATGCCAGACTTAGCAGGACAATACAGTATACCACTTGTGTTGTCTCCTAGCTAGTGTAAGTTAGTATACATCTACATCTTGTCCTGTATTGTATACCTCAAGACTCCTAGTGGGTATATTGCATACCTCCCGTTTCAGGCTTAGGAGATTAGTATACCTCTTGTGTTGCCTCTTGGCTACTGTAAGTTATACGTATACTCCTAAGTAGTGTACAAGGTTGTATACCTCCCTTCCTCTAGTGTATTGTGTTGTATACATTCCTTCCCTTATAGTGTATAGTGTTGTATACCTTCCTCCCCTTATAGTGTATTGTGTTGTATACCTCCCTTCCCTTATAGTGTATTGTGTTGTATACCTCCCTTATAGTGTCTTGTGTTGTATACCTTCCTTCCCTTATAGTGTATTGTGTTGTATACCTCCCTTCCCTTATAGTGTATTGTGTTGTATACCTCCCTTATAGTGTCTTGTGTTGTATACCTTCCTTCCCTTATAGTGTATTGTGTTGTATACCTCCCTTCCCTTATAGTGTATTGTGTTGTATACCTTCCTTCCCTTATAGTGTATAGTGTTGTATACCTTCCTTCCCTTATAGTGTCTTGTGTTGTATACCTCCCTTCCCTTATAGTGTATTGTGTTGTATACCTCCCTTCCCTTATAGTGTATTGTGTTGTATACCTTCCTTCCCTTATAGTGTATAGTGTTGTATACCTTCCTTCCCTTATAGTGTATAGTGTTGTATACCTTCCTTCCCTTATAGTGTATTGTGTTGTATACCTTCCTTCCCTTATAGTGTATTGTGGTGTATACCTCCCTTCCCTTATAGTGTATAGTGTTGTATACCTCCCTTCCCTTATAGTGTATTGTGTTGTATACCTTCCTTCCCTTATAGTGTATTGTGTTGTATACCTCCCTTCCCTTATAGTGTATTGTGTTGTATACCTCCCTTCCCTTATAGTGTATTGTGGTGTATACCTCCCTTCCTTTAGTGTATAGTGTTGTATACCTCCCTTCCCTTATAGTGTATTGTGTTGTATACCTTCCTTCCCTTATAGTGTATAGTGTTGTATACCTCCCTTCCCTTATAGTGTATTGTGGTGTATACCTTCCTTCCCTTATAGTGTATTGTGTTGTATACCTTCCTTCCCTTATAGTGTATTGTGTTGTATACCTCCCTTCCCTTATAGTGTATTGTGGTGTATACCTCCCTTCCCTTATAGTGTATTGTGTTGTATACCTCCCTTCCCTTATAGTGTATTGTGTTGTATACCTTCCTTCCCTTATAGTGTATTGTGTTGTATACCTTCCTTCCCTTATAGTGTATTGTGTTGTATACCTTCCTTCCCTTATAGTGTATTGTGGTGTATACCTCCCTTCCCTTATAGTGTATTGTGGTGTATACCTCCCTTCCCTTATAGTGTATTGTGTTGTATACCTCCCTTCCCTTATAGTGTATTGTGTTGTATACCTTCCTTCCCTTATAGTGTATTGTGGTGTATACCTCCCTTCCCTTATAGTGTATTGTGCTGTATACCTTCCTTCCCTTATAGTGTATTGTGTTGTATACCTTCCTTCCCTTATAGTGTATTGTGGTGTATACCTCCCTTCCCTTATAGTGTATAGTGTTGTATACCTTCCTTCCCTTATAGTGTATAGTGTTGTATACCTTCCTTCCCTTATAGTGTATTGTGTTGTATACCTCCCTTCCCTTATAGTGTATTGTGGTGTATACCTCCCTTCCCTTATAGTGTATTGTGTTGTATACCTTCCTTCCCTTATAGTGTATAGTGTTGTATACCTTCCTTCCCTTATAGTGTATTGTGGTGTATACCTCCCTTCCCTTATAGTGTATTGTGTTGTATACCTTCCTTCCCTTATAGTGTATAGTGTTGTATACATTCCTTCCCTTATAGTGTATTGTGTTGTATACCTTCCTTCCCTTATAGTGTATTGTGTTGTATACCTCCCTTCCCTTATAGTGTATTGTGGTGTATACCTCCCTTCCTTTAGTGTATAGTGTTGTATACATAATAACACGTTACCCTGCAGAGGGCCTACTGGTTCACACGCTTTATTTATAATTATGAATATCCAAATTACGTTTGAAACTTTCCACTGTATCTAGGCAATCTATTCCACATATCCACAACCCTTTCTAAGCCAATGCTTACCTATGTATTTTATAAAGCGGAAATAATCTAGTTTGAAGCCAATTCTACTGGTTATTTCGTAATCATTCAACTTTAATACTTTACTAATATCCCCCTTATGTTTACTAATATCCCCCTTATGTTTTCCCTTCATCCACTTAAACACCTCTAGCATATCTCCTCTACATCTTCGTCTTTCTAATGAATGTAAGCTGAGGGTTTTTAACTTCCCCTCACATAATACATCTCTAATATTGTGGATATTTTTTGTCATTCTTCGTTGGATTGCCTCTAGAGAATCTCTATCCATTTTATAATAGAGACACCAAAACTGAACAGCATAATCCATATGGCTACTAATGACAAGTAAAATTTCAAGATAACTTCAGCAGCTCTGTTAATCACCGCCCTAGAGTATACATTGTTTTCTAGGCTTCAGAGCATTGCTAAGAAACACACCTAGATAGTTCTCACAATCTGAGTTTTCTAAACCCGTATTTGCTATTTTATATTTTGCATTTTTATTCAACTTTCCTATCTTTAATGCCATGAATTTATCAATATTTACATTCAACTGTCAATTTACTGACCGTTCATGTAAGGTATCTAGATCCATTTGGAGGTACAGTACTCGACCATATCACTATCCGATTTAATTATTCTCCCCTTTTTGGTAAAATCTAGAAATTTACTAATCCTACTAATTATACCCATATCAAGGTCATTTACTGTATATACAGTATATTACAAACAACAGAGGACCTAATATTAATTTGCTCTTCTAATAAATTACTATTACGAATTTTACAATGCTTACTTACAAACTAAAATCTTAACACAATGTTTTGTTCTGGGAACTTATTTATAGAAGTATATGTTGTAATCGTTTGTGGTTCCTCATAATTATGTCTAGCCTTCAATTTTAATGCACCAACGCTCTTTCTTATTAATTTTAATTCCTTAAAAATTAAGGTCTTTATCCCAGATGTTGATGTGAAGAGACCTTGTCCGGAAGTATAACATCTGAGGTGAAGCCATTGATTTTGGGGGCTGATGAGTGATTGGTGCTTCTGAATGCTTGTGTGCTTGCTTTTTGTGGACGAACTGTTATACGTGTTCTTCTCCTGTCACCTCATTTTCCTTTCTTGTGTATCTTGCTGATCCTCCCTATCCCTTGTGGGAGTAAGGGCTGGCTACTGACTGACTGACTGAATGCCTAAATATTTTTATCAGCTTGCATATTGTGTTTTCATTATAGCAATAACTTATGATTTTATTACTATATTTTATATCCACAGCGGGAACTTAAGGGCGGGTGTCCAACCCCAAAAGGGGTTGAAATAGGGGAGCTATCACCCTTTCTAGGGCCTTTCCTAGCTGATGCTGAGAGGATTGGGTTCTAGTCATGTGGTGATGGGCTGGTCTATCAGAGTGAGAGCTGAGCAATCTCTGCCATACCAATAGCTTACTCTGACTGTTCCTTTAACTTATATATTTTCTAGATCTCAAGTGATGGCGTCTCTTCGTCTCTTCCGTGGATTGACCTCCCAATCTACCAAGATTGGAAGCCAAAGCGTCACATTTTTCCCTTGCCCCTCAACTTTCTCTTCATAATTGCTGAGGGGCACAGGGCCCTGGGTGGGGCTTTGGTTTCCCGGGCATTTCCGCACCCTCCTCAGCTCCCCGCCATGGAGTGGCTTCGGTCACCCAGGCTTTATTGTGGTCGGCAGGGAGGGTTCTGTGGGGGCGCTTGGTTATGGCTTTGGAATTGCTCGGGGCCTTGGGGCTGTTCGGCCAGGCAGCTTGGGGAACAACAACAACAACAACATATCCACTTAATGTATTCATCTTCACTTGATTTTACTCCTCTGGCATAATTGTTTTCATTTGTTATATTGCTGTATATATAAATTATCTATATTATTAATTAAACTCCAACACCAAACACCTCCCAATGAAATTAATGAAAACATGTGATTCACCGGGATTCGTACCTGGGTTACCACACACATATTTCTTGCGCAAATGTCTTACACATATTCATATAACTGTTTTTGAGAATTCATACTTTACGCACTTTAATCAACTGTATTTCAATAATCAGCGGGAACAAGATAATTTACTAAGTTCTTCTTATAGGTATATTTAACTCTATTTTAAGAAATATTATTTTACGAAAGATTGGAGCAACAGTTTGGTCTGCTAAATTTATAGGTAATATTATACTTGTTAATTCAAATATTTTCAGTATTTGATTGTTTAACTTATCTTAACTAGACAATGCAACAAACAAGTAATATATATGTTAAGGGGGGTCACCGGCTTTATCTTAACTAGACAATGCAACAAACAAGTAATATATATGTTAAGGGGGTCACCGGCTTTATCTTAACTAGACAATGCAACAAACAAGTAATATATATGTTAAGGGGGGTCACCGGCTTTATCTTAACTAGACAATGCAACAAACAAGTAATATATATGTTAAGGGGGGTCACCGGCTTTATCTTAACTAGACAATGCAACAAACAAGTAATATATATGTTAAGGGGGGTCACCGGCTTTATCTTAACTAGACAATGCAACAAACAAGTAATATATATGTTAAGGGGGGTCACCGGCTTTATCTTAACAAGACAATGCAACAAACAAGTAATATATATGTTAAGGGGGGTCACCGGCTTTATCTTAACTAGACAATGCAACAAACAAGTAATATATATTTTAAGGGGGGTCACCGGCTTTATCTTAACTAGACAATGCAACAAACAAGTAATATATATGTTAAGGGGGGTCACCGGCTTTATCTTAACTAGACAATGCAACAAACAAGTAATATATATTTTAAGGGGGGTCACCGGCTTTATCTTAACTAGACAATGCAACAAACAAGTAATATATATGTTAAGGGAGGTCACCGGCTTTATCTTAACTAGACAATGCAACAAACAAGTAATATATTTTAAGGGGGGTCACCGGCTTTATCTTAACTAGACAATGCAACAAACAAGTAATATATATGTTAAGGGGGGTCACCGGCTTTATCTTAACTAGACAATGCAACAAACAAGTAATATATATTTTAAGGGGGGTCACCGGCTTTATCTTAACTAGACAATGCAACAAACAAGTAATATATATGTTAAGGGGGGTCACCGGCTTTATCTTAACTAGACAATGCAACAACAAGTAATATATTTTAAGGGGGGTCACCGGCTTTATCTTAACTAGACAATGCAACAAACAAGTAATATATATGTTAAGGGGGGTCACCGGCTTTATCTTAACTAGACAATGCAACAAACAAGTAATATATATTTTAAGGGGGGTCACCGGCTTTATCTTAACTAGACAATGCAACAAACAAGTAATATATATTTTAAGGGGGGTCACCGGCTTTATCTTAACTAGACAATGCAACAAACAAGTAATATATATGTTAAGGGGGGTCACCGGCTTTATCTTAACTAGACAATGCAACAAACAAGTAATATATTTTAAGGGGGATCACCGGCTTTATCTTAACTAGACAATGCAACAAACAAGTAATATATATGTTAAGGGGGGTCACCGGCTTTATCTTAACTAGACAATGCATCAAACAAGTAATATATATGTTAAGGGGGGTCACCGGCTTTATCTTAACAAGACAATGCAACAAACAAGTAATATATATGTTAAGGGGGGTCACCGGCTTTATCTTAACTAGACAATGCAACAAACAAGTAATATATATTTTAAGGGGGGTCACCGGCTTTATCTTAACTAGACAATGCATCAAACAAGTAATATATATGTTAAGGGGGGTCACCGGCTTTATCTTAACTAGACAATGCAACAAACAAGTAATATATATGTTAAGGGGGGTCACCGGCTTTATCTTAACTAGACAATGCAACAAACAAGTAATATATATGTTAAGGGGGGTCACCGGCTTTATCTTAACTAGACAATGCAACAAACAAGTAATATATATTTTAAGGGGGGTCACCGGCTTGTTTGTATCTCTCTCGTTTCTCTCTTTCTCTGGCTTGTATCTAATCGGCCCCATTCAGCATACTGTTTTAAGACGTTTATTCCCATCCAGGTGTCAATTTCATCCATTGTATGGAGTAATCCGGCCTCGCCGGAGAAATTTTTCTATCGAAAAATGTACAAATCTAGCTTGCTGTCAAAACAAAAATATATATATGCTGGCTCGCTACCACTCGCCAGGAAAATATTGACACCTGGATGGGGGTAAGCGTCTTAAAATAGTAGGCTGAAAGGGGCCGAATGGATACAAGCCAAAGAGAGAGGGAGAGAATGAGAAAAAAAGCGAGGTGGGCTCCCTTAAGAATGTATATTATGAAACATACACAATCGATCGATCGATGGATTGATTGATGGTATAGATCCATGTGGGGCACCACTTTTCATTGCACCCCAGTCTGACTTATTATACCATTTATGCCGGTATCACACGAGAGCTTTTATAGTCAACATTCGATGATCAAAATTTTTCTGGCAACATTTCGGGAATATTTTGCACTGGTATATGAAACTAGATTATTTATAGACTAATTTAGGCAACCGAAATATTTTATATGTTGACCACAAAAGCTGCCAGACCAGTGTTGAGGATAAATGTTGAGTGAAAAAGCGCTCGTGTGATACCGGCTTTATGCTGACCATTTGTGTCCTTAGCTGTCCTACCATTTAGCCATAACCTATCTATCTATTCTATCTACTGTATATGCTCAGGCCCAATCCCCACTTTTCCTATTTTTAATTTTGTATTTAATTCTATTTTATTATTTTATTTTATTTTTTCTTGGGGGTGGCCGCCTCAAGACAGAGCAAGAACAGGGAAAACACAAAACACAACATAACACAACGAACAAACAGACAAAACACATAACCTAATCCACTTTAATAACGACCCACCTATTCCATATGTTTCCACCTTCCTCATTAATCTCTGTCGAAGGCTTTACTGAAATTAAAATAGATGATATCATATGACTTTGACTAATCATTATCTACTGCTTCATGTACCTCCGAGAACAAACAAAAATACAAATAAATAAAGCAATTAGTAAGGAAAGAACGTCTCTGGGTTAACCCCTGCTGAGAAGAATCAATCAAGTTGAATGTTTATAGGGGGTTTCTAATTTCCCTAGCAATAACTGACTCTAGCAACTTTCCTATGATTGCATGAGACTAATGGGACGGTAATTAGATGCTATTGATTTTTCACCTTCTTGAAAATCGGAACTTAATTTGTAAGTTTGCCAGCTTATGGAACAAAGCTGGTGGTATACAACACTAACAGACTGGTGGTATATAACACTAACAGACTGGTGGTATACAACACTATCAGACTGGTGGTATACAACACTAACAGACTGGTGGTATACAACACTAACAGACTGGTGGTATATAACACTAACAGACTGATGGTATACAACACTAACAGACTGGTGGTATACAACACTAACAGACTGGTGGTATATAACACTAACAGACTGGTGGTATACAACACTAACAGACTGGTGGTATACAACACTAACAGACTGGTGGTATATAACACTAACAGACTGATGGTATACAACACTAACAGACTGATGGTATACAACACTAACAGACTGGTGGTATACAACACTAACAGACTGGTGGTATATAACACTAACAGACTGGTGGTATACAACACTAACAGACTGGTGGTATATAACACTAACAGACTGATGGTATACAACACTAACAGACTGATGGTATACAACACTAACAGACTGGTGGTATACAACACTAACAGACTGGTGGTATATGACACTAACAGACTGGTGGTATACAACACTAACAGACTGATGGTATACAACACTAACAGACTGCTGGTATACAACACTAACAGACTGGTGGTATATAACACTAACAGACTGGTGGTATACAACACTAACAGACTGATGGTATACAACACTAACAGACTGGTGGTATACAACACTAACAGACTGGTGGTATATAACACTAACATACTGGTGGTATACAACACTAACAGACTGATGGTATACAACACTAACAGATTGGTGGTATACAACACTAACAGACTGGTGGTATACAACACTAACAGAATTGTGGTATACAACACTAACAGACTGGTGGTATACAACACTAACATACTGGTGGTATACAACACTAACATACTGGTGGTATACAACACTAACAGACTGGTGGTATACAACGCTAACAGACTGATGGTATACAACACTAACAGACTGGTGGTATACAACACTAACATACTGGTGGTATACAACACTAACAGAATGGTGGTATACAACACTAACAGACTGGTGGTATACAACACTAACAGAATTGTGGTATACAACACTAACAGACTGGTGGTATACAACACTAACATACTGGTGGTATACAACACTAACATACTGGTGGTATACAACACTAACAGACTGGTGGTATACAACGCTAACAGACTGATGGTATACAACACTAACAGACTGGTGGTATACAACGCTAACAGACTGATGGTATACAACACTATCATACTGGTGGTATACAACACTAACAGACTGGTGGTATACAACACTAACAGACTGGTGGTATATAACACTAACAGACTGGTGGTATACAACACTAACAGACTGGTGGTATACAACACTAACAGACTGGTGGTATATAACACTAACAGACTGGTGGTATACAACACTAACAGACTGGTGGTATACAACACTAACAGACTGGTGGTATACAACACTAACAAACTGGTGGTATACAACACTAACAGACTGGTGGTATACAACACTAACAGACTGGTGGTATACAACACTAACAGACTGGTGGTATACAACACTAACAGACTGGTGGTATACAACACTAACAGACTGGTGGTATACAACACTAACAGACTGGTGGTATACAACACTAACAGACTGGTGGTATACAACACTAACAGACTGGTGGTATACAACACTAACAGACTGATGGTATACAACACTAACAGACTGGTGGTATACAACACTAACAGACTGGTGGTATACAACACTAACAGACTGGTGGTATATAACACTAACAAACTGGTGGTATACAACACTAACAGACTGGTGGTATACAACACTAACAGACTGGTGGTATATAACACTAACAGACTGGTGGTATACAACACTAACAGACTGGTGGTATACAACACTAACAGACTGGTGGTATACAACACTAACAGACTTGTGGTATATAACGCTAACAGACTGGTGGTATACAACGCTAACAGACTGATGGTATACAACACTAACAGACTGGTGGTATACAACACTAACAGACTGGTGGTATATAACACTAACAGACTGGTGGTATATAACACTAACAGACTGGTGGTACACAACACTAACAGACTGGTGGTATACAATGCCACCAGTCTGTTAGTGTTGTTTATGAAGCTTTGTTTTTTACCTACAGGTGGAGAGAGGCGAGTTAATGCTGAACACATGCGAGAATATAATATATGGAACAGCTACACAACTAAAAGGAAACAAAGAAGAGAAACAATAATTTTCTGACCTTAAATACGAGAGATTCCAAAGATTAAGAACAGGAGGAGAAACAAAATATTATGTAGATTAACTGCAAAAGATTGTGAAGACTAACTAGAAGAAGAACACACTAATACGGAGACTAAATACCAGAGATTCTGAAAATTAAGAACGAGGAAATTATAAACCGACTAGCGATGGAAAACCTTCTCATGTACCGTAGCAGTCCTTCGTCAACCCCCAATGGGCTAGGGTTTGGCATTGGTCTTGGCGGGCGGAGCAGCAGTGCCTCTTCAGCCGAGCGCTCCCTTCTTCTAGGGGCCCTGGCGACGCACCTTGGAGTCCTGGATGCTCGGGAGAACGACTCGCAGACCATCATACGCAAGTCGGAGCTCTGGGATGAGATCACCAGGCAGTTCAACGTTCAGGCAGGAACCCCCAGGTCCCGCCAACAGATACAGACACTCTATAAGAACATGAAGGCAAAGGTAGGATATCTCTTGTATTTAGCTGTAGATATTGTATTAGACTAGGTTTTTCCACTTAGAAATCAATATCCAAGCTACAACTCCCAGGTCCTGCCAGCAGATATAGATTCTCTGTAAAAACATGAAAGCAAAGGTAGGTTATCTCTCGGTCCTTGTACTACCAAACGGTCAGACAACTAGGTGAAGGTTATATGCTAACGTCTTATATAAATATTATGGGAAAAAGGTCTCTCCAGACGCTCTACAAGAACATGAAAGCAAAGGTTTGTTATATCTTTTACTTCAATGAAAGATATTATTTTATTCAGTCAAATGCCGCCCTCTGTTGGACCTCAGGGTTCTGGACACTCGGGAGAACGACTTGCAGACTATCATTTGCATGTCGGAGCTCTGGGACGACAGCACCCAGCAGTTCAATTCTCAAGTCGGAACTCTCAAGTCCAGAAAACAGATACAGACATTCAATAAGAGTTTGAAGGCAAAGGTAGATAATTTTTTTTTTCATTAGGCGCGAACAGTATTGCATTTAAATGTTCCTCAGGAGTTTTCTTTTCATAACTAATGAAGGTAATATCCATCCAGAAGCTCCCAGGTCCCATCAGCATATACGGACACTCTTTAAGGACATAAAAGCAAAGGTAAGTTATATCTTTTAATAGATTATATTATTTGGTTCTAGACTCTTCATATGTTCCACAGGCCCCTGGATGTTAGGCCTGGTGTGCCACCTTCACATCCCGATTCTATATCCTCGTGGTGAGACCCAATATCCATATATACTGTCTTATGATCTTGTAAGTCATTACTAGGTTTTGGCGCACTCAACCTATTAACCGTAACCTACCATTTCCTTTACTAAGGCTCGTAGATACGAGGCCCGGCTGGCTGAAGTCAACATCGGCGTGCCTCCCCCAGACCCTGACCCAATCTCGGAGATGCTGTTGGGGCTCCTTCACCAGCAGCTCCAGCACCAGCGAAGAACCCTACACCACCACCTCACAGCTCTTGATCCTCACAACGCTAACCACTCTGCCGCCGCGCTACATGAGAACCACACCAAGGCATCACACGCACACATGGAAGACACAACACTAATAACTCCTGAACAGGTTGGTAATATTCCTCACCTATAGCCTATTTCATTCTCGCCTTATTCCAGAACAGCTTGGTGAATATTTATACTCAACGTGGTAGGAAATTAGCTATTTATTTCAACCTCATAAACTCTCATATCCGCAATTCTTGTATGTTTTCACTTTCACCAGCATCTTATGGATCACAATGTTAAAAAACGAAAACCAAAAAATATCAGCCATTCAGTACGGGGACCAAGCAAAGACGCCTTTGGTTAATTTGGATGAAGCGGTCTTTTTGTCCCCATAACAGGTTGGTTATATATGGTTATATATACAGGCATGTTAAAGAACGGGGTGTTACTTATATATGGTTACTTTTGTGGCTCTATTTTGGTAAGAGACTAAAATTGTTCTCTCACATTCCTACGTCAAATTACTATAATATATATATATATATATATATATATATATATATATATATATATATATATATATATATATATATATATATATATATATATATATATATATATATATTTTTTTTTTTTTTTTTTTTTTTTTGTAAGCTTGCAAAAATTCTACTTGTCCTCATATTAATTGACTGATCCCTGTCTCTGGACTCCCTCAGGTGATGCAAGTGTCAATGGAAGAAGGTACTTCACCAGAGACAGAAGTCAAGGATGAACCCAGAGATGAAGAAGAAGAATTTAACCCAGGAAGTGATTCAGGACCAGATACGTTCCCTGACCACGCACTCGTTGATTCTCGAACTAGACAGCTGGAGGTCCTTACGTCTCGGGGGGAAAGCCCAGCCGATGGCAACTCTCAGCATAAACAGCTACTCTCTGATATGAAGGTTGAGAATGAAACAAATCACAATCTTCATCAAAATCCCCTTGCAGCTGTCTTGGCTTCACCATTTGGAAACCGTAACAGTATTCTAAACCATCAACATATTCCAACAACTATAAGTACTATGCAGCAAATGACAAGCCAGAATTTGGTACCCTCCACCCCTGTCCTAGCACAGTCCCCAACACCCACTGCCACCATCGAACATCCAAGTTTGGAATTCCAGTCTCCATCCAAGAGACCAAGATTAGACATCATGACTGAGGTACCTCGGGTTGCCATTGGTAGTGTACTAGGTGCATCCAGACATCCCAGTACCAGTAGCCATTCCATTGGTAGTGTACTAGGATCAACCAGATCTCCCAATACCAGTAGCTATTCCACCTGTTGTGCCTGCCCAGACCTACACGCGTCTCTCCTCGCCTTCAGCAGACAGGAACACCGCCTGAGGGAGAGCATGTTGCTGGAAGAAAGGCAGATGAGACACCAGGAGCACCAGACCAAAATGACCATCCTCAGGTTAAAAGAACAAATGCTGAGGTCGAACCTGAAGAACATTCAAGTTGATGGTGTTAGTAGACATAGCTGTTCTGAAGATGAGAAGAGGAAAGATGGCTGTGATGTTAATAACAAGTGTGATAGTTTGCATGGGAGCAAGGTTGGAAGTCATATGGAAGAAAATGGTCAAGATAATTACAAATCTTTCGAAGAAATGTCTAATAACCAAGAAAAAGAAGATTTGTATACTGGAAACAATGTTGTTTGTAATCAAGAAGGAATTGTAGAGAATGGAAAGAAAGTTGAGAATGAGACCATCAATAATAAATGTGTTTCTCCAAGTGATGGTGTTAATGGTGATGAGCTTCAAGATGATGGGGATGTAAGCAGTGTTGACTTATTGTAGATAATAATGGTCATAATGATAGTAATAAGAGCCGCGGCGATCGAGTGGAGAGTACGCTCGCGTGTGAATCTGCTTGACCAGGGTTCAATCCCACCGAAGGCAGACATTTAGTGGGCGTGATAGTACGTCCAAGCGTGTTTTACATGTTCGCACCCAGTCGGGGGACACCTCGATGACGTATACAGATTAATGACATACACAACAAAGCCATTCCAACACCTTCCTATATCTACAACACCTCTTCTCTGCTATCTACACTCTACCAGCCGTATGGTCCTAGTGTACTGTCTGATGGCGTAATGGGTTTCGATTTTGTTTAGATATATTTTTGTCAACATCTGCTATTCAGTATATTTTTACGGCAGTGTTTTATGAACAATTTTACCCACGGGTTCCATTCGAATATGAATTTTCGAAAGAAGTTATTAAATAATTAGAAGAGCTGTATCCATTATAGTCATACCTACTCAAATTTCAAACTTTAGGTGAATATTATCAGAAAAATTACCGCTTCTGCGTAAATAGGAATCTAACTCTCTGAAGATTCTGAAGTTTGACCCCGACTTCAGTTCATTCCGGCATTGTATTCACTTTTTGGTCGATTTTTTCATGTATATATTATTCGTCTAGTTTCCTCCCTAGACCTCCATCAAGCTTAAAAAGACGCCCCCTAGACCCCCTTTCAAGATACATGTGTACATTTTTCGGTAGAAAAATGTCCCGGCCGGCCGGTTCCTCTTAAATTACAGGCTCGCTATCGCTCGCCAGGAAAAAAATCGATACCTAAATGGGAGGAAATGTCTTAAAATTTACAACAATGGGGCGAAAGTTCATAATATCGCCAAACTAATGGGGCTAAAGAGGAGGGAGAAGGGGGTCTAGAAAAGCGACATATCTTCCCTTAACCCCTTCTGTACCGGCGACGTCTTTTTAGTTTTATCCTTGCTATAGATACACGAGTTTGGGCAGTTTAAGAAGGATCTGTGGTAGTGCAAAGGGCTAAATGAGATATTTAAGAAGGATCTGTGGTAGTGCAAAGGGCTAAGTGAGATATTTAAGAAGGATCTGTGGTAGTGCAAAGGGCTAAGTGAGATATTTAAGAAGGATCTGTGGTAGTGCAAAGGGCTAAGTGAGATATTTAAGAAGGATCTGTGGTAGTGCAAAGGGTTAAGTGAGATATTTAAGAAGGATCTGTGGTAGTGCAAAGGGCTAAGTGAGATATTTAAGAAGGATCTGTGGTAGTGCAAAGGGCTAAGTGAGATATTTCGAAGCGCTCCGGGTATCGAAGTGCTCCTCCTCATATGGTGTTTATAGTTGTCAATAAAGTGCTCCTCCTCATATGGTGTTTATAGTTGTCAATAAAGTGCTCTTCCTCATATGGTGTTTATAGTTGTCAATAAAGTGCTCCTCCTCATATGGTGTTTATAGTTGTCAATAAAGTGCTCCTCCTCATATGGTGTTTATAGTTGTCAATAAAGTGCTCCTTCTCATATGGTGTTTATAGTTGTCAATAAAGTGCTCCTTCTCATATGGTGTTTATAGTTGTCAATAAAGTGCTCCTCCTCATATGGTGTTTATAGTTGTCAATAAAGTGCTCCTCCTTATATGGTGTTTATAGTTGTCAATAAAGTGCTCCTTCTCATATGGTGTTTATAGTTGTCAATAAAGTGCTCCTTCTCATATGGTGTTTATAGTTGTCAATAAAGTGCTCCTCCTCATATGGTGTTTATATTCATTCTGTCAACTTTTCAGAGTTATTTTAAGGGGGCCCACGTCTTTTTTTGTTTCTCTTTCTCTCTCTCCCTCTCTCCCTCTCTCTCAGGGTTGTATCCATGCGGCCCCATTCAGCCTACTGTTTTAAGACTTTTATCCCCATCCAGGTGTCGATTTTTTTCCTGGTGAGCGGCAGCGAACCAGCATATTTAAAAAAATGTTTTAGACAGCAGGCTAAATGTGTACATTTTTTCGAAGGAAAAATGTCTCCGGCAAAGCCTGATTTCTTCATATAATACTGGCTTGCTTTCGCTCTCCAGAAAGAAATCGACACCTGAATGGGGATAAATGTCTTAAAACAGTAGGCTGAATAGGCCCGAATGGGTACAAGCCAGAGAAAGAGATAAAAGGAGAGAAAAAAGCAGGTCAACCCCCTTAACAGCGGTATATTTCTCATGTGATAATTGGCCGTCTCCAAACTCACAGAGGGTTAAAATATATCTTATGGCGCCGTCTTTGATACTACCATATTCCTTGGGTATCAAAGTATTAGTCAAGTTGAATATATTGTTGGTTAATTTATTGAACTTCATTTCGGGTGAGGGCTGGTCTTATCGAGAGTGAGGTTTGACATCCTCTACCCAGCCTTAGCCGTTTCTGTCTTTCTTTTTTACTGTCCTACTTTTCCTTCTGGGGTCAGGGGGCTAGGAATCCTCCTCCCCTTGTAAAATTTCCCTACTAGACGAGACAGAGTATGGGGCGAGGAACGCGAAAGTGGTCCCGGACCCTGGGAACTGGAACTTTGAATACTGTTTCTGTCCGTCGGCCACCCCCATGCAGCTATAAGGTATGTGCCTGACCAAGGTCTATTTAGAGTATTTTAGACCTTCTGCCTGAGTATATAGGCCTACATACATCAACGAAATGGCCACACGCACATAAACAAACACACTCACGCACACACACACTCACACTACCACACACACAGACACTAACATACACACACTACCACGTACACACACATACTACCCCATTCACCTACACACTACCATAGTGAGAACTGAGCGATCTCTGCCATACCAATAGCTTACTCTGACTGTTCCTTTTACTTATATATTTTCTAGATCTCAAGTGACGGCGTCTCTTCCGTGGATTGACCTCCCAATCTACCAAGATTGGAAGCCAAAGCGTCACATTTTTCCTTTGCCCCTCAACTTTCTCTTCATAATTGCTGAGGGGCACAGGGCCCTGGGTGGGGCTTTGGTTTCCCGGGCGTTTCCGCACCCTCCTCAGCTCCCCGCCTTGGAATGGCTTCGGTCACCCAGGCTGTATTGTGGTCCGCAGGGAGGGTTCTGTGGGGGCGCTCGGTTATAGCCTTGGCCTTGCTCAGGGCCTTGGGGCTGTTCGGCCAGGCAGCTTGGGGAACAACAACAACAACAACGTTGTAATGTAAGGTGTTGCTAGTCATATTGCTCTCAAGTCAGTTCACAATGCACGTAATATTATGTTTGTGCATAGACTATAACAAAACTGGTATACTGTACATGCTTTTTTTTTTTTTTTTTTTTTTTTTTTTTTTTTTCTATGTGATTGAGGGAGGCAAAAGGCATAACTGCCTATAGCGAGTGCCTCCCCCATAGTTGAAAGAGTGACAGGGCCAAAATCAAGGGACGTTCGAGCCAAAATGCCTGGACACACGGAGTTTGAAGCAATTTAAGTCATAGGAAGAGGGAAAGACTGATTCTGGGAGAGAGTTCCAGAGCTCAGATGTTGAGTAGAAGAAAGTTTGAGAGTAACGTTTCACTCTTGGGTTGGAGAGTTGCACAGAGTAGGGGTGGGATTGAGTTGCAAGACGGATACCACGTGCCCTACGTAAAGGAGGTGGTATGCACTGGGATAGCTCTGAGGAACACTGATTATTATAGTAGCGATAGAATAGCGAGAGAGATGCAACATTGCGGCGGAGAGAGAGATATTGCAGAGAGTTGGTGAGTGGACGGGATTTAATGATACGAAAGGCCTTCCTTTCAACTTTGTCCAGGAGAGCGGTGTGAGAGGAACCTCCCCACACATGTGAACAATACTCAATACAAGGGCGCACTATGCCGCTGTACAGAGCAAGAAGCCGTGCAGGGGAAAAGAACCCCCTAAGGCGGCTGAGCACACCCAGCCTCCGGGAGGCTGCCTCAGCAAGACTGGCAATATGGTCCCTCCAAATGAGAGCAGAAGAAAAAGAGGCAGCAAGAACATTGAGAGAAGATGAAGGGTCGATTCTTGTATTGTTGAAGAATAAGGGACAGTCCGCTGGGAGATCCTGACTGGTAGATAGATGGAGAAATTGGGCTTTGGAAGCATTAAAGTTAACAAGGTTTTCTCTGCCCCAATTGGAAATAGTATTTAGATCAGAATTTAAGAGTTCTATGGCTTCATTACGTTTGTCGTTGAGGGATTGCTGGCTGGGGCGTTCTGAAAAACTAATGGAGTAGTGTAAGGTTGAGTCGTCTGCGTATGAATGGATGGGAATTAAGGTACAGTTAAGGAGATCATTTATAAAAATTAGAAAGAGAATAGGAGATAGGACAGAGCCCTGAGGAACACCGGAGTTTATAGGGTGAGGAAGTGAACAATGGCCGTCCACAACCGCAGCTATGGAACGGCCGGAAAGGAAATTAGAGACAAAGGCACAGATGGAGGGATAGAAACCGAAGGAGGGTAGTTTAGAAATTAAAGATTTATGCCAGACTCTATCGAAGGCTTTCGATATGTCTAGTGCAATAGAAAAAGTCTCACCGAAGTCCCGAAAGGAGGATGACCAAGAGTTAGTAAGATATGAAAGAATATCACCAGTAGGGCGACCCTTAAGGAAGCCATACTGGCGATCTGAGAGCAGATTATGAGAAGAGAAATGCTTAAGAAATTTGGAAGCTAGAATAGTTTCAAAAACTTTAGAAAGACAAGAGATAAGAGCAATTGGACGATAGTTGGAGGGTTGAGAGCGGTCACCCTTCTTTGGGACAGGTTGAATGTGAGCAAACTTCCAGCATGAAGGGAAGACGTTAGAGGATAGACAGAGACGAAAGAGTTTGCCTAGGCAGGGAGTCAGCACGGAAGCACAGTTTTTGAGAACAACAGGAGGAACACCGTTCCTACCGTTATTAATTATATATTATGTTTGTGCATAGACTATAACAAAACTGGTATACTGTACATGCTACCGTTATTAATTTGGACACTTATATTATGTAAATATTTAAGAACACATCTATATTAAGGGAAGACGGTCGTTTTTCTGGTCCCCTTTCTTCCTCGTGTTTAGTCCCATTGTTTTTTAGATTTGTAGACGTTCGGCCCATTTGTTTGGCGATTTTAAGACCTTTCGTCCCATTTAGTTATACATTTTAAGTCCTATCGTGCCATTTAGGTGTCGATTTATTCCTGGCGAGCAATAGCGAGCCTGTAATTGTAAGAGGAATCAGCCTTCGGCCGGGACATATTTCTACCGAAAAATTTGCAAATTTATCTTGAGGGGGAGTCTAGAGGATGTTTTTCTAAGTTTGAGGGAGGTCTAGCGAGGAAACTATAAGAATTTATGCATGAATGAATTTATAGGCCAAAAAAAGAAGTCGGTGTCCCCTTAACAATATAGATGTGTCCGTATTGTCAGTGTTACAGAAAACAATGATATGCACACACACTGCAAGAGTAACAGTTTCATTACAGCTTATGTGTTTCGTTCTATAAGGAAGTTGGAGCTGTAGACATCGATATTTAGCAGAATTACGAGCTAAAATACGGTCGTAGTACATTCGTAAATACATAAAACCCAAATCAACATACCCTTTAGTCATCAGAAACCTACATTATTATTGTATTTCTGTTTAATATCGATGTTTACGGCTCCAACTTCATTATAGCCTGAAACTCGCAAGTGGTCAATTATATAGTTGAGTTGTTTATTCCAAAGTTATGTGGTGTTGTTGCCAGGTGTTAAGGGAGCCCACCTTGCTTTTTTCTCTTTCTCTCCCTCCCTCTTTGGCTTGTATCCATTCGGCCCCATTCAGCCTACTGTTTTAAGACGTTTTCCCCCATCCAGGTGTCAATATTTTCCTGGTGAGCGGTAGCGAGCCAGCATGTATATAGTTTTTGTTTTGACAGCAAGTTAAATTTGTAAATTTTTTGATAGAAAAATGTCTCTGGCAAAGCCGGATTTCTCCATACAATGCTGGCTCGCTATCGCTCGCCAGGAAGGAATCGACACCTGGATGGGGATAAACGTCTTAAAACAGTTGGCTGAATGGGGCCAAATGGATACAAGCCAAAGAGAGAGGGAGAGAAAGAGCAAAAAAGCGAGGTGGGCTCCCTTAATAAAGAGTATTAATAAAGATATGTAATAAAGAATGTTAATAAAGAGTGTGTTGGGATTCTTTGATATAGTTTGTTGACCTTTTACTGACCCTTCCTCGCAAAACAGGAATTATATGTTTTCATTGAATATTATAATTGTGTTCCATTTCAATCATCCTCCATATAATCAAGGGGTAACTAATTTGCGTTATTAATACTACTACAGGACTTTTTTTGTTTAAAGGGAAATGGATCGTTTTTTGGTCGATTTTTTCATTTATGTGATATGTTTTTAGTTTCCTCCCTAGACCTCCATCAAACTTAAAATATCAACCCCAAGATCCCCCTTCAAGATAAATTGGTAAATTTGTCGGTAAAAAAAAATCCCGGCCGAAGGCCGGTTCCTCCTAAACTACAGGCTCGCTATCGCTCGCCAGGAAAATATCGACACCTAAATGACACGAAAAGTCTTCATATTGACACAGAAAAGGGGCGAATGGTCTTAAAACCGCCAAACTAATGGGTCGAACGTCTTAAAATCTGAAAACTAATGGGGCTAAGCATGAGGGAGAAGAGGTACAAGAAAAACGACCCATGTCCCCTTAGAGATTGGGCACGACGTCTATAGGTATCAGCAGGTCAACACTATCTGGTGCGACGTCTATAGGTATCAGCAGGTCAACACTATCTGGTGCGACGTTTATAGGTATCAGCAGGTCAACACTATCTGGTGCGACGTCTATAGGTATCAGCAGGTCAACACTATCTGGTGCGACGTCTATAGGTATCAGCAGGTCAACACTATCTGGTGCGACGTCTATAGGTATCAGCAGGTCAACACTATCTGGTGCGACGTCTATAGGTATCAGCAGGTCAACACTATCTGGTGCGACGTCTATAGGTATCAGCAGGTCAACACTATCTGGTGCGACGTCTATAGGTATCAGCAGGTCAACACTATCTGGTGCGACGTCTATAGGTATCAGCAGGTCAACACTATCTGGTGCGACATCTATAGGTATCAGCAGGTCAACACTATCTGGTGCGACGTTTATAGGTATCAGCAGGTCAACACTATCTGGTGCGACGTCTATAGGTATCAGCAGGTCAACACTATCTGGTGCGACGTCTATAGGTATCAGCAGGTCAACACTATCTGGTGCGACATCTATAGGTATCAGCAGGTCAACACTATCTGGTGCGACGTTTATAGGTATCAGCAGGTCAACACTATCTGGTGCGACGTCTATAGGTATCAGCAGGTCAACACTATCTGGTGCGACGTCTATAGGTATCAGCAGGTCAACACTATCTGGTGCAACGTCTATAGGTATCAGCAGGTCAACACTATCTGGTGCGATGTCTATAGGTATCAGCAGGTCAACACTATCTGGTGCGACGTCTATAGGTATCAGCAGGTCAACACTATCTAGTGCGACGTCTATAGGTATCAGCCGGTCAACAATATCTGGTGCGACGTCTATAGGTATCAGCAGGTCAACACTATCTGGTGCGACGTCTATAGGTATCAGCAGGTCAACACTATCTGGTGCGACGTTTATAGGTATCAGCAGGTCAACACTATCTGGTGCGACGTCTATAGGTATCAGCAGGTCAACACTATCTGGTGCGACGTCTATAGGTATCAGCAGGTCAACACTATCTGGTGCGACGTCTATAGGTATCAGCAGGTCAACACTATCTGGTGCGACGTCTATAGGTATCAGCAGGTCAACACTATCTGGTGCGACGTCTATAGGTATGAGCAGGTCAACACTATCTGGTGCGACGTCTATAGGTATCAGCAGGTCAACACTATCTGGTGCGACGTTTATAGGTATCAGCAGGTCAACACTATCTGGTGCGACGTCTATAGGTATCAGCAGGTCAACACTATCTGGTGCGACGTTTATAGGTATCAGCAGGTCAACACTATCTGGTGCGACGTTTATAGGTATCAGCAGGTCAACACTATCTGGTGCGACGTCTATAGGTATCAGCAGGTCAACACTATCTGGTGCGACGTCTATAGGTATCAGCAGGTCAACACTATCTGGTGCGACGTCTATAGGTATCAGCAGGTCAACACTATCTGGTGCGACGTCTATAGGTATCAGCAGGTCAACACTATCTGGTGCGACGTCTATAGGTATCAGCAGGTCAACACTATCTGGTGCGACGTCTATAGGTATCAGCAGGTCAACACTATCTGGTGCGACGTCTATAGGTATCAGCAGGTCAACACTATCTGGTGCGACGTCTATAGGTATCAGCAGGTCAACACTATCTGGTGCGACGTCTATAGGTATCAGCAGGTCAACACTATCTGGTGCGACGTCTATAGGTATCAGCAGGTCAACACTATCTGGTGCGACGTCTATAGGTATCAGCAGGTCAACACTATCTGGTGCGACGTCTATAGGTATCAGCAGGTCAACACTATCTGGTGCGACGTCTATAGGTATCAGCAGGTCAACACTATCTGGTGCGACGTCTATAG
Source organism: Paralithodes platypus (assembly GCA_032716605.1). Taxonomy (NCBI): domain Eukaryota; kingdom Metazoa; phylum Arthropoda; class Malacostraca; order Decapoda; family Lithodidae; genus Paralithodes; species Paralithodes platypus. Next base: position 51,181,749 of record CM064485.1, read on the forward strand.
GTATCAGCAGGTCAACACTATCTGGTGCGACGTCTATAGGTATCAGCAGGTCAACACTATCTGGTGCGACGTCTATAGGTATCAGCAGGTCAACACTATCTGGTGCGACGTTTATAGGTATCAGCAGGTCAACACTATCTGGTGCGACGTCTATAGGTATCAGCAGGTCAACACAATCTGGTGCGACGTCTATAGGTATCAGCAGGTCAACACTATCTGGTGCGACGTCTATAGGTATCAGCAGGTCAACACTATCTGGTGCGACGTCTATAGGTATCAGCAGGTCAACACTATCTGGTGCGACGTTTTGGGGGTTATTATGGGTTGGTTTATGTTGTGAAGACGGAGATGGCCCTGCAACAACCTCTACCCCCCCCCCCTCCCCCCTGCAACACCCTACACCCTCCTCTTCAACACCGCCCCTTGCAACACCCTCACCCCTGCAATACCCCCCCCCTTGCAACACCCCTCCCCCTGAAACACCCTCCCCCCTTCAACACCTCCACTCTGCAACAACACCCTGCAACATCCCCCCCTCCAACATCCCTACCCCCACCCCGTTCAACACCCACACCCTGCAACACCCCACCCACCTTTAAGACCCTCCCCCTGCCATCCCCCCCCTCCCCCGGCAACACCCTCACCACCCCCTTCACAGGATAATCTTCGGCAGTGTTGCAATTTTAGCTACTTTCCCGCCAGATCTAGAGGTATTTGCTTCGATCTACCGGCAACATTTTAACATCTAGCGGCATGAATTCTAGCGATATTCTGGAGGTTTGAGCCATTTTAGAGCAATTTTCTAGAGGTTGTGGCATGATTCTAGCGATTTTCGGTATTTATTTACTATCTAGCGGACATCATTTGGTAACCCTGATCTTCGGTGAGAGTTGTGCAGCTATTCTCCACACAGCATACCTCACCCCCCCCCCCCCCCCCACCCCAACCCCCACCCCCTACCCCCCTAAACCCCAACCCCCTAACCACACCCCATACACCCTCACCCCTACACCTTCACCCTACAACCCCCCCCACCCCTATACCCTCACCCACCACCAACACCCCCACCCCCTAAACCCTCACCCACCAACACCTTCACCCCTACACCCCCACCCCTATACCCTCACCCACCAACACCCCACCCCCTACACCCCCACCCCTATTCCCTCACCCACCAACACCCCCACCCCTATACTCTCACCCACCAACACCCCCACCCCTATACTCTCACCCACCAACACCTTCACCCCCTAAACCCCCCCCCCCATGCCCCCCCCCCCTAACACCCCCCACCCCTATGCCCTCACCCACCAACACCCCCACCCCTATATACCCTCACCCACCAACACCCCACCCCTAAAACCCTCACCCACCAACACCTTCACACACACCCCCACCCTATACCCTCACCCACCAACCCCCACCCCTATACCCCCACCCCTATACCCTCACCCACCAACACCCCCACCCCCTACACCCCCACCCCTATACCCTCACCCACCAACACCCCCACCCCCTACACCCCCACCCCTAACCTTCACCCACCAACACCCCCACCCCCTACACCCCCAGCCCTATACCCTCACCCACCAACACCCCCTACACCTCCACCCCTATACCCTCACCCACAACACCCCCACCCCCTATACACCCCCACCCCTATACCTTCACCCACCAACACCCCACCCCCTACACCCACCCCTATACCTCACCCACAACACACCCCCACCCCCCCCCCCCCCCACCCCTATACCCTCCCCTCCCACCAACACACCCCCACCCTCTACACCCCCACCCCTATACCCTCACCCACCAACATCCCCACCCCCTACACCCCCACCCCTATACCCTCACCCACCAACACCCCACCCCCTACACCCCCACCCCTATACCCTCACCCACCAACACCCCCACCCCCTACTTCCCCACCCCTATACCCTCACCCACCAACACCCCCACCCCCTACTTCCCCACCCCTATACCCTCACCCACCAACACCCCCCACCCCCTACTTCCCCCCCTATACCCTCACCCACCAACACCCCCACCCCCTACACCCTCACCCCTATACCCTCACCCACCAAAACCCCCACCCCCTACACCCCCACCCCTATACCCTCACCCACCAACATCCCCACCCCCTACACCCCCACCCCTATACCCTCACCCACCAACATCCCCACCCCCTACACCCCCACCCCTATAACCTCACCCACCAACACCCCCACCCCCTATACCCTCACCCACCACACCCCCACCCCTATACCCTCACCACCACACCCCCCCCCCTACACCCCCACCAAACCTATACCCTCCCCCTACACCCCCACCCCTATACCCTCACCTACCAACACCCCACCCCCTACACCCCCACCCCCTATACCCTCACCCACCAACACCCCCACCCCCTACTCCCCCACCCCTATACCCTCACTCACCAACACCCCCACCCCCTACACCCTCACCCCTATAACCCTCACCCACCAACACCCCCACCCCCTACAACCCCCACCCCTATACCCTCACCCACCAACATCCCCACCCCCTATACCCTCACCCACCAACACCCCCCACCCCTATACCCTCACCCACCAACACCCCCACCCCCTATACCCTCACCCACCAACACCCCCACCCCCTACACCCCCACCCCCTATACTCTCACCCACCAACACCCCCACCCCCACCCCCTACACCCCCCCCCCCCCCCTATACCTTCACCCACCAACACCCCCACCCCCCATACCCCCCCCCACCAACACCCCCCCCCCCCACACCCCCACCCCCTACACCCTCACCCCTATACCCTCACCCACCAACACCCCCCCCCCCCTACACCCCCCCCCCCCTATACCCTCACCCACCAACACCCCCACCCCCTACACCCTCACCAGATGCAGTATTCTGGAGGAGGTTGATAGGATGTGTTCCACTTTACAGTTCAGATAGTCGAAGAACTTGGATAAGTCAGTAGAGTTAGGGGATAGATAAACAGCACATACTGTACATATTTAAGTTGAGAGTAACAGAAAAGTTTGAGCCATAGACTTGATAATTTAGAAGTCGAAGTCGGGAATACAAGAGCAAGTGAGCTTGTGCACATATACACAGCATCCACCTTTGGCTTGGGAATTGGGATAGATATAGTAGGAGGATACATAGAAGGGGCTGCTGGCAGTTGCTTCAGACACCTGAGTCTCAGTGAGGAAAAGAAGATAATTTTGTTTGAGGAGAGTTGGTGTTCAACAGAGGGAAAGTTAGAGGAAGGGCCGCGAATGTTACATAAATTGATAGTAAAAGTGACAGGCCGTGATCCAGAGCATTTTCATAGGTCGTCTACCGAAGGACGGTTACCCCCCCCCCCCCCCCTCTCCACACACACACCACCACCCCCTGGGGGACGTCAAGGCATTAATTTATTGCAGTGTGCGTGTTTAGTGAAGTGAAATGAATATCATGAAAACTTTACATTCCAATGGTTGCCCCATCAAATTTACTAAGGGACTCACAGGTAGACAACTAATAAAAAGTGGCACTCCCCATCTCCTACCCCAGTAACCACTGTCAAGAAAGCTTCAGTACACATCTCTCTTCCATTGTGGCAACCGAAGCTTCACTTTGAAAAAAAAAAAAAAAAAAAAAATCTAATGCCACATTTCTTTCCTCAAATCTCCCTAAAAGTTGTGTTCAGACTGAGTTCACAATATCTCACATGTTTCGTTTTAAAGACCGATTCCCTGGTGTTTTGCAGTTCCCTGTTGTATACTTGTATTAGTGTGTGTGATGCTTCATATGTGGGCCAATCAAAACGATAATTACAAACGAGGGTTTCCGAACACAAGGGAAGGCCATAATTATCGTACGAATTATCCTCTAAACAAACCAGCATATTCTGCGGACAGAGATCATAGTGAAGCCTCGGACCACATCATAAAAGCTGATAATTTTTCAATATTGCTCAAGGGACTGGAGTTCTCGAAAAAGGGCTCCAGTCCTGACGCTATTCTTGACTAACAATTTGCTGGCTTAATAATCCAGTAGGGTTGATAGCAGATCTATATATACCGGTTGCATATACTGTATATACTTACCAGGCGATGGGAAACTTCCTTTCTAATGTACTGTACTAATACAATCGTGCCCCTAAAGGTTGCCATATGTCCTTTTAATCGACCACAAAATATCGCCATCTGTTGTTGCTATCCAGAACTAATAGTGGCGAAAATCTACGGGATCGCACTTCTCTTTCATTCATCCACGTTTGTGTATTCCCAAGTACTGTACTGTACAGTAATCACACATTTGATGTAATAGACAAGACCTACATTATGTAGCCTCTTATTTATCCTGTTACCACATCCATGTTCTCAAAAGTAATGTTCTCTGGCATGAACGAACTATATTATGCTGCATAGGAACATTTCACTATTGCTTTAGTTCACACATCACAGAAATAAAGTAGAATTAATAGATACTTTAATTGCTAATTGAAGGAACACTTAGTTTGGTAATTAAGTCTTACATACAAAGCATTACAAGAAATAATGCACGCTAACCATATGACCTTAGCTGTATTTATATCAAGGACAAATATATATAACATACCATAGACTACAGTAGATCTGGACTGGACACGAAAATGGAACTTTGCAGTAAGGGACCGTAAGTCGGAGAACGAACCCCCAAGTTCGAACCTCGAAACCGCGAAAATGTGATATTTTCGCGAGTTCGAGGTTCGAACTTTGGGGGTCGTTTTCCGATTTTGGGTCCCTTACTGCAAAGTTCCATTTTCGTGTCCAGTCCAGATCTACTGTAGTCTATGAACATACTTAACATACTTTATTATTTCATCCTATGTTTCGATTAATATATTTATTTCATTGTTCCACAGGAGAAAGGCATTGACTTCTAATAAAATTGATCCATGCGTCATCAGAGAGGACAACTATCCTACCTTATAAGTAACACTCCATTCTTAACATTAATAATTCATTATAAGCCCCAATATATTTGAATAAACTAATTAAAGCATATGGTCCTCCCGGGATTTGAACTCGGTATACCACACCCAGAACATAAGCATTCTAAACCATTACACCACCAACACAGCCAAACCTACATCCCTTATCCCCAACTAGATTGGTTAGGTTCTTCAATTTCCCTAAGAATGGCACGAGTCTAATATAAATGAAAATCGGTATTCAGAGAAATGACATCACCGACCCTTTCTTTCATGATTTCTTACTATTACTGTCGGAGTAAGAGGATATACACAGGCCTATCCCAATGTTTAGCGAAGGCTATGATATGGTTAGTTATGGCTTGCTTATTCAAGATATTTAAAGAATCAATCGTTTTATGATAGCGAAAAGACCAGGGAACGAGTTGATTTGTGTCCGGAGCCAGGGTAAATTACTATTTACCAGCTGATTTACTTGAAATTATCAAGCAATATTACATATTATGTCACAGCAAAGATGCTTTCAGACCATGTCAGTGGCAGAATGGAAGATTACTGATTGACTTAGAGCATACCAAACATTGATTTGTCATTCACAAAACCAATAGCTGTCTCGTGTAGTTTTGAAAGCTGATTACTAGTTCGGCTTTTATATATTTAGACATTCCTGGTAACATTAGAAACTATCTATTAACCCCATCTGTACCGAGATGTCTTTTTAGATTTATTCTAGCTATAGGCCTATTTACACAATGTTATGCAGTTAAAGAAAGATCAGTGGTAGAAAAAAGGGTTAAGCGAGATAGCTCGAGCTTGTTAATTGCTGGTTGCCCTTTTTAGACTTAATAAAATCGTCTAATAGTTGCCAGAATAGAATGAAAAAAAAAACGTCGCCGGTAGAGAAGGGGTTAATACATACCAGACACCAATTGTATACCGTTGAATACATAACCCTTCTTTCTACTCCAACCTTGATATAAATGACTTTGCAACAGAAAGTCAATTATAACAATGGCAAACCCAGTTGTCCTTGTCTGCAAAGGACCGAGAATGCAAGTTTGTATTACGTGTACCAGGAGTCAATAAGTGTTCAGGAACCAGACTATGTATATTAACCCCTTCACCACCATGACGTAATTTCCATCATATTATGGTTAGCATTAGACGATTTTCTGTACCTTACACTCAACATCTAGGACTCAAAATGGTTAATATGGTATCAATAAACTCTCTGCACAACATAGGTCCTTCTTAAACTGCATATAATCGTCTAAGTTTAGTCACAGTAAAAGGCAAAGAGGCGTCATGGTACTGAAGGGGTTAAATGCCATAGAGCTTGCCCTAAAGCTTACTAGACGCTAACGCCATCTGTTGTTGATATCCGTCAGAATTACGTCAAAAAGTGGTGGGGTCCCAATTACTCAATATCTACTATAACTGGCACTTTCAGGGGGTTGCTTGATAGCCTTTAAAGTCTTATTTTAACTAATATTGTTCAGTAGTCCAACCATGACGGAAGTGATAGCAGGGTCCCTTCTCAGTCCTCACAGCCGTCTTCGCCCTTCCCTCGGTACTCAAGAGTCCTCAACACCATAACTCTGTTTTTAGCTGTGTTTAAGGTATTTATTCTCACATTGATAAATGTTTACCTATGGTCCCGTTAAAATATCCTCAAGTAACCTATTAAAAACTGGGTTATACTGATGTTTTGGACCGACAGTTAGCCCATTGATCTTTTTAGGCCTAATAGGTTCGGTAGAGCATATACATCATTGCTATATATGTCATTAAGAGCTGAAATGTATTATAAGGGAGAAAGAAAAAAAAAACGCTAAAATACATAGGCCTATACAGTATATTTATATACTGTAAAACAATAAGTTTTTCAGCCAGTACCCAACCAGCGGGGGTGTGGGGGCGGCAGCCCCCACCCATATACTAGGTTAGGTTAGGTTAGGTTGTTAAGTTAGGCTAATAGCACATAAAAAAAACAAAAAACAAAAACAAAAGTAACCCAACCAGCGGGGGTGTGGGGGCAGCAGCCCCCACCCATATACTAGGTTAGGTTAGGTTAGGTAAGGTTGTTAGGTTAGGCTAATAGCCTAGCCTAGAACATTAAAAAAAAAAAAAAAAAAAAAAAAAAAAAAAAAGTCTAGGCCTAACCCAACCAGCCGGCGTGTGAGGGCGGCAGCCCCCACCCATAATACTAGGATAGGTTAGGTAAGGTTGTTGGGTTAGGCTAATGTCTTCCCAAAGTTGACTATTTTTATATCATGAGATATTAGGCTACCCACTCCACCCCGTGAAATCCGAGCCAGCTTTAGTCAAAAGTTGGCTCGGGTATTCACAAAATTGGGTTGTATGGGTTTGCAATTTGGGAAAACCCGAGCCAAGTTTTGATCCAAAACGCTATATTATTGTATTTTTACGCTTTTAACCCCTAAGTGTTTTTAGATTGTTGGATAATGGGTAAATACTCACTTCCGCTCCTCTTCAGTATAAAACAACACTATATCTGAAGGAAAAAATACAAAAAACAAAGTAAAACTTACTGAAATCGCTGTCGGTCCAAAAAGTCAGGTTTACCAAAAACGGTTCAGGGGACTGGTTAGAACTTGTAGGATGTTTAATTGAATGTCGGAAATCAGTATTTACTGAGAAATAACAGTCTTAAAATGCGCTATGGGTCACCCAGGGTCCCAGGTAAACAATGACTAGTTCGGGCAAAAATGTTATGTTATGTTATGTTATGTTATGTTATGTTATGTTATGTTATAATATATAATACAGGGTGTCCATAAAGTCTCTTTACAATTTAAAATATTTATTACAAAAGCAAATGAACAGACAAATATGTGGAAATTATTACAAAATGAGGAGTAGATATTGAAGTTATTTTTGCCTCATTTAGTACACCTCTACATGGGCACCATTAGTTGCACGAAGCACATCAAGACGGTACTCGATTTCTTGCCATGTTCGCTGTAGCATAGCCTCATCAATGGTCGCAATGGCATCAGTGATCTTTTGCTTTAGGTCAGTGATGTCCCGTATCTCTGTTCGATACACGATATCTTTAACATAACCCCATAGAAAGAAGTCCAGGGGAGTGATATCTGGTGAACGAGGTGGCCAGGGAATCGGGCCATACCGGTCAATATACAGGAGGCGCTACAATATAGGTAGCAAAATTCTAATGGTAGTTTTGGGTTCCTATCATCATATGCTTCATTTGGTCAATTTAAAGATGATGTAATTAAATTGCTAAAAAATCGTTTCGATTGTTTTTATGTAGTTTAGAGTTGTGTAAGGGTGTTTTGATGTGTGAAAATAGGCGTAAATGCATATTTACCCATTAAACATCAATCTAAAAACACGTCCCTTCACTCGCGAAAAATAACTATTTGGCCATAACCGTTTGCCGTTGGATACACAATATGTAGAGGGGGGGGGGGGGGGGGAAACCTCCTCCTCTCCCCCCCCCCCCAAGATTTATTGAAATCGTCATATATTTAAACAGTAGGGGCAAAAAACAAATTTTCCCCAACGCTTCTTCTTCTTCACGGCGGATGTAAACAAAGCCACCCGCCTCTTGCGACGTAGGCGATATAGGGGATATTTTGTTTTTTTCAGGATCAGTAATAAATTTTACGGGCATTTAGACACATATAGGAATGAAATACATGGTATAAGAAACCTGTAGGCCACGATAAAATCGATGTATGAATTTAATTACATCATCTTTATATTGTCCCTTCATTTCTATATACTTTTTATCCCCGGGGAAAACAAAAAATCTTGGGATTTTTCTTTTATTTTCTTGGGATTTTTTGTTTTGGTCATTAACCTAACTAAAAAACCTAACCTAACCTAACCTAATAGCCCCCAAATACATTTAGGTTAGGTTAGGTTAGCTTTTTGGTTAGGTTAAAAAAAAAATAAACAAAAATCCAAGAAAAAAATAAAAACCCCCAAGATTTTTTTTTTTTTTCCCCGGGGATAAAGAGTATATAGAAATGAAGCATATGATGATAGGAACCCAAAACTACCATTAGAATTTTGCTACCTATATTGTAGCGCCTCCTGTATATTGACCGCCATACCTTCCAATCCACCGGTACGAATTGACGGACGTGACGGTGGATCTTTTCCATACTTAGTTCTGTAGTTTCGCTGAGTCTGCGTATCCGATTTTGTTTCAATAAACCATGATACACATTGTGCTTTCGGTATATATTAAGCAAACCACCCACCAATTTTCATGACAATTTTGAAATGCATGTTGGAATCCCTATAAACTGTACTTCATTTTTATGTAAGTTTAATAATTTGGAAAAATCAATAAGTTAGAAAATTAACATTGAAAATGATGTGTAAAAAGTCTCCCATAAACGGCGGCCCGCTATGTTATTGTAGTTTGCGGCCTAATTTCGTCTGTTCATTCACTTTCTCCTTAATTGGACCCCCTATGAAGTACAACAGATTATGATGACATAAGTGACGGGTGTTTAGAGGGGGCAGAGCTCCCCCTTCAACATATTACGTGTCCCACAGTAACTTCTATTATATAAACAACCCAAGAATTTTCACATATTTTTTAAATTTCATTTAGGATGTAATATAACCTATACTCCATGTTAAAATAAGTGTCAACCCTCGAAAAATTCTATTAAGGAAGATACAGAATCTAGAACCTGTAACCTGTAACGATATTTGTTCAGGGTTTACCTCCCCATAGACGGCACAGAACACGACTCGGCGGACCTCTTTCTCCCTGCCTTTCAGTCTAATTAACACTAGGAATTTACCTAATTTTCTATCCAATGTACTATCCAACCAGCGGGGGTGTGGGGGCGGCAGCCCCCACCCATAATACTATGTTAGGTTAGGTAAGGTTGGTAGGTTAGGCTAAAATCTTTAATGTTGCTTAATTGTTGGATAATGGATAATGAGCTTGCTGGGCAAGTTCATTTCTATCCCGTGTATCATCCAACAACTTTTGCCAAACTTTACTGGGTTTTTTTTTTTTCATTTTTGGGGTTTCTTAAGTTGAAAAACAAGAAAACCTGAGCCGACTTTTTTTTTTGCCACTTTCTGACTTTTATGAAGCTGAAAAATCTTAAAATCCCAGCCAACTTTTGCCAATACTTGGCTCGATTTGTTTTCATTTTGGGGTTTTCTTAAGTTGAAAAACAAGAAAACCCGAGCCAACTTCATTATTGCACTTGTTGTCTTTTATGCAGCTGAAAAATCTTAAAATCCGAGCCAACTTTTGCCAAAACTTGGCTTGGGTTTTTTCATTTTGGGGTTTTCTCAAGTTGAAAAACAACAAAACCCGAGCCAACTTCTTTTTTGCACTTGCTGTCTTTTATGCAGCTGAAAAATCTTAAAATCCGAGCCAACTTTTGCCAAAACTTGGCTCGGGCTTTTTCGTTTTGGGGTTTTCTCAAGTTGAAAAACAACAAAACCCGAGCCAACTTTCATCATAAAAGCCATTATATCGCCTTTTTATGTCTTTAACCCCACATTTTCCCTGATCTTCATAGCCCTCGCCACTATCAGGCGCCGTGTCTTAAATTAAGATCGTTGGATAAAGGGGAAAACGATTTTTGCGGAGGTTGAAACTAATGTCAATCACTATACAGTATATTGATGCAAATAAACTAAAACTAAAAAAAAAAATAATGAAAATAATTGGTGGGTGGTTTCCTTAATATTTTCCGTGCTTTCTCTTGAGGAGTAGCCATTTTTATAGGGGTTCATGGAAAAATGTTATGTTAATACCACGAATTTTCCGAGTGTTTTTTATAAAAGAAATTGTTCATTTGCATCAATATAATTATAGTGTTTGTAATTAATTAGAAATCTCGGGAAAACCTATTTTCCCCATTAGGCCTATTGATCGATGTTGAGACACACCCCCGATAGTGATTTGAAAAGACATTAGCCTAACCAAACTACCTTACCTAACCTAACTTAGTACTATGGGTGGGGGCTGCTGCCCCCACACCCCCGCTGGTTGAGTACTAATCCCTTAGTAAATAAAAACAAAAATTGGCTGTCGATTATACGAAGGTGAAGGGAAGTCGATGAAGTCTACGGTATTTACTATGCAATCTTCAGCTTTGATTGTACATTGATAACGGGAAAGTACCGTATTGACAACCTTGTTACGAAAAAGAAATTTTAGTACCATACTTTTTGATTAGGTTTTGCCGAGGGTTAAAAAAAAAATGCTTTTGATCTTTACAGCATATAGGTTCAATATTGATCTTTACAGCATATAGGTTCAATATTGATCTTTACAGCATATAGGTTCAATATTGATCTTTACAGCATATAGGTTCAATATTGATCTTTACAGCATATAGGTTCAATATTGATCTTTACAGCATATAGGTTCAATATTGATCTTTACAGCATATAGGTTCAATATTGATCTTTACACGCATATAGGTTCAATATTGATCTTTACAGCATATAGGTTCAATATTGATCTTTACAGCATATAGGTTCAATATTGATCTTCAAATATATCAACAAAATTCGTGGTATTAAAATAACATTGAACCGGGTTCATTTAACACTACCTACTGTATTTCATCACCAGGGTACCTGAAATATACAAATGCAATGTTATTAATAACTTTGATAACCACCGAGTACATACAACAAATCTGATTAAAATATCTCATCAATTGCCTTGGTAGTAATTTTTTTAAATTGTAAAGAGACTTTATGTACAGTATATATTATATTATATTATATTATATTATATTATATTATATTATATTATTATTATATATTAGGGTTAGGTTAGGTTAACCTAATCTAATCTAATCTAATCTAATATAATAATTGTACATTTTGGGCAGTGGGCGGGGCCGCGCGTATGTGGCGGCGTACAGACCCTCCCGTAAAACATAGCGCATTTTAAGACTTTTATTTCTCAGTAATACTGATTTCCGACCTTCAATTAAACATCCTACAAGTTCTAACCAGTCCCCTGAACAGTTTTTAATAGGTTACTTGAGGATATTTTAACGGGACCATAGGTAAATTTTTACCTCACGCTTTTACAGTAGGTGAGGGAAATTGTGGGGTATATTGGTTACATGATGGGTTGGGGGGGGGCGCTGACCCCCCCACCCATGACTTATTGTCATTAGGTTGCCGGATCTTTGAGTATAACTAAATAAGTTGGTCACCAATTATTTTGCAATATTTGAAAACAAATATGGATTTTATATGCTCTAAACATAATATGAAAATGTTTTTTAAGCCTCGGCAAAACCTAATAAAAATATCTATTTATCTATCTATCTATCTATATGCTCAGGCCCATTTTGGGGGTAGCCGACTCAAGACAGAGCAAGAACAGGGAAAACACAAAACAACATAAAACAACAAATAAACATAGATATAAAGCACAAACTCGCACACATCCAGGTCACCCAGGAGAAGATCCAGAGACCAGGGTCACCAAGGTCGCTCCAGCACTCCCCCGGCCCCCGACCACGACCTTCCTATAGACGGCACCGATTCGTACACACGCCATTTTCACCTGTCTCCCGAGGTCTGTCCACGATCTTTTTAGTCAACACTAACTCCACCTGCCCATAGGTTAGGTTAGGTTAGGTTAGGTTAGATTAGATTAGATTGTGCATCCGCTTGATCAGGAATTCGCTCGAAGTGATTCGCATTCGTATTTACAGATACGGCCGAATACCGGTAGGCTACTAAATGGGCGCCGGCCCAACCGCCATGTTGTATCCCACGTAGGCCTACTACTGTAGGTACTACAGACACATTGTAGGCGTTAGGTGTGGATTAGGCTTGTATCCAATGTACTAGGTCTATGTTACTGGATATTTATGATTTAAATAAGTGCTATGTTTTCGATAAATCTGGTTATATGGCTTTGCAATTAGGGAAATCATGAGCCGATTTCCGACATTTAGTTAGTCTTTTTCGATTCTCAAAATACGATCCAAGTTTTGCCAAAATTTGGCTTGAGTTTTCCAAAATTATGCTTTTTGGGGTTTGCAATTTAGGGAAACATGAGCCAAAATTCTAAATTAGGTTACTGTAATTGGTTTACTCTTAAAACTCGCAAGATCCGAGCCAAGTTTTGCCAAAACTTGGCTCGGGTTTTCCAAAATTCGGGTTTTATGGCTTTTCAATTTCGGGAAACCTGAGCCAAATTTCTAAATGAGGTTACTGTAATTTTGTTGTCTACAAACTCTCAAAATCCGAGCAGGCTTTGGCCAAAACTTGGCTCGGGTTTTCGAAATATTGGGTTTTAGGCCTTTGAAATACCTTAAAAACCGAGCCAAGTTTTGCTAAAATAAGTTTTAATCGCCATTTTACGCATTTAACCCCTCATTTCCCCTGTACTTCATAGCACTCCCCACTATTGGGCGGCGTGTATTAAGATCGTTGTATAATGGGGAAAACGGTTTCGCCGAGGGTTGTAATTATTTCCAAACACTATATATTGATGAAAACTAACAGGGAAAAATAAAAAAATCCATGGGAAAATTGGTGACCATCTTATTTAGTTTTTCCGATCTTTGTTTTGGCGAGTAACAGCTATGGTGGGTGAGTCACGCTCGCGCCATTTATTGGGTGAATCGCGCCTGCCACATAGCGGCATCCTACAAAACATTAAGGTAAAGTAGACGGAATGCTTTGTTTGCGGTCGGGACTTTTTTATTATTTTCGGTGTTATTGGGTTTTTTCAAGTTGTCGATAACGAAATTCGGAAAATTTCACTATTAACACTCAAAGAGCGGGTGCTGGAGTATATTTGACAGTGCCGCCCAGCGGGGGGTTTTACCGTAAACGAGCTTGTTTCCGTGCTCGTTTTCATGCATAAACAAAAGCCAGAGCGTAATACAAGTATGTATCCCTGAAAGGGCATTAATTCAGCTTTCCAATGACACCAGAACCATCCTTCTACGATCACTGGTTGTCTTGCAACGATCGTGCAACCGAAGGGCAAAATTGGTAAAATACGGTCATTTCCTTACATTATTACGTGTGAAACGAGTGAGAGAGGGTGAAGTACAAAGGAGTACATCTCAGTAGCTCCACGGCCACCGTGGCGAGCGGTCATGAGGTAACCTACGCTCCTCCCACCGCTCCGCTCTCTCTCGGAGCACATTACGTACTGAAAATTGCACTCAACAATAGCCGGGCCCCGCCACATAGGCCACATTTATTTCACTCGACAATAGCCGTGCGCCGCCAGTTAAGGGTTAATGTCACTAATTTTCCCATGGATGTTTTTATTTTTCTCTTAGTTTTGATCAATATACTGTAGTGTTTGGAAATTATTACAAGCCTCGGAAAAACAGTTTTCCCCATTATACAACGTTCTTAAGACACGCCGCCCGATAGTAGGGAGGGCTATGATTTGAAGACATTAGCCTAAGCTAACACCCTTACCTGACCTATCCTAGTATTATGGGTGGGGGCTGCTGCCCCCCCCCCCCCCCACTGGTTGGGTAAAAAAAAAAAAAAAAAAAAAAATTGGCTGTCGATAATACAAAGGCGAAAGAAAAGTCGGGATGGATGTAGTTACCAGGTGTACCACTACTGACATACAACATAAATCATCTATAAATACTTATAATAAAATAGATACTTATAAATTTATAATACTAGGTTAGGTTAGGTTGTTTGGTTAGGGTAATGTATTTTTGTATCCAAAGGCAGTTGTAATAGACGGGAACATGATGGTGAGCGTCCGCGTAGTGTAAACAAGACGGGCGGTACACCCGGTAACTACATTCTTGCCGAAAAGTCTCTGAAGTCTACGGTGTTTACTCTGCAATCTTCAACTTTGATTGTACGTTGATAACAGGAAAGTACCGTATTGACAACCTTGTTACGAAAATTAAATTTTAGTAGCATACTTTTATATTAGTTTTTGGTCAATATACAGGAGACGCAACAATATTGGTAGCAAATTTCTAATGGTAGTTTTGGGTTCCTATCATCATATGCTTCATTTCTATATACTTTTTATCCCCGGGGAAAAGAAAAAAAAAAATCTGTTTTTTCTTTTTTTTTTCTTGGATTTTTTTCTTTTTTTATTAACCTAACCAAAAAACCTAACCTAACCTAACCTAAATGTATTTGGGGGCTATTAGGTTAGGTTAGGTTAGGTTTTTTGGTTCGAAGTGGCTACGGGACACCACCAGTGGTGTCCCGCAGCCCAGCCAGTGAGCCTGGGCTACGGGACACCACTGGTGGTGTCCCGTAGCCCAGCCTGGGCTGCGTGACACTACCAGTGGTGTCTCGCAGCCCAGCCACACTGGGTAGGCTATGGGACACCACCACAAGTGTTCCACGTATACAAAGCTTGATTTTATAGCTAAATTTGTTCATATCGTATTTCCATCTATTGTTTCTTAGTTTAAACACGTGCCCTTTGATCCTACCAGGTTACCTCACAACAAAGTCTTTGTAAATCGTTGTTATAATATACCCCTCACATTTTTTCTCCTCCAAGCTTGGGAAATTGAGATTCTTCAGTGTGTGTGTGTGTGTGTGTGTGTGTGTGTGTACAAATGAATGGTAACGGTGTGGATGGAAATATTTAAGAATGGGTTTGTGAATGAAAGTGCGAAATGTTTCTGTGATTGTGAATATAAAGGTGTGTTTGTGAAAGTGTGTGTGTGAGCATGTGGTTGTATGTTTGTGAGTAGAATTATACATGGCAGGGTAGGTGCTTTTAATAGTGAATCCTTGTCCACTTGTAAATGAAAATGTGTGTGTGTGTGTGTGTGTGTGTGTGTGTGTGTGTGTATAATATATATATATATATATATATATATATATATATATATATATATATATATATATATCTGCCATGGTCAGGTTACATACAGACATAGGGAAGATAAAGATTGGGAAATGAGTGAGACAGGGCGACACGATCTCACCTACGGTTTTCAAGTGATCTTTAGAATGTGTTCATGAAAAAAGGAATACATACAGATGCGGAATGCCTTAACCACTTCGAATTTGCAGATTACAAAACAGAACACCTTACCTTGTTGCTTTTAATGCTCCCGAAACCCAATTTTTCCATCTTACTACCCGTCCGGAACCGCCAGAAGACTATCGCTTATACTTCAACAATACAAACCTCAATCATTCATCTTCTCGGTTTCTCTTTTTCTTCTACTCTTACTTAGAATGACCATATTACCAGTCTTGCTAAGGCAGCCTCCCAGAAGCTGGATGTGCTCAACCGCCTCAAGGAGTTCTTTACCCATGCCTAGCTTCTTGCTCTGTACAAGGGCACAGCGCATACACACAAAGTTTGAAGCAATTTAAGTCCTAGGAAGAGTGAAAGACTGATTCTGGGAGAGAGTTCCAGAACTCAGCAGTTGAATAGAAGAAAGACTGTACCCTAGTACCAAACATATATAAATTCAATAATGTCCAACTCCAATATCCTTACAGTTATATTTTAGCAACTACTATTAATTATCAATCGAGATCGAGAGATTACTACCTCCTCTCCCCAAAAGTGAATATATATATATTATTACATATAATATATATAATGTGTTTAAGGTGTGTGTATGCGTGAGTGCGTGCGTGTGGGAGTCTGCAGAAAGCCGTTTGGCGCACACAAGGCAGATCCCTCTCACACCCAACCCAGAGTTGGAAAGCGTGGCAAAAAATTGAGATGGAGAGAGGGGATCGAGAAAAACTGCTGGGCACTAGGGAAACATGACATGCAGATTGGCAAAATCACGAGAGTCACGGAAAAGGTTATGCGAGGCCTTTTGTGCTTATATATTCCGTGTGTGTCTCCAGAGTTCGGGTCCCAGGGATGACCACATTGATTAATTAATTGCATTACCTACAAATATATGGTTAGTGGGTTTGGTGAAGGTACATATGCAGTATATATATATATATATATATATATATATATATATATATATATATATATATATATATATAAAGCAAAATTTATCAAATGTAAACAAACAGAACCTACACACTGGGTGTGTGGGTCCTGGAAAAAACAATATTGCGATATATTCGCTATCATTGAGCCTCAGTAAATTTGTCATGTCCCCTTTTAAATCACACTTGCCCATTTGATAATATCTTCTCTAACCCTACTCCTCCTTAATGGATGTAGGCCTAATGTGTTCAATCTTTCTCAATATAAGAACATAACGAAATGAGAGTCTGCAGAGAGCCGATTGGCCCACACAAGACAGTTCCCTCTCACACCCAACCCTAATTACAAGGCCTAATTATAGGCTCAGCTCACTAATACCATGAGGATCGACCTCACCAAAACGGTCAGAGGACAGACAATGAGGGTCTGTCAAGCGCCGATTGGCCCACACCCGGTAGATCCCCCTCACACCCAACCCATCTCGTCCATATGCCAATCTATTTTTTCTTAATGCTCTCTATAGTTCTTGATTCCACTATAACACTTGGTAGCTTATTCCACCTATCTACAACTCTTGTTACCAAACCAATATTTGCCTATATCTTTTCTGAAATGAAAAATATCTAATTTGAAACCATTTGTTCGAGTTCTTTCGCTATCACTGAACTTGAATACGTAAGGAAGATTTCTATCATGTGTAAGGTCCTAGGACTTACATATAAGAACATAAGAACATAAGAAAACGGGAGTCTGCAGAAAGCCGATCAGCTCATATAAGGCAGATCCCTCTCACACCCAACACTAATTCTAAGGCCTAATGATAGGCCCAACTCACTAACACCATGAGGACTGACCTCACCAAAACGATCAGAGGTCAACATGGGAAAACGGGGGTCTGCAGAGCGCCGACTGGACAACAACCGACAGATTCCACTCCACCCAACCTCCATTATAAATAATAAATAGAGCATTAGGATAACACCATAGAGGATTTTTTTAGACTAAATATATGGATTCATATGGTAATAGTTTGTTCTCGGACCTACATCAAGTGCTTGATTTATTACCAAGATAGTTTGAAATAGTATTAGTAAATAAGGTGAATATGGGCATTACTCTAATCAAGAAGGGTTGGGTGTGAAAGGGATCTGCCTTGTGTGGGCCAATTGGCTTTCTGCAGACTCCCATTATCTTAGGTTGTTCTTATGTTATGCTCTCTCTCTCTCTCTCTCTCTCTCTCTCTCTCTCTCTCTCTCTCTCTCTCTCTCTCTCTCTCTCTCTCTCTCTCTCTCTCTCTCTCTCTCTCTCTCTCTCTCTCTCTCTCTCTCTCTCTCTCTCTCTCTCACTACGTACATCATCCACGTTGGATCTAACGATGTCCAACGGACGCGGTCAGAGGAACTACTTTGCAAGTACCGGCGGCTGATCAGGTCCTTCAAGGAAAAATCTAATAGAATCTTAATTTCAGGAATTGTTCCCCGGATTGATGTAGAAAACCGATTCTACAACATAGCTACCAGTACAACTCGCCGACTAGCCAAACTCTGCAGGAAGGAGGACATCGGCTTTGTCGACACGTGGGATCATTTTTACTATGATAAATCTTTGTTTTCAGGAGATGGTGTACATCTCAATGAAGTAGGAGCTGCACGTCTTGGTCGTCTGCTGAACGATGCAGTCAAGGATTTCCGTTCAAAAAACGGGGTCAACCAGACCCCAGACAGGGTAGTATAAGTCAAATACGAACTGAAAATTCAGACAATGCACAATCGGTAACATCCAACTCTAATACTCTTAAGGTGTTTTATGTAAATGCTCGTAGCATACGCAATAAATTTTCAGATCTAGAGGAAATCGTGTTTACAGAACATTATGATATAATCGGCATTACAGAATCTTGGTTAAATACGGAAGACAGAGACTTTTTAGCCGAATATACGCTTCCTGGTTATACAATGTTTGAGAAAAGTCGGATCAATAGAAATGGAGGAGGAGTTCTGTTTTTTATAAAGGAAAGTCTTAATCCCGTCTTAATGTCAAAACCTCAAATTGCGAATATAGACATATCTTACGTACTATTAAATAATAAACGAGGAACTAAAATAACACTAGCTTTATTATACAGACCCCCATCTCAATCAGTGCAAACTGACAGTGAAATTTATGAACAAATTGCAGAAATAACTAACATACAAGATACCGTAATTCTTGGCGATTTCAACTTACCTGTGACTAAATTGGGCGATATTCTTACTTCACACTCTGGACACGACCTCTATGCTAACTTGCAAGAGAGTTCACTTTTTCAATTTGTACAATCTCCGACCCGTGGTAATAATGTGCTTGACCTTGTACTCGCAACAAAAGAAGAATTAATAGAGAATTTGAATGTTGGTGATGAATTCAGTAACAGCGACCATCGTACGATAACTTTCACTTTAAAGTTTACTAGTAACAAATCAAATAGCAGCATTGAGAAAGTCCCTAATTTCAAGAAAGCAAATTTTCATAAACTTAAATCAAAGCTTAAAGAAACTGACTGGAGCTTTCTGACTAACAATAACGACATAAATACATCTTTGGAGTGTTTCACAACCACTTACCGTAAGGCAGTGCAAGACTGCATACCATCGAAAATACGGCGTCCAGGCCATAATGATAAGCCCAAATGGTAGAATAAAGATATTTCAGACTGTCTGCTTGCTAAAAAATTTGCTAATGATAGATTAAAATCCTCACAAAATGACGAAGAAAGGGTGAAATTTGTAGAGCTACGACGCAAAGCCAAAAAGTTAATTAAGCAAAGTAAAAAGACCCTGGAGTTACATGTTGCGAATCAAAGTAAAACAAACCCGAAAGAATTCTATAGTTATATCAGAAAGAAAAAAGTAGTTACTTCAACTGTTGGACCGTTAGTCGATGAAAATGGAGAATACACCAAAGACGAAGTACAAATGAGTAATGCCCTCAATACCTTATTTGCATCAGTTTTTTACAACCGAAGACCTCAGTGATATCCCTACACCATCGCCGATTCAGATTGATAATTCAGATGTTCTAAGCAATATCACCGTTACAGAGAGAGAAGTATTGAATTGTTTAGATAAACTCAAGGTAAATAAAACGCCTGGACCTGATACAATCTCGCCTAGAGTTCTAAAGGAAGCTAAGGATGAGCTCTCCAAACCACTGACATTGCTATTCAATGAATCCTTGCAGTCTGGGACTATGCCTGATCAGTGGAAGCTAGCCAATGTAACACTGATATTCAAAAAAGGCAGCAAATCCCTACCCAGTAACTATCGTCCAATTAGCTTAACCTCAATTGTATGTAAAATGTTAGAAACGGTCATAAGAGACAGACTCGTAAATCACTTAGAGGCAAATAACTTACTTAAAGATACTCAACACGGCTTTCGTAAAAAGCGTTCCTGTTTAACAAACCTCTTAGACTTCTTCCACGATATCCTTAACCTCTACGATGAGAGTAAAGCTGTAGATATTATATACCTTGATTTTCAAAAGGCCTTTGACAAAGTTCCCCACAAACGTTTACTGCTAAAACTAAAAGCGCATGGAATACAAGACGGTGTGTTGAAATGGATAGAAAATTGGCTCAGCGACAGAAAGCAAAGAGTAGTCATAAACGGTAAGGCATCTAAATGGACCAATGTAAGTAGCGGGGTACCCCAGGGATCGGTACTAGGACCAATTCTCTTTCTAATTTACATCAACGACATAGATGAGGGTCTCACCTGTACAATCTCAAAATTTGCTGACGATACAAAAATTGCAAATAGCGTACTCTCAAAAGAACAAGTTGACGATATGCAACACAATCTAGATAAATTGTCATGTTGGGCCCAAATTTGGCAAATGAGTTTCAATGCGGATAAATGTAAAGTACTACATATCGGATACCTAAATGAGAAAGCAAACTATTCGATGAATGGCACTCAGCTTAGAATGTAAACAGAGAAACCGATCTGGGAGTAACAATATCGAGTAACCTAAAACCGAGTCAACAATGTTCAGAAGTTGTTAAGAAGGCAAACAAAATAATTGGCTTTATAGGCAGGTCATTTGAGCATAAATCCAAAGAAGTTATCCTCACCCTTCACAATTCCTTAGTCCGCCCTCTTCTGGAATACTGCGTTCAATCCTGGTGCCCTTATTACCAAAAAGATATAAACAAGCTAGAACGAGTTCAACGTAGTTACCAAAATGATACCTAGCCTAAAGAACAAACCATACGAAGAGCGTCTTAGAGAATTAAACCTATTTCCTTTAACCCAGCGCAGATTAAGAGGTGACTTAATTCAAGTGTTCAAAATCATCAAAGGCATCGACAATATGAACTGTAGTAAGTACTTCACTATTGACCAATCTAATTACACGCGGGGAAACGGTTGCAAAATTATTGGTAAATCTTTTAACTCACACGAATCTAAGAATTTCTTCTTCAATCGAGTTGTCAACTTGTGGAATGGGCTTCCCCGAGACGTTATAGACTGCAGCACCGTTGATTCATTTAAACTCTGCTTAGACAAATATCTTGCATCAAACCCGCGACTGACTGCGTTTGTAAATGAATAACTTTATTTTATTCCCCCCTCAGTTACTAACCCATCTGTCCCCTACTAACTTCCTAATCCTGCCACGGACATTAGTTCTAGGGCAGTAGTTCCCTTTCCAATGTTCCCTTACCCACTCTAAACCACTGTTTGGACACTTGATCCTCAGTGTTTTGGAGGACAAGCAGCCTAGAAGGGTCACTAGACCTGTTGTTGCTTGATTTCCTTTGTACTCCTTTGTACTCTCTCTCTCTCCTCCTTTGTACTCCTCTTCTAAGCAGCATGTGCCAAAGTACATACCGTATATAAATTCAATAATGTCCAACTCCAATATCATTACAGTTATAGTTAAGTAACTTTTAACTAATTACCTCTTCTACCCATATATATATATATATATATTATTATATATACATACATACATTCATACATACAATACGTACATATTCTTAACAGCACGTTAGCATCCACTATTAAATATTCAGTTAAATATAGAAATTGTATCAACTAAGAAAAGAGGTAGTGGGGAATGGGAGGAGTACCAATTAAATGTGATTAGAGGATCCACCTGGTCCTCTATTCACAGATTATACTCCTCCCACTCACCAATAATCTATTTTTGTTCTAATGCTTCACCCATTGTATATTTTAATACACACACACACACACACACACACACATATACTGTATATATATATATATAATGTGTGTGTTTGTGTGTGTGTGTTATAAACATTATAATAATTATTAGTTGTGACGGACTGACTTATTAGTTAATATTGCTATCATATTGCTAGAAAGACGAATATGTGGAGGAAATAATGATAGAGGTGTTTTAAGTGGATGAAAGGTATCAATAAGAGAGATATGTATATGGTATTATAGCTTAGTAACCTGCCTTTTGTCTCCTTCATACACAGAAATGAAGAAGAAAAAATAAGAAAATGGGAGCCCGCATAAAGCCGATTGGCCCACACAAGGCAGATCCCTCTTCTCCCAACCCATCTTGTCCATATGTCTATCTAATTGTATTTTGAAGCTCTCTATCGTTCTTGATCGCACTATGGCGCTAGGTAGCCTATTCCATAGGTATATACAAACTCTTACCACACCACTATTTACCTATATTTCTTGAAACGAAAAGTATCCCATTTGAAACCATTTGAGTTTTCTAGCTATCGCTGAGCTTCAGTACATCTTTCATATCCCCTGTATTTAGCCTATCTCACTTACCCACTTGAACACCTCTATCATATCTATCATATCATATATAACTCTGCGTCTTTCTAACGAATGTAAGCCTAGCTTCTTCAACCTGTCTTCATATGGAAGATTTCTAATATTACAGTCTTCGTGGTTCAATGCATAAGTGTGTTGATTTTCGGTGTGAGCATCCTAGGTTCGAATCCCCGGACTGCCACATGTGTTTGTTAATTTCATTAATCGAGTTTAGAAGTAAAGTTGGTTGGTGGAGAAAACATAATAATTACAGATTATTTGTTGTCATTCTTAGTTGTACTCTCTCCAAGGAATCTATGTTCATTCTCTAATAGGGATTCCAATTTTGAACAGCATAATTCATGTGTAGTCTCACTAACGCTAGATAAAATTTCAAGATTACGTCTGCTGTTCTGTTACTCACACTTCTAGATATACATCCAAGAACTCTATTTGCCGTATTTCGAACACTGATGCATTGATTTCTTGGTTTCAAATCACAGTTGACGATGATTCTCAAGTCTTTTTCATTATTTGAGTTAGTTATATCCACGTTATCGAAATTGTATCCTGCATTTCCTATCGATTTACTCAATTTGACTACACTGCATTTACCTACATTGAACTTCATCTGCCAGTTTACTACCCATTTGTGTAATATGTCTAAATCTATTTGGAGTGTTCCCATTTTAGTGTCATCTGTAAATTTACTGATTTTGCTAGTTATTCCAACATCAAGGTTGTTAATATATATATATATAAGTCTCACAAAGAAAAGGAGAACCAGCGTAGTAGCGAGCATCTTATATTTATTGGTTACCAAACGTTTCGGAGAAAACAGTCTCCATCTTCAGTGAATCTAAAATAAATGAAAGTTTACATAAGAAATAAAACAAATAATTACATATGGATGTGAAATATCAAGCAGTAAGGTTCGTATGAATATGAACCGAGAAGAGTTAAACATAATAAAACAAAAACTATGTATTAAGAGAACAGCATTAAGCTAAACTTAAACAAATAATACTAATAAGAGAGGGTATACAATAAAGTACGAAAAGAAAATGGAAGGATATTTACTGAGTGAAAAGTTGTTGCAGTGGCCGTGTTGTTCAGGCTAGGCTTTAATTTATTTATATAGATTGATTCTGAGGTGATAAGGTCACAGCGTGAATGGCATGTGTTTAGTATCTGGAAGTCTGTGGAAGAGAAAGGGTGATCAAACTGGTGAGAGTGATCGCGGATAGCAGAAGTGGAAGGCTTAGAAATCAACCTGCCTGTTCGAATGGATTTACCTTGGTGCTCCCGGATACGGTGAAGCAACCAACGTGAGGTGCAACCCACGTATCTAGCAGTACAGCTAGAACAGGTGAACTGGTAAACCACATTGGAATGGAGGTTCATAGGAAGAGAAGAAATATGTTTGAGGATAAAAGATAAAGTAATTTTCAATCTCTCCTCTAGATCCTTATCTGAGCGAGAGAAGGAAGTGTTATCTCTAGGTTTGGACTTTGCTCTCCCATAAAATTTATTCTTATATGATCTTTAAACTTAATTGCCAACTTATGTTGTGAAATAAATTTGCTACACTAGGTATAGATATGTTTATTTCTTATTGGCATGAAAAGATCCGTAAGTACTCTTAAAGAACTGTAATATATATAAGCAAAATTGGACTTATGTATGGCACAATATCTCAGCTCTAGCTAGAAATTCTGTTAATCAATATTGTAAGCAGATTAACGACACGGACGATGGTAAGAATGACATTCACACGGTTTTAAAGTCCCTTAAAGAAGATGATACTATAGTGATTACTCGTCCTGACAAAGGTAGAGGAATAGTTATTCTTGATAAAGATGATTATGATTCTAAACTTAACCAAATTGTTACAGACACCTCTAAGTTTAAGTTTATCAAGGGTAATTGTTACAGACACCTCTAAGTTTAAGTTTATCAAGGGTAATTGTTACAGACACCTCTAAGTTTAAGTTTATCAAGGGTAATTGTTACAGACACCTCTAAGTTTAAGTTTATCAAGGGTGATTTACCCTCCACCGTATTAAAACATGAAGACCGTCTCAACAGAACACTTCGCTCCCTTAAGGTCGACATTGTATGGATTTTTAAGGTACGCTTCAGGCTCTAAACCAGGTAACCCTCTATGGGCTTCCAAAAGTTCATAAACCTAACACCCCTTTACGCCCTATCATTTCTGCTACAGGCTCTTTTAATCATAATACAGCGAAATTCTTGGTCCCTATAATTTCCCCACTCACCACCAATCACTTCACGGTTGCCAATTCCGCAGACTTTGTCAAAGATATCACGTCCTTCAACTTCGATCACCCAGTCACTCTTGCTAGCTTTGATATAGAATCTTTATTCACAAATGTCCCATTACATAAGAACATAAGAACATAAGAAAATGGGAGTCTGCAGAAAGCCGATTGGCCTAAGCAAGGCAGATCCCTGTCCCACACAACCCCAATTACAAAGCCCAATTATAGGCTCAACACTCTAATACCCTGAGGATCATCTTACCAAAACGGTTAGAGATTAACGCAGGATTACGGGGTCTGCAGAGCGCTGATTGGCCCAACCCTGCTGATCCCCCTTCACACCCAACCCTTCTCGTCCATATGCTTATCCAATTTTATCTTAAAGCTCCCTATCGTTTTTAATCCCACTATAGCACTTGGTAGTCCATTCCACCCATCTACAACTCTGTTACCAAACCAATATTTGCCTATATCTTTTCTGAAACTAAATTTATCTAATTTGAAACCATTGGTACGAGTTCTTTCGCTATCACTGAGCTTTAGTACATTTGTCATGTCCCCTTTGTTAATCCCACTAACCCACTTGAACACCTCTATCATATCCCCTCTAACTCTGCGTCTCTCTAACGAATGTAAGCCTAATTTCTTCAACCTTTCTTTATACGGAAGATTTCTAATATTATGGATCATTTTGTCATTCTACGTTGTACTCTCTCCAATGAATCTATGTCCATTCTGTAATAAGGACACCAAAATTGAACAGCATAATCCATATGGGGTCTCACTAATGACAAGTAAAGTTTTAAGATAACATCAGCAGTTCTGTTACTCACACTCCTAGAGATGAACCCGAGAATCCTGTTTGCCTTGTTTCGAACGCTTATACACTGTTGTCTAGGCTTCAAATCATTGCTAACAAACACACCTAGATCTTTCTCACAATTCGAGTTTTCTAATTCCACATTAGCTAGTTTATATTTAACATTTGTATGCATCTTCCCTATCTTTAATACCTTGCATTTGTCAATGTTAAACTTCATCTGCCAATTTACTGACCATTCGTGTAAGGTATCTAGATCCCTTTGGAGGCACTCTATATCTCTATCTGAATCAATTGTTCTCCCCATTTTGGTATCGTCTGCAAATTTACTTATCCTACTAGTTATACCTAAATCAAGGTCATTTATGTATATAACAAACAACAGAGGACATGACACAACTAATCTTATCACTAATAACATTCCCATCTCTACCCTCTCTTCATTTGGCCTTAATAAGCAATCATTCCATACCCTATTGGAAATCGCTGCCCACCAATCACTTTTCTCATACAATGACAAGTTGTTCACCCAAACCGATGGTGTGGCGATGGGGTCAGCCTTGGGTCCCTCATACGCAAATGCTTTCCTTTGCCACCACGAGGAGATTTGGTTGAATAATTGCCCTCCAGATTTTAAACCCATATTCTACCGTAGGTACATGGATGACACATTCTTGATTTTTAAGCACTCCACTCAAATGGAACAGTTTCTGTTATACCTAAACTCACAACATCCCAGTATCAGATTCACACATGAAGTAGAAGATAATCATAAACTCTCCTTCCTTGATACTCTTATCACCAAACACCCTACTTCCCTTTCCACTAGTGTTTATCGTAAGCCCACTTTTACCGGTCTAGGTACAAATTTCTTAAGTTTCATACCTCTTAAATATAAAACCAACAGTATCATGACTCTTCTTAACAGAGCATACAATTCCTGTTCATCTTGGCTTTCGTTTCACTCTGAAACCTGTTTCCTTCTTAACTTGTTTACTAATAATAAATATCCCACTCATATGTTTAACAAATTCCTGAACCATTTTCTTAACTCTAAGCTCTGCCCACCCACCCCAGTTCAAACCGTACAAAAAGACACTAGATATTTTAAACTCCCATATTTAGGGCCACTTAGCTATGAAATTAGGAAATCCCTACAAAAACTCTTCACAACTGCTACCCACATATCAATTTCAAATTCGTTTTTTCTAATAATAACACTAGGAAATTTCCTCAAACATACTTCTTCTCTTCCTATGAACCTCCATTCCAATGTGGTTTACCAGTTCACCTGTTCTAGCTGTACTGCTAGATACGTGGGTTGCACCTCACGTTGGTTGCTTCACCGTATCCGGGAGCACCAAGGTAAATCCATTCGAACAGGCAGGTTGATTTCTAAGCCTTCCACTTCTGCTATCCGCGATCACTCTCACCAGTTTGATCACCCTTTCTCTTCCACAGACTTCCAGATACTAACCACATGCCATTCACGCTGTGACCTTATCACCTCAGAATCAATCTATATAAAAAAATAAAGCCTAGCCTGAACAACACGGCCACTGCAACACCTCTTTTCACTCAGTAAATATCCTTCCATTTTCTTTTCGTACTTTATTGTATACCCTCTCTTATTAGTATTATTTGTTTAAGTTTAGCTTAATGCTGTTCTCTTAATACATAGTTTTTGTTTTATTATGTTTAGCTCTTCTCGGTTCATATTCATACGAACCTTACTGCTTGATATTTCACATCCATATGTAATTATTTGTTTTATTTCTTATGTAAACTTTCATTTATTTTAGATTCACTGAAGATGGAGACTGCTTTCTCCGAAACGTTTGGTAACCAATAAAGATAAGATGTTCGCTACTACGCTGGTTCTCCTTTTCCTTGTGAGACTTCGATTCCCAAGAGGAAGCTCCATTGCAGAAATTATATATATATATATATATATATATATATATATATATATATATATATATATATATATGAGAGAGAGAGAGGTACAATTTACAAGTAGGTGTTAATTTTCTGGATTACCTGGATTAGCTTGAGGTTGGTCAGCCGGTTTTTTTTTCTCGCAACCTTCTTCGCCCGCACTCACATGGTAGCAATATAAATGTTTTATAATGCTATAGATTTACCAATTACAATCCCTATCCTAAATTAACCAAACATCACATTTGGATGCCAATAATCACCAGACAATATATGCATCATCATTAATATTGAGAAATGTTTCCTATTATCTTCTATGTTGATTCACTATAAAAACACACACAAACTCATGCACATTCACATTTTCACGCACAAAATCATTCAGGAACACATATTCGTATTCCTACCCACAATGTCATTAACTCTCATTGCGTGTATTCACCTTGACGAACAAGTTCGGTGATTTATATTCATATATCTACACACACACACACACACTTTTAGATTACCACTCGACAACGCACATATATTCGAACATACATTCACAATTACACACGCGCCTTCACATTTCCAATCAGAATACACACGCACACACATTGATATTCCCTCCCACAATCGCACCCACACTCTAATGTTCTTTCAGAACCACACGCACAAATACATATTCGCATTCCTAATCACAAACACAAACAAAGACAAGTCATGTGAATGACTCTCTCATTCTACAAACACATATTTCCACTCACAAACGTACAGGCTTTATGCTCGTACAGGCACATTCCTACTCGTGCATGCAAGCTTGCACTGCGCCCCCCCCCCCCCCCCCCCCCCCAACTGGCCTACGCAAGGCAGATCCAGCTCACACCCAATTAATTCATTAAGCTATTCAGTTTATTCTTGAAAGCCTACTGCTACTGCCCTGATCACTTTACAGTGTACTTTGCAATTTCTTTCACAAATATATAATTTTGTTCCTTCCAAATTATGACCCAAACGTACATGCCATTACACACGCACATACATACTCATGTAGACATGCATTTGCACATCCATATAACATTCGTAAACAAACATTTATTTACGCACATATACTGTATTTGCATTACTTAATATTACACTCACAAACATATTTATTTACACAAACACATGTAACTATCCACACATTGACGCACTTGTGCTTGTGAACGTCGTCAAGCTGTCTTATAGCACGTTATGCAAGTATGAATGACTTTAATTCTGTTTGATCATTATATCATAATGTCAATAGACATGTGGAATAGGCTACCTAGCGCCATTGTGGGATCAAGAACGATAGAGTTTCAAAATAAAACGATAAACGTATGAACGAGATGGGTTGGGTGTGAGAGGGATCTGCCTTGTGTTGGCCAATCGACTGTCTGCAAACTCCCATATGTTCTTATAAGATGGATATGTAAGACGAAGAATATACACACATATATATAACGGCTATATATAAGCCTAGTTAGATGTATAAATAGGTATGTGTGAGTGTGTGTGGCGTAGGGAGTTGAGTTTGGAATAGGTCTGTATATACAACATGTAGGATTATAATTTAATAAAGTCCAACGTCTTTAATGATAATATAAATAATAATAATCCAAAGAATTTCGATTCAACAGTCTAATTGGCTGAATTATATGGCGATAAATACGAAAACACTTGTGGTGGTGTCCCGTAGCCTACCCAGTGTGGCTGGGCTGCTAGACACCACTGGTAGTGTCACGCAGCCCAGCCAGTGAGGCTGGGCTACGGGACACCACTGGTGGTGTCCCGTAGCCACTTCGTTTTTGGTTAGGTTAATGACCCAAAAAAAAAATCCCAAGAAAAATAATGAAAAATCCCAAGACTTTTTTTTTTTTTTCCCCCGGGGATAAAAATTATATAGAAATGAAGCATATTAAAATGCCCCAGAACGAGAAGCCCACCACGGAAGCCACGAGCGAGCACCACCAGGAAACGGGAACAGAAACACCCGAAGGAAAGGCCCACAGAACGAAAGGACCAGGTGACCAAGCCAACCAGTTAAGACAGGCCGAAGCCCGCAGGGCTAAGCAGCTCCAAACCACACCTGCCTATCACTTCTAACCACTGACCCTTCCCCCACCTCGCGTATACACTACCCCTCGTGTCCTACACCTCTACCTACATGATGATGAACATTTTTTTTTTTTTTTTTTTTTTTTTTAAACCTCCGTCTACGTATTGTGAAAAACCTGTTATCCTCCGGCAAATTGTGGGGTTGAGTGAGTGAAGGGGGGGACAGTGAATGAAGGAGGATGCGGAGGATGCATGTTTTTCATAATACGTGTTGCTAGCCCCAAACGCGCGAGCAATTGTGGCTTTTAACCATCCGACACATCCCCTTTTATTAATGTGCATCACACATGTTACATTCAAATAAGGTTTATGTTTTGTGATGAACATGAATACACCTTCATGTAATACACCCATGCCCTGTCCCTAGGTTGAGCCAATGCCAACCAGTTCAGACAGGCCTAAATCTATGTATGTTTTTCCATCCAAGAAGTAATATGTTAACCCCCTGTCTTGCCAGACTAAGTTTCTGAAGACCAACCGCCCCCATAAATCTATGTATGTTCTTCCATCGAGAAGTAATCTGTTAAAACCCCATGTCATAATTGATAAGAAACTATGATACCCACGGGTACACCAGTGTATACAGGGTGATTCAGTAACCCTTTTCATAAATTTAATGGCAAATTCGGGAGACAAAAATAAGACTAATTTACTCTATGACCCTTAGGGTGAGTCTTTGATATAATGGACTTATTACACCTTTAAAGTTATCGATAGATAGAAAAGAAAAAATCTAAGGAGTGAGAATGAAAATGTTGTTGCTAACTGGCAGGGTAGCGTAACCAAGACTTGGTATAAAAATGGCTGCATACGGTAGCTGGATGCAGTTCGTTTCGCAATTTACAAAGGTACATTACTACTGTATTTGTATTATCATCATCATTATTATTAATAATCATTGTATTAGTAGTAGTAGTAGCAAGGGGAGAAGCAGGCGGTGGAGGATAAGTAAGAGGAAGAGGAGGAGGAGTAAGTGGTGGAAGAGGGGTAAGTGGAGGAGGAGGGATCTGACTGCCCACTTTGAGCTTTGATACTCCGCTCGTCTTAGTGAATCTGGAATCAATCTGTACATGAATCTAAAGATTGTTTCTTTGCTTACACGTGGTATGTAAATGGTTGCATATGGTAGCAGTTGTCTCAATGCTCAAAAGAACATTAGCATTTTATCACCATCATCATAATTAATACTCTATTCATCGTAGCTGTAGTAGTAGTAGTAGTAGTAATAGTCGTAGTTGTATTATAATTATTATTATTATTATTATAATTAGGTCAAGATATGTCATTAGCATGTTATCATTAATTATTTATACAGTATTGTGAAATTTATTGTTATTATTATTGATTGGTGCTGTTGATGGTTTGTACAGTAATTTCATGTGTGCTTAAAGCTTCTCATTATGTTGGTTTTTGTTATTATTTTATCATAAATAAATTTATGGTTAATGAAAATCTCATGTTTGTACATACTTTATTTACAAATACTTTACAATACAGTATACATTTTGATACCAAGTCTTGGTTACGCTACCCTGCCAGTTAGCAACGACATTTTCATTTTCACTCCTTAGATTTTTTCTTTTCTATCTATCGATAACTTTAAAGGTGTAATATCTCCATCATATCAAAGACTCACCCTAAGGGTCATAGAGTAAATTAGTCTTATTTTTGTCTCCCGAATTTGCCATTAAATTTATGAAAAAGGTTACTGAATCACCCTGTATATAACCATTATTCCTGTAAGACCTAGACAGAAATGACTGCAGATGTTAGCCACCATGCAGTAACTCTAATTCTTACCCCAACCAGAGATTGTATACACCACCCTCTTTTACCATTGTCTCGACGCCTTTCCACCACGAAACAATACCGAAGCTACCCCTACGAACTGCCGCTTTCTTTGGTATATATTATGTCATAGAAAACGCAGTTCCCAGGAACAACTAGAATCAGCAAGAAATAGTGTCAGAGTAACAGTGTCCATAACCATCGTATTGACGAGTAATAATACACCATGTTTTTCTCTACTTTTATCCACAGTCAAGCACACACCTACAGTTAACCTCCTCTTCCCCACAGCCCACAGTCCACATGATTCTATAATTTCCAAACTCATATACCACCACTTATTGCTCATCCCCGGTAGCGTTTGGCTAACGTACCTTCCCTGTCATTAACCCCCAGGCTACGATACCAACTGTAGCCTAATGCCACCCCTACGCCCAGAGACCTTAGGGTCAAACTTCCACGTAACCCCCCTTAACCCTCTCCCTCTTGTTAACCCCACGCTCCTCAACTCCCTTCGACCTAGCCTCTGCAGCATACCCCCTGAATATCCTTAACTTTTCTGTTACTAACATTCTCAAACCTTTTGTATATATACTCCTATCCAGCCTACCTTCCCCCAGTAGGAAGGAACACCATTAGAACTTTACTAACCCTTTGCATGCCATCTATTCCATCACAACCCCTTCACAACCCTGTACCAAATGATCGTCCGTGCGAGGCTAGCCGCCTCACCAGTGACTAACTTCTATTGCCATACTTCCAGATCAATGTGGCAGAGTTAGCAACCCAGTCTCCACCACATCCAACCACCCATGCAATTAACAACCTAACCAAGTAAACCAGCTGATCAAGGCACCTTCGGTTTTGGTATTACGAACACCCACATCTGTCTCATAAACAGAGGGTTATTACAAACCCTTGTGATATGGCAAGCCCCAGCCACAGCCGCCCCGACGACCATCACCGAGAAGGGACGCGCACCTACCCCTTTCAACCACCCGAGGAGGGAGAACCCTACCCCTGCGGAGGTATACCTGACCCCTGTTTTGACTTCCGGGTCATTGCCAGGTAGCACAGGAATTCTTCCTATCAATGAACTAACCATGTATGACTAACACCCTTACTAACCTCTATTAACCCACAATAAACCATTAACCTTCCTTGCATACTCCGATAACCAAATTAGCACCTCAGCTATACCCTAGAATGAAGACTGAGCAATTTAAGAGAGACGCTCCTAGCACAGCTGTCCCAAACCTCCTCGCAAAGTAGATCCGGTCTTTCTCCCCTAAATACTTCCAGTATAGCCAAAATAGTACCTCTTACTAAGGCTCAGTTATATTACAGTATGAAGGCTCCAAACAGCCATGTGCCACAACAGTAATCACCCACTGACCTAGTTCCCGTATCAATTGAGAGCTCAAATAAGTCCATCAAAACTCATGGCCGACAGGGTCCAAAACCACACCTATAAATCAAGCTCCAGCCCCCAGTAAAATCAGTTGAAAGATAGACACCAACCAGTGGCTGGTCCCTTAAGTTGACCTCTAGCTCTGCCCTTGTTTTGTTCCTGAGAATTGAGTTCCAGAGCCGGCAGACTCCGTGGCAGATTGAGATAGAAGAATCTGTCCACGTAAAAGAAATCTACGTGCACCTTATAACCTTCACATAAACCAGTGGGGATATAAGAGTGTAGCCAGCAACGATCGCCAAGAGATCCGTCTTGAGAACTTCTACATATGGACCATCTGGACGGCCGCGGAACCAGTCGCTAGCCCCAACCTCACGGACGCAAGATAACCAGGACCAGACCAATCAAATACGACCCAAGATTCACTCTATTAGCACTACAGTGTTACAGTGCTATTTAGAGACTCGCTTATTTATATTTATATGAAGTGGCTATATCTTTGCCCCAGTATAATTCATATATAACCATTCCATTAGGAAGTGCTAAGCGTATCAGTGTTTATTAATTAACAGGCGATATTAACTCTCGTAATTACCCATATATCCAGATATTATTACATAGAAGTGAAACCTAGTGATATCTGAATGTTCGCCCACTGATTTGCGTTCTATGTATTTCTGATACAAGAATATAAAACTTAGATCAGTACCCCCTGAGGTTACTAGAATTCCCGTGCTCTAAAATATGCGTGTCTAATCTAGTATGTGAACTACTACTTGTGCATCAGAGCTACCAGTGATAAATCTAATAGTGAATATGAATCTATAAGTAACATTTATGGTCTCCAGTATATCAACTTGTGAATAAAGCCAGTGATCAGAAGATTAATACCTGAACGTTGGAAGTGGGAGACTAGGCTCCATCCAGATCCACTTAATGCTAGTTGTTCAATTCTATCATTTGTCTTGTACGAGTATTCATACCTTCTTATGCTTCATATTAATCATCATCAAGGAAACTATAGAAGTGTGTTCATCAATAAAAGTGATCGTGTGTCTTGTTACCGTGTGTTTATTTTGTGTTCTCTATTCCTCATACCTTGTTTTGTGCATGCAGCCTTCTATACCCAGTCAGTTAGAACTCACATTACCCAAGTTAATCCTGTAGAAAAACAGGGCATAACATTGGCGGCAGCGGTGGTTCTTGATTCGGATAAAAGGTTGCATTGCATTGCAAGTTTGGAACAGCCAGAACACGATAACATCATGGCGCACCGTTCTCACCCCATCCCACATTATGATGGGGAAACTTACGAGATCGAAACATTCATGGACATAGTGAAACCCGTACTTGACCTAGTTTATACCACGGACGCAGAAAAGATAGCCGTGACATTAACGCACCTGGGAAAAGCCGTTTCCCTGGTTGCCTACCAAGTGCACCCTGCTCTCACATGGGACGAATTTCGCCCAATAGTGATAGAAGCCATTAAGCCTTCGTTGGGCGTTTTCGTGGCCCACACCCGTATCCAAGACACTAAATTCGAAGGCGATTTAGATGCCACAGTGAATAAGATCGCCCAACATATAAAAGTGTCTTTCCCCACATTGACCAGAATCCAGCAAGAGCAGCAGATTCTGGTCAACCTTGTATCAATATTGCCCTCAGCAGTAAAAGATCATTTCCGTGTGCACGATTTCGTCGGATATCAAAAAGATCTCATCACGATCCGACGTATTTTGGCCGTGCGCACAGAAACACCCACCCAAATCGCTGTAATAAAGGAGTTTCCCACGCACCCGCAGCACCTCGACCACCAAAACCCCAAGGCTCAAACCTTCAACTCCAAGAATGCCTACCCATCCTCATCCTTCCACAACAGACCGACCTACCCTTCCGGCAAGCCCCAACCCAGTAGGCCCCGGTTCCAACCTACCCAGCCATGCAGAATCTTCAACCGGAACAGAACCTACAACACCTACCAAAGTAAAAACCCTACATTAGTAATTATCAACCCCTATGATTTCCCTGCCTGTAGTGCTCAGTGTGCCCTCCATCAAATTCGTGACTCTGCCAAACCTCGCCCCTTTACTCCTCGCATTTCTGTAAATGAAGAGGAGTTGGGACAAGAGGAAGAAATGGAGGAAATGCACACCGGAGAAATAGCCCCTATCATGACCTCAGACGATACCGAGGAAACCCTGGAGGAGGTAGATACCGACTCCCAGGATTTTTAAAGTACTCCCCGCCCACGATGGCCTCGGCGGGGGACGCCATAACTGATCGCACTGCCCCCATTTACTACATGGCCAAAATCAAGGACATTCCTGTCCGCTTGTTAATCGACACGGGAGCTGCCAAGTCATGTTTGTTCAAGTCTTACTATAATCAACACCACCGACTATTTGGCCCCTTGTTACCTACCAAATCAGAACTAATCTCAGCTGCTGATACCTACTTAAATCTCCTAGGAGACACTTTGCCCCTGTCAGTAACTACTCCTGCCCCCATGCTCGTTGTTATCACCCATTCACAGTATTTTCCTCCCACTGTAAACATTACGATGGTTTCCTTGGACTTGACCTCCTTCAAAAACTCCAGGCCCAGGTTGACTGCGGCCAGAGGCTGATCTCATTCAAAAAAAAAATCCAACCCAAAGCCTCTGACAAGCCAATCACGCAGAAACCTATTCACAAAAAGAAAAAACACCTCCACCCTCAACAAACTCTGAGTCAGGATTACCGAGTTGCAGCTAGCACTAAGGTAACTCTTAACCCCTCCCCTTGCCCCGAGTTCTCTCAAAATATCACTCATTTCGTTGAAAAAATACCTCAACAAACGAAAGAAGACAAGTCCAAGCAACTCCCTCTCGGTAACCCCCCCATTTCTCCTAACTCTGTCCAGGATCAATCCTCCCATGTTTCCAGGGCAGACTCTGATGTATGTAAAAACCATTCTACCAAATATTTATGTACCCATGTTTCCAGGGAAAATGCCGACCTATGTACCCAACAATGTTTTCCCCATGCCCCCAGAAATGCTCAGATATTCCACAACCAACAAAATTTCCCTTGTGACAGTTTTCCGTCAGTAGCTCCCTTCCACCCCCACACAATTCACACCCCTAGAAAACTTCAAAACCCCACACTTGACTCGCCCTCTCATGACAGAAAAACCCACCAATCCCATATAAACTCTAAACAAACCATCACTGCCACCGACAAAACTCCCCAAATTCGTCCTTTTAACAACCACAAATCAGTACATCAGTCCTCCACCAATAACCCATGTTCTATACCTAACTCTTCCCCCACCAACCCTCCGCAGTCCCACCAACAAATTCCGTTTTCTAAATCGCTCACTCCACCATCATTTCCGCTCGCATCAACCACATTCTAGTGTCAAATATCTCTGAAGAATCCCTGACATTACCAAAAGGCCTCATCATAGGAGACCTCGAAACTTTTGATGACCTCCCCATAGATTCCAATGACACCCCTACCAGCCTCAAATTGCCCCCTCTCCCTGACACATTATCCGACCACCAAAAACACAGCATGTACGAACTATTGCTAGAGTTCAGTGACGTGTTTGCCCAACAACCCACTGAAATCGGACAGACCGATGTGGAACAACACATCATTAACACCACAGGCCCCCCCATAAGACAACCATCCCGTAGAAAAAATCCCATACAACACCAGGAAGAGGAACGCCAAGTCCAAGAGATGTTAGAGGCCGGAATTGCTACCCTGTCCATCAGCCCCTGGTCTTCCCCTGTTGTCCTAGTAAAAAAGAAAAATGGGTCAACCCGTTTTTGCGTCGATTACAGGAGATTGAATGACGTAACCATTAAGGACGCTACGCCATTACCCAGGATAGACGATTCCCTTGACTCCCTATACGGATCCAGATGGTTCACTACCCTCGACTTGCAAGCAGGGTATTGGCAAGTGCCTATCAAGGCAGAGGACCAAGAAAAAACAGCATTTTCCACTAGTGGTGGCCACCACTACGAATTTAACGTCCTACCTTTTGGCCTCTGTAACGGACCCGCCACTTTCTCCCGTTTGATGGAAGCGGTATTACATGGCCTGACCTGGGAAACCTGCCTAGCGTATCTAGACGATATTATTGTGTACTCACAAACCTGGGAAGAACACCTCCTCAGGTTGAAACAAGTTCTTCAAAGAATCCGAGCCGCCGGGTTGAAATTGAAACCCTCAAAGTGCGAGATTGCACGAAATAAGGTAGATTTCCTCGGCCACGTAATATCTGAACATGGTATTGCACCAGACCCAAAGAAACTTCAAGCCATACAAAACCAACCCCCACCCACCACCATTAAAGGAGTACGTTCTTTTCTAGGTTTAGCCACATACTACAGACGTTTCGTCTCACACTTTGCCGAAATAGCCAGACCCCTCCACCAACTCCCCCACAAGGACACTACATTCACCGGGACACCCGAAAGAGACCTCGCTTTTAACACTTTGAAACAAAAGCTAATCCAAGCCCCTATTGTCGCTTTCCCTGATTACCATAAACCTTTCCATCTTTATACCGACGTATCTCTGTACGCCATTGGTGCAGTTTTAGCTCAAGTAAGAGACGGAGAGGAACATGTGATAGCGTATGCCAGCTCCACACTCAACCAAGCCCAACAGAATTATGCAGCCACCAAGAGAGAGTGCCTAGGGATCATTTGGGCACTCAACCACTTCAGGTAATTTGTGTTGGGCGCAAAACTCGATATAATAACCGACCATCAATCTTTGCAATGGTTGCGTAAGTGCGAAACCAACTCGGCCATCTTGGTACGCTGGAGGGAGACACTAGAGGACTACGATTTTACAATACAGTATCGTCCAGGTAAACTTCACACCAATGCAGATGCCCTGTCACGTTTGCCAGTACCGAAAGACCCCCCCACCAACCTAGCCGCCTTACAAAACACTGAGCTCTTATCTACCCCCATCCACCAACATAATTCCCCCCCAGCACCCTCACTAATTCAATCTTGGGAAACAAGAATCAGACCACCCTGGATACCGTTAAATGTCTTCAGGAAACTGACTCGCTGGGGAGATCAACTTGCCACAGACTCCGGTCACATAGTCCTAGACCCCACCATTGCCCACGACTACATGATTGCCATCCACGAGGGAAACGGCATACACCTTGGACAAAAGAAAATGTTAAAAATCTTAGCGGATCAGTACTGGACCCCCAACTCCTCCAAGATTGTACAACGCGTGACAGAATCCTGCAAACCTTGTTTATTGGGGAAAGATAGATCACGCACCCCAGGCCCAGCTGGTACCATTTCTGCCAACAAACCGTTCCAGGTCCTATCCCTCGACATCATGGGCCCGTTTCCTTCTTACGCTGGCAACCGCTATATCGTCACATTTGTTGACGT
Organism: Paralithodes platypus; assembly: GCA_032716605.1. Lineage (NCBI taxonomy): Eukaryota > Metazoa > Arthropoda > Malacostraca > Decapoda > Lithodidae > Paralithodes > Paralithodes platypus. The sequence continues at coordinate 51,220,215 of CM064485.1, forward strand.
ATATTCAAAGTTCTTAATAGCCTGCCCAGTTAAAGACCACACAGCCACCACCGTCGCTGCACGGCTTGCCACAGAAGTGTTCCCTATATTCGGCCTTCCCCTTGCTCTTCTATCCGACAATGCCCCCGAATTTAGTGGACACGTTTGGCACCAGTTCACCCAACAATGCGGTATTAAGATCAAGCACTCATCCCCGTACTGGCCTCAAGGAAATGCTCTATGCGAACGAAGCCATCGCACCATCAACAACCAGTTACATACCAAAATGATTGCTCTGAACACCTCAGACTGGCCATCACAGATAAAGATGATACAATGGGGCATGAACACCTGTCCCCGCGAAGACGTTATTTCACCTCATGAACGTGTTTACGGCGTACCCCCCCTGTTACTGCCGTTCCACCATCACGCTCATCTCCCCTCCAACACCTCCACAATTGACCCATTGCAACATCTGCAAAACACCCTCCATACCGCCCAAACCTGTCAAGACACCAAAAATGATAACCCCGATGATACAAACCCTTTCGCCATCCATGACACCGTAATGGTAGCCAACCTCCCTGTAACCAACAAATTAGGCCCTCGCTATGTCGGACCCTACACCATTATCAAAGTCCCAAATGCCTAACAAGTCATAATTGATTATCACGGCGTGACTCGCACGTTCAGAAATAGATTCGTCCGAGCATTTAAACCTCTAAAACCACAAGACATTACCCCACCCCACACGTCCGACCCTGAATTGAACACCCCTACGACCCCTCCCACTCAGGCTATAAATGTTCCCCTACAAACCCCTAAAGGCCAAAACCCTCCAGCACAGAACCGGCCGATCATTCCTCAACATACCCCCATAACTAACCTCCACAAACCCCAAGCCCCCACTATCACACCTTCCTCAACCATGACCCATTCCTTCACTTCTGATAGTCAAGTACCTCCCCAACTTATCAAAGTACGAAAACCTCCACCCACAACCCCGACCACAACGGAAACCCTCCCGTCTAGCCCTGACGTACCTCCACCAGGCACCACAGTAAGAAAACCACCACCCCCACCTAAAACCAAGTACACACCCAACCGCACCACACAATCTACCTCAGTAACCTCACGCTACAACTTACGCCCACGACTAAAATCTTTTAAACCCTCCAGAAAACACACCCTGCTAACCAAGTTCCGTAGGGCTGCCAGACCACTATCCTCCTCCTCCTCTTCTTCTTCGTCGAATTCTCCTCCACAAAGGGAAAGAACACGAATAATCACAAGCAAACACCATAAACCCTCTAACTATATTCCAAAAATAAACACCCCACCCTCCCTCGAAAGAACATACCTTCCTCTTCAACCTCATCCCCTCTCAACCCCCACCTTATCACCCCGAATGACCTGCTAGATCTACCCCCCCACCAAACTCCCACAAAACAACCTATTTCCACCACCATCAAATCACCAACCCCACAAAAGAACACACCCAACACACTTTCCTACCCCCAACCCTCCCAATTAAACCTCCACTCCCTACCTACCCGTCTAGCCACCCCCCGCATCCACCCCTTTCCCCTCCACTATCCCTGCGACCCAACCCACACATCAACCAACCTCATCATCTCATCAAACCCCCAACCAACCCACCCCCTAAAAAGTACCCTATGCCAACGACCAACCCCTCCTCACACACCACGTCTAACACACAACTAACTCCTAACCAAAGCCCCTCCAAAATGACGTACCCGACCTCCACACCCCCACTTGAATCCCCCCACAAAGTCTCCCCTGAGAGAACCCCCATACATACCCCCACCCAATCCTCTACCATTCCGCCTACCTCCCTCACTCGACAAAAACCTCCACACGCATCTACCTCTCAAATAACCCCCTACATCACCCCCACTAAATGCCCTCTACCTGTAAAGCGTTCTTGCCCTCAATATAAAACATCATCGAGTGACTCAAGTCCCACTACAAACATCTACCTTCCCACCAGAACCTCCAAAGGTAGAATCATCAACAGACCCATCAGATTTGAAGACAGTTATGTAAAAACAACACCCCGTTCGTACACTAAAGACCCAAGCCACACAACACACACCCCCCCTCTTTCTCACACACCTCCATCACGCACCTTACCTAAACCAATATTGCACATTGCCTCCATATATTTTCCCAACCTGCAACACCACCCAAGAAAACCCCAGACTCATATCCCCCCTTCACCCCCAGCTCCGCTTTCACGCGTTAGTTCCTCCCCTTCAGTTATTAACCCCTTCACCACACGGAAGAGGCCTCCTGTCAGTCCCACACACCTCAATCGATACATGACCTCCACCATGAACAAATCCACACCATTCGTCGCCCCCGTCCCTACCCCCACGGAGGAAGAATACACACCGTTCATAAGAAAGGTTAAGTAAAAACGTCCACAGGACGCTTAGCCCATCTACAGCGCCCACATCATGCCCGGGCAGCCGCCCTCCACAACACCGAGGACACATTCCTATAGGTCTACATAGACCTGCAAAATAAACCTGACCCTCGCTCTCTTGCTTGGTGGGACCTTCTAAATACCCTCAAAATGACCCACCATGACTATGCTTCTTTTTACTTCACCCTTGAGGCTCGAGGACGAGCCTACAACGAAGGAGAGGGAAGTAAAATGCCCCAGAACGAGAAGCCCACCACGGAAGCCACGAGCGAGCACCACCAGGAAACTGGAACAGAAACACCCGAAGGAAAGGCCCACAGAACGAAAGGACCAGGTGACCAAGCCAACCAGTTAAGACAGGCCGAAGCCCGCAGGGCTAAGCAGCTCCAAACCACACCTGCCTATCACTTCTAACCACTGACCCTTCCCCCACCTCGCGTATACACTACCCCTCGTGTCCTACACCTCTACCTACATGATGATGAACATGAATACACCTTAATGTAATACACCCATGCCCTGTCCCTAGGTTGAGCCAATGCCAACCAGTTCAGACAGGCCTAAATCTATGTATGTTTTTCCATCCAAGAAGTAATATGTTAACCCCCTGTCTTGCCAGACTAAGTTTCTGAAGACCAATCGCCCCCATAAATCTATGTATGTTCTTCCATCCGAGAAGTAATATGTTAACCCCCTAAAATACCTTGTCTTGCCAGACTAAGTTTCTGAAGACCAACCGCCCCCATAAATCTATGTATGTTCTTCCATCCGAGAAGTAATCTGTTAAACCTCATGTCATAATTGATAAGAAACTATGATAGCCACGGGTACACCAGTGTATATATAACCATTATTCCTGTAAGACCTAGACAGAAATGACTGCAGATGTTAGCCACCATGCAGTAACTCTAATTCTTACCCCAACCAGAGATTGTATACACCACCCTCTTTTACCATTGTCTCGACGCCTTTCCACCACGAAACAATACCGAAGCTACCCCTACGAACTGCCGCTTTCTTTGATATATATGTCATAGAAAACGCAGTTCCCAGGAACAACTAGAATCAGCAAGAAATAGTGTCAGAGTAACAGTGTCCATAACCATCGTATTGACGAGTAATAATACACCATGTTTTTCTCTACTTTTATCCACAGTCAAGCACACACCTACAGTTAACCTCCTCTTCCCCACAGCCCACAGTCCACATGATTCTATAATTTCCAAACTCATATACCACCATTTATTGCTCATCCCCGGTAGCGTTTGGCTAACGTACCTTCCCTGTCATTAACCCCCAGGCTACGATACCAACTGTAGCCTAATGCCACCCCTACGCCCAGAGACCTTAGGGTCAAACTTCCACGTAACCCCCCTTAACCCTCTCCCTCTCGTTAACCCCCCACGCTCCTCAACTCCCTTCCGACCTAGCCTCTCCAGCATACCCCCTGAATATCCTTAACTTTTCCATTACTAACATTCTCAAACCTTTTGTATATATACTCTTATCCAGCCTACCTTCCCCCAGTAGGAAGGAACACCATTAGAACTTTACTAACCCTTTGCATGCCATCTATTCCCTCACAACCCATTCACAACCCTGTACCAAATGATCGTCCGTGCGAGGCTAGCCGCCTCACCAGTGACTAACTTCTATTGCCATACTTCCAGATCAATGTGGCAGAGTTAGCAACCCAGTCTCCACCACATCCAACCACCCATGCAATTAACAACCTAACCAAGTAAACCAGCTGATCAAGGCACCTTCGGTTTTGGTATTACGAACACCCACATCTGTCTCATAAACAGAGGGTTATTACAAACCCTTGTGATATGGCAAGCCCCCAGCCACAGCCGCCCCGATGACCATCACAGAGAAGGGACGCGCACCTACCCCTTTCAACCACCCGAGGAGGGAGACCCCTACCCCTGCGGAGGTATACCTGACCCCTGTTTTGACTTCCGGGTCATTGCCAGGTAGCACAGGAATTCTTCCTATCAATGAACTAACCATGTATGACTAACACCCTTACTAACCTCTATTAACCCACAATAAACCATTAACCTTCCTTGCATACTCCGATAACCAAATTAGCACCTCAGCTATACCCTAGAATGAAGACTGAGCAATTTAAGAGAGACGCTCCTAGCACAGCTGTCCCAAACCTCCTCGCAAAGTAGATCCGGTCTTTCTCCCCTAAATACTTCCAGTATAGCCAAAATAGTACCTCTTACTAAGGCTCAGTTATATTACAGTATGAAGGCTCCATACAGCCATGTGCCACAACAGTAATCACCCCCTGACCTAGTTCCCGTATCAATTGAGAGCTCAAATAAGTCCATCAAAACTCGAGATCCCTATGGCCGACAGGGTCCAAAACCACGCCTATAAATCAAGCTCCAGCCCCCGGTAAAATCAGTTGAAAGATAGACACCAACCAGTGGCTGGTCCCTTAAGTTGACCTCTAGCTCTGCCCTTGTTTTGTTCCTGAGAATTGAGTTCCAGAGCCGGCAGACTCCGTGGCAGATTGAGATAGAAGAATCTGTCCACGTAAAAGAAATCTACGTGCACCTTATAACCTTCACATAAACCAGTGGGGATATAAGAGTGTAGCCAGCAACGATCGCCAAGAGATCCGTCTTGAGAACTTCTACATATGGACCATCTGGACGGCCGCGGAACCAGTCGCTAGCCCCAAACCTCACGGACGCAAGATAACCAGGACCAGACCAATCAAATACAACCCAAGATTCACTCTATCAGCACTACAGTGTTACAGTGCTATTTAGAGACTCACTTATTAATATTTCTATGAAGTGGCTATATCTTTGCCCCAGTATAATTCATATATAACCATTCCATTAGGAAGTGCTAAGCGTATCAGTGTTTATTAATTAACAGGCGATATTAACTCTCGTAATTACCCATATATCCAGATATTATTACATAGAAGTGAAACCTAGTGATATCTGAATGTTCGCCCACTGATTTGCATTCTATGTATTTCTGATACAAGAATATAAAACTTAGATCAGTACCCCCCTGAGGTTACTAGAATTCCCGTGCTCTAAAATACGCGTGTCTAATCTAGTCTGTGAACTGCTACTTGTGCATCAGAGCTACCAGTGATAAATCTAATAGTGAATATGAATCTATAAGTAACATTTATGGTCTCCAGTATATCAACTTGTGAATAAAGCCAGTGATCAGAAGATTAATACCTGAACGTTGGAAATGGGAGACTAGGCTCCATCCAGATCCACTTAATGCTAGTTGTTCAATTCTATCATTTGTCTTGTACGAGTATTCATACCTTCTTATGCTTCATATTAATCATCATCAAGGAATCTATAGAAGTGTGTTCATCAATAAAAGTGATCGTGTGTCTTGTTACCGTGTGTTTATTTTGTATTCTCTATTCCTCATACCTTGTTTTGTGCATGCAGCCTTCTATACCCAGTCAGTTAGAACTCACATTACCCAAGTTCATCCTGTAGAAAAACAGGGCATAACACATATAATGATAGGAACCCAAAACTACCATTAGAAATGTGCTACCTATATTGTTGCGTCTCCTGTATATTAACCTAGTTTTTTTCCGAGGGTTAAAACACATTTTCATATAAACCTCGGGAGACAAGTGAAAATGGCGAGTATACGAATCGGTGCCGGCTATAGGAAAGTATTGACAACCATGTTACGAAAGCAAACATTTTAGTACCATATATTTTTATTAGGTTTTGCCGAGGGTTAAAACACATATTAATATGATGTTTAGAGCATATAGATTCCATATTTTTCTTCAAATATTGCAAAATAATTCGTGAGCATAATATTCAGTAATACTAAATTGTTTCTAATAGCACCGATGTAGTGTCCTTGAATATTATCGTATTTTCCTGTATTTTAGATCTCGGTGGAGATCTATTTTTTTCACTATTCCACCGTATTTTTAGTATTTTGTCATCCTCTATATCAATGCTAAGACCAGCAAGGGTCTTGGGGCAGCAGCCCCCAGGTTAGGTTGTTAGGTTAGGTTAATGACAAAACATATGGAAATTGTTGGGGTGATGGGGTATGGCCAAAACGACACATTTCCGCAATAAATGGGTGCTAAAATCGAATGAATCCCATAAGAAAAAACAATAGGAGAAACCATGTTTTGTTTGGAAAACTCGTGCATGTGTGACGCATGTCCACGTGTGAGCATGCTGTACAGAACGCCTAGTCATGCCCCACTCTCGGTAGGATCGTCAGGGCAGGAACTTTGGCTGTAGTCTATGTAGAGTTTCCTAACTTAGTTCATGTGAGCCGTTGTACTATAAGTATTATGAATATGTATTTTGTTTTCATCTGAGTCAACGAGTTCTATTTTATATCATTAGTTATAAGTATTGTGTGTAAAACTTATTTGTAATGATGGGAAGAGAAACAGCCACAGTTGGGGGTCAGTGGGAACGCCAGGCGGGAGGTGGGCCTAGCACTCCCCCCTCCCCCCTCCCCTCAGTGCTAGGGGAGCCTTTGTCTATCCCAGAGGAGAGAGAGAAATTACGTAATGGTTGTTAGTGGGCGGTCCTTAGTAGTTCACGTTGGGCTCACTAGGGGGCCGGGTATAAAAAGGGAAGTCTAGCCATTTTTTCATCAGAACTCATTAGGCAGAGCGACTTCTCATTTCCCTTGCTAACTATATATATTCTTCTGACTGATGTGAACTTTCTCTACTACCTTACATTCTTATCTCCTCTTTTCCCTGCCTGTTTAACTTCCATGGTCCCGTTGGTGCAGAGCTAGTCAGCCAACGTATTATCGCTTGAGTTCTCACGAGATACTTGCCTATTAGATAGCCTATTTTGGAAGGGTTAACTTAGAATAGGATTGATTTATGTTTGTTGCACTTGTATATGCATTTCCCTGTGTGTTATTATTATTATTCCTGTTTTCTGCTAGTCTAGGTAATGCTAGACTGGGGTAAGGCTTTTCTGTGTTACGAGTTGTTGTTTGATGCAGTGGTTAAGCGATAAACCTGCATACTCGTTTCGGTTCAGTGAAACCTAGGTTGTCTTCGCGGCTGACTGTGTTGAGTTAATAATTTACAGTGCGTGAGGGCAAGAGTCTAACCACCCTGTATTTTATTAACAGTTTGTTTTTACTTTGTCAAGGAGCCGGGAGAAAACCAGATACAAGGGATCTGGATTTCTCAAAGTGCACTTGTCAGTTTTAACGTAATACTTTAAACAGTTGTGAGGACTTCGCTAGGCTACGAGCCGTTTTTGCTCAGTCACTGCTACCTTTTGCCCACAGTACCCCAGCTAGACTTTACTCGATTAGTAGATACAGAATAGTATTGAAGCTTTCCTTATGTATGATATTGTTTATGCACTATTGATTTCATGTGTTGCAAGCTTGGCTACTTTAGTGATTAGTGGCCCACGAGCACAATCCGAGTAGGCTATTGCCGTTGCATTTGCGGAGTACTTCTTTTTAATGTTTGCCATTTACTATTGCATATTCTTTTAATTATTCTTATGCCAATTTAAACCTTTAATAGTATTTAATTGCCAGTGTTTTTTGCTTATTGAATTACTGTTCAAAATCCGATACGTACTTCTTACGAGCATCCGAGAAGCATCTAACTTTTTTCAGAAGATTTCTTGCTCGATGCTTAAGGACTATTAATTAACGTAACGTAATAGTGCCGATCCGAAGTAGAGGGTGGAGGACTTCTTAAGTTCTTAGTCAAGGGTGGATTACTTCGGCTTCGGCCAACACTATTCTTTGGTGTTGTTGTTTCTTACTTCTTTGTTTGATTGTTGACCAGACTAGATAATTCCTGTCTCTTTATTAGTCTGTTGTTGAACACTAGTACCGAGTTCTTGTATACCCCGTTATAGCAGATTGAACTCTGGAGGGTATTGGTGTTTTTTGTTCGGCTGGCAGTACTCAGGGGTTGGGATCGTGTGTTTCCGTTGTGGCAGCGAGCCGTATTCGAGTCCTGATTGAGAGCCCTTGTGTACCCGAGTGCCAGTTCGTAACACATGTGTTAATCGGAAAATTAACCGTATTTTCTGCGATTGGTTTTCATCCGTATCTCCAGTTCTCTTTCTAATATTAATTTATGATCTCAACTGTACTGTACCTCTAGTCCCATCCACTAATATGCTGATGACTCTACCTTACACTAATCAACTACTATGGGTTTCAGAGACCGTGTGGCATAGTTTTTTCGGGAATAACTTATTAACAAACAGTTGGATCAGTATGATATTTTGCCACACCGTCACACCGTCTCCTTATTTTTGTCAATATAGTGCATTACCAAAAGAGTAGAAACAAGCCACTTGTCCCTGTGTCATAAGGTTAAAGTCGCACATTAATGACTACGAAACGGACAAGGCTACCGTGGGTTACCTGTGAGAACCACCAAACCATTATTGCTCCTCCATCAAACACTGTAGTTATGAGCCACCACCCAACCCAATTATCGCCTTTAAATTCAAATAATCGGTCAATATCAAGTATAAATATACAACAATACATACTGTTTTTATATTTATACTTGATATTGACAGATTACTTGAATTTAAGGGCGATAATAGGGTTGGGTGGTGGCTGATAACTACCGTGTTTGATGGAGGAGCAATAATGGTTTGGTGGTTCTCACGGATACAGGACGTTTCGTCACCAACCCGTTTAGTCACCACCTCTTAGACCCGTTTCGTCACCGCGATCTCGGACGTTTCATCACCATAATTAGCCACTACCATTTCAAGGCCATTGGACCTTGATTTAAGTATTAATGGTTATAATTTGTGATGAAAACTTAATGGTTCGTTGCCTAATTGTATTATGGGACGGTAGATATTTATCTGATATGGTTTTGTTAGAACATAAGAACATAATCGTTTCTCAAAACGTTGTCGTATATATAATACGATAGGCAGTTGTCAATTCAATTTCTTGAACTTTTTTATATACAGCTTGACACCAGTGGAATGTGCACCCGTGCACATGTGTACATCAGGAAACACAGTCCTAACAGGGACATCCACTGGGACATCTGAATTGACCACTTGCGAGTTTCGTTCTATAAGGAAGTTGGAGCTGTAGATATTGATATTCAATAGAATTACCTCTCAAAATACGGTTGTAGTACATTTATAAATACAATTCAACTACTATTTAGTCATTAGAAACCTACATAATTATTGCATTTCTATTTACCATCGACGTATACAGCTCCAACTTCCTTATAGCCTGAAACTCGCAAGTGGTCAATTGTTGGTAGTTGGGTCGTCGATGGTGTCATTGACATCTAAATCCATTGCTGGGACATTTAACCCTTGTCTAGAGGGACCGGACTTAAGTCGGTCTAAAGAACCATGGACTATGTGGCGGGGACCGACTTAAGGCGGTGTGCAATTCTGAGCAATATTTGGCTCTGAGAGAGAGACGAGCGGTGGGAGGATCGTAGGTCGGCTCTGACCGTTCGGCACGGCTCCCGAGCCAGCACTGGGCCCAGCTCCACACACACCCACACTCACTGCCTCACTACACAGGGAATTATGTAAGGAAATTACCGTATTTTACGGATTTTTCTTTCGTCTTGCACGATCGTTGCAAGAGAACGCGTGGTCGTAGAAGGATGGTTCTGGTGTCATTGGAAAGCTCAATTATCGCCCTTTCATACATAATTGTATTACGCTCTGGCTCTTGTTTATGCATGAAAAAGAGCACGGAAACAAGGTCGTTTAGGGTAAAACCACCCGCTTGGCGGGTAGTAGAAGTTACTGACGGGCCCGGTCGTAAGGCGTTAAAGTGTTGGTTAATTGTTGTATCTGTTTTATTGCTGTATTTGTTGATTTCATTGAGCTTAGAAGTGAAGTTGGTTGGTGAAAAAAATATAATCTCATCAGTAGCCTACTGTTATAGAGCTTATATTGGGACAATGAGGGCAATTATCACCACCCATCCCTTTGCAAGACATCACTTGAGAACAAGACCTGCTACAATATGAAATGCCCAGCTTTTCATATTAAAGGGACTTGGAGATAATGCTAGACCTAACACGAATGGTAGCCCAAAAAACTCTCTAGCTATGTGAGGACGAGACCGAGGAAAAAGGCAAGGAGGGAAAGGGCAGATGAAGATGAAGAGACTGAGGGAGATGGAAGAGCACATAGAACACCTCGAGCACCTCCTGGCCTCCCAAGAGAGGCCAATACATCCCGAAGACTATTAGGTACACATAGTACTCCAAACAATCCCTCCCCAATCTTGTTTGCAAATATCCAAGGCCTAAAAATTAGAACCACGAACAAAGTACCATTTATTAGGGGCCTGCTAGAAGAAGGAAACGCTATATTTGCGGCTCTCACAGAAACTCACATTAAAGATCAGGAAGATGGTGAGGTATGGATTCCTGGTTACAACCTACATAGGGCGGACAGAACGCATAGATCACATGGAGGTGTAGCCTTGTACATACATGACTCACTGATATGTACTGAATTCCTAAATAACAGTAATGAAGTGGTGGAAATACTTGGAGTTAAAATAGAATCCCTAAATTTAGCAGTTATTGTTACATACAGGCCTCCAGACTCATCCCGAGAAGAATTCAAAACCCAGCTCAACAAAATAAAATCAGAAGTGGAAACCCTGGGGAACCCAACACCAAATATTATATGGCTAGGAGACTTTAACCTACCAAACATTAAATGGAGACAACTAGAAAACCAGTTAGTGGCAAATAACACCGGAGAAGCAAATAATAATACGAGAGAGCTTTTTGAACTTTGTGATTTTTTTAGTCTTACCCAACATATTGCTGAACCCACACGGGAAAACAATATCTTAGACCTGGTCTTCACTAACAACGACTCTCTAGTACACAGCATTAACATATCGGACACAACATACTCAGATCATAAATTAATTGAGATCAAAACAACCTTAGAAAGTGTACAGACAACCTCAGAATCGAGAACAAAAACCGGCTCCTTCAGTAAATTTAACTTCAATAACAAAAACATTAGATGGGAAGAGGTCAAAGAAATGAAGGAAATATAGACTGGGAAGATTTAATGGATAACCTGACACCAGCAGAATGTCTAGTCTTAATAACAGAAACCATGACCCAAATCTGTAGCCACCATATACCTGCAAGACAAACAAAACGAAGAAGCAAACAAGATCGGGAAAGGAGGAGGCTGTACAGAAGAAGAAAATTACTCACACAAAGATGCACACATCAAAATCTACAGGATAGGCAAAAGGTCGAAATAGATAGAGAAATTGTGGAAATTGAACAAAGGCTAAGAATATCATATGAACTACAACATATGGAAGAGGAGAGGAAAGCTATTGCAGGTATAAAGGAAAATTCCAAATACTTCTTTTCATACGCCAAACAAAAGGCTAAAACAACATCAAATATCGGCCCACTGAGCAAAGGGGACGGCTCTTTCACAGGGGACAAAAAGGAAACGAGCGAACTCTTAAGCAGGCAGTATGAAATGGCATTCAGTGAGCCTGATGAAACAAAAGTCATCAGAGACCAAAATATATTTTTCATGGAAACCTCCCCCACGGAAACCCCTCAGATGCTGGATATTGATTTCGGTCCAAAAGACATAGAAGAGGCCATTTCCAACATGCCATCCCACTCGGCACCAGGCCCGGACTCATGGAATTCGATCCTAATGAAAAAATGTAAGGAAAACCTCTCAAAACCCCTGGCTATAATGTGGAGAAGGAGTCTAGACACTGGTGACATACCAGATAGCTTGAAAAACACAATAATTGCCCCACTGCATAAAGGAGGGAGTAAAGCACTACCAAAAAACTACTGCCCGGTAGCTCTAACCTCTCACATCATTAAAGTTTTCGAGCGAGTCCTGCGAAGCAAAATTTCAACATTCATGGAGACAAATGAACTACACAACACCGGTCAACATGGGTTCAGAGCGGGAAGATCATGTCTCTCACAACTTTTGGAACACTATGACAAAATTCTTAAAGCGCTAGAAGAAAAGAAAAACGTGGATGTCATTTACACCGATTTTGCTAAGGCATTTGATAAATGTGACCATGGTATAATAGCCCACAAACTGAAAGCAAAAGGTATAACTGGGAAAATCGGACGGTGGATATACAATTTCCTCGTAAACCGAAAACAATCGGTAGCAGTAAACCAAGTCACTTCTGAGCCTTCGGATGTCAAAAGCTCAGTGCCCCAAGGAACAGTGCTAGCGCCCCTTCTGTTCCTCATACTAATTTGCGACATAAATACCAACACCAGACACAGTACGGTGTCGTCTTTTGCCGATGACACAAAATTAAGCAAGATAGTAAACACACAAGAGGACACGGGCCGACTGCAGGAAGACATGAATGTAGTGTTCCAGTGGACCAGGGAAAACAACATGCAATTCAATGAGGAAAAATTCCAATTAATACGGTACGGAGATAATAATGGTGTTAAAGAAATTACAAATTACTTAACAGAATCTAACCACATAATAGAACGGAAAGACAATGTGAAAGACCTTGGGGTATTAATGTCTGAAAATATGGGTTTCAAAGTACATAACCAGGTCAAAGTGGCGGCTGCGAAACGTCTAACGGGTTGGATTCTGCGTACTTTTAAAACACGCGGTGAATTGCCTATGATAACGCTCTTCAAATCTCTAGTGCTACCGCGGCTTGAATACTGTAGCGTATTAACATCCCCATACAAAGCAGGTGAAATAAATGACGTAGAGAGTGTACAAAGAAATTTCACTTCGCATATAAGTTCGATAAAACATCTACACTATTGGGAGCGTTTAAGAGCACTGAATCTGTACTCACTGGAACATAGAAGAGAACGTTACCTAATAATATACACGTGGAAAATCGCAGAGGGTTTAGTACCAAACCTACATACTCCGATAGTCATGAAATTCAGTGAGAGGAGAGGCTGGGAATGCGAAATCCCCCGGATGAATAACAGGGGTGCTATGGGCTCTCTGTGAGAGGGCTGGTTATCACACAGAGGCCCACGTCTCTTCAACAAACTCCCACGGCGAGTAAGAGACATGAGGAACATCTCTTTAGACAACTTCAAGAGAGCCCTAGATGTCGAACTGCAAAAAGTGCCAGACGAGCCCATCCTCGCAAGGGAGCGAGCTGTCGCTTCAAACGGTCTACTGCACCAAATCACCACCCATAACGAGGGGCGTCGCGCTCCTTGGTGCCGCTAGAAGAGCGGCGAACACATCTAAAGGTATCTAAAGGTATCTAATGCCAGAGAAAAGTTCCACCTTCCTTAAGGTGTCTGGTAATGTTTCTATATTCTGTCTGGGACATTGATGACCCACACGAGAGCGCCTGTTGTTTAGGACGGACTTCCTTGCCACATCCAGAAGATATGCCGGTAGAGATATACCATTATAAAGTTGCGAGACAAAGGAAAATTGAACGTTCCCGCCAAGTGGAAGAAACACGAGACGAGAATGTGTCATTCGTTCCATTTTGGAATGGAGTGACATGAAGCGAAATGGAAATGGAAGTATATTTCGTTACATTCTGCTCTCTTTCGTACTTTAGTGACATCCTGGGCGAGAATATGCATTTGAGTGGTTTATGAGTTTCGAATCAAACTACTAATAATGCCTTTTGGACTAATAAACATAGTGGTGACGAAACGGGTCGGAATTTTGGTGACGAATATAGGTTTGATTCCCGGAGGGAAGTAAAGAAAACTTAATATTTAGTAGGGCCCCGTAATCGTTGACGATATGCCTATTAGTATAATAGTCTCCCATCAAACACCGCAGTCGCTAGTTTGAATCTACCGCGCGGGAGGACAGGAGTACTACCCTTCATAAGTGCAACGCGTATTCTCTTATGGAATCGTCTTATGATCGGGTACTCACTACGAAAAAACTTCGAAAAAAAGAAAAATTAACTTAATAATTGCTATACTCAAGCTTTCCCATGCGTGGATTTCTTGCGTGTAGATTCCTGACGCTGGCCCTCTAGCGGCCATACTTCTTTCACTGACATATCAAGAAAAAACTCAGAAATCAAGCGAATGGGAAGGGGATGGCAGGGAGGGCACTAACATCATCAATGATTACGGGGCCCTACTAAATATTAGGTTTTCTTTACTCCCCTCCGGGAATCAAACCTATAATTTAGTAGTGGCCCCTCCAAAATTGACGATATGCCTGATATCTAAGACTGGAGGGGGACATTCGTGACAATATCAAAACCACCAACCTAAATACCATAGGTAACAGAGAATCCGTATAACATTATAAGTTTTTTATTGTGTACATACAATATAAAAATATAAAAAGAAGGTAAGCAGTGCGTTACTTCAAAGAAGATCTGCTTGTACATGACTGGACCTTCACTTGAGATCTATTGCATGTTTAGTGAGAAAATTCTTGTACTCTCATAATGAGAACCTTAATCCCTTGGATCATGTTCTGGCCTTAAAATTATTTGTACAATATAATCTGTTTGTACATTCTGTTAATACTACATAGATGCAACTATGATAATTTCTTAAAATATAAATAAAATTTGATTAAACTGTATAACCAGTTCTATTCATATCACAGCTCTTGATTTATAACAATCTCCGGCGGAAGGGTTCTAGTGGGTCTTTGGGCTATTTTGCACATAACCCCCCCCCCCCCTTTTTTTTTGCCTGAAGAATAAACTTGCATAAAATTAGCACATGGACTACTAGACCTGTTGCAGTAATGCTACACAGGTCTGCTTTGGCTTGTCCAGAGCGACCGACAAGTATCGCGTAAGGAATGTGTGATTAGACGCCCACAACTGAGTGTCGGCTATGTCGTTAATGGAAAATTGTTGCATAAATCTGATGGAGACGGCCCACTTTCTAACATCGTGGGCTCTGCCTACCACGCCGGGATTACTTTCCTTAATTACGTCTACGAGTAAAGAAGCCAATTTCCTTCTAGTGACGACGCGAGTACCTGTCTGATTAACCCATAGGAAGCCTGGTTGGAGAGGTTGTGCAATCCTCATAAACTTAACTAAAGCTTGTACCGGGCATAATATGTGATGCGCATGTCCACGTTTAAGTGCCGGGACTGAGAATTCTGAGAAAACATTATCACAATGTTCGTTTTTGGCAATAAATGTGGGAGACGGCGCGATTTGCACATGTTCGTGCAGTCTCCCAAACCTGAGACAATTTGGCTCGTTGCTCATCGCCGCCAGCTCTGAAACTCTGTTACCTGTCGCCAAAGCCATAAGGAACACAGCCTTATTTAATACTGACTCAAAATCTGGCGCATGGTTAAACTTGCGTGACTGAAGTAATGATAACGCTTTGTCCAGCGACCAGGTAGGCATGAGCTGACGTGGTGGTGGGCGTAGTTTGAAACATGCCCTCATGAACCCCTTCTCCTCCGCCTGCGGTATGGATAGACCAGTTAGGTCGTAAAAGGGGTTTCTAATGGCAGATAAGTGATTCTTTGATGTAACAACTGAGAAGCGCTTCTGTTCAAACAAATAATCTAAGTATTTAAAAATTAAAGCCACTGAAGCATCAGATTGCGCTGTTTCTACTATCCAGGTTGTGAAAGTTTTCCAATGTGATTGGTATTGTCTCCTGGTGGACAGAGTATATTGATTCAGAAATGTACTAGTGACACTTTCCCCATACTGAGTTAGCCATTTGTCATTGTAAATGTCCATAAGGCAAAAGTTAGCGAGGTCTGAAGGTTGCCAATTGTCTCCAAGTGGAAGGCAGAGACCGGGAGTGACACCGGGTTCCTGCACCACGTTTTCAATTGGTGGTACCACACTTGGGCCAGCCACATTGGCGCGATCATCGAGACTATGCCCCGGTAACCTCATAGTTTGTGAACTACTTGACACATGAGTGAAGCGTCTGGAGGAGGAAAAAGATAGATTGAATTCCACCTGTTCCATTCCTCTTCTAAAGCGTCGGGACCCCCCGCCGGAGTTATTGCCCGGTGGGTTTGCTTGAGAGCTCATTCTACTAGGGTGCTCTGTCTCCGAGACAAGGCATCCACCCAGATGTTCGCTATCGCCGGGAGGTAAGATGCGTGTAGATGAATGCTCAGCGATTCTACCAGAGCAAAAATCTATTCTGACAACCCCATCAACTCTTGAGATCTCGTTGACCCTTGCTTCTGAATGCAGTGAACTGCAATAAAGTTATCCATTAGAAATGCAATTGACTTCCCCTGCAAGGAAGAGCCGTGAGCTTGAAGGAAAAATAATGGGACTAGAAGCTCTTGTTTGTTGATGTGAAAAGTTACATCTTGGGGCCAAAGACCCTGAGCTTGGTGACCTAGCTTGGATTGATAACCCCAGCCTATTACCCCTGAAGCATCTGTGTCTACTAATACCGTAGGTGGAGGAGAAACCCATGTCATTATAGAGTGCAATGTTTCGGTCTTTGCCCAGACCGACGGTAAGTTGTGAATTAACCGCGGAATCGGCCATAGTTTTCCCGCCGGCAATAGTGGGAAAAATGTGTTGCCTTCCATGATTAATCTATTTACTTTCAACCGGCCCAACTTCACAGTTAATTGGATCCAGTTGAGTGAACCGACCAGGGACTCCCACGTTTTCCTCGTCGTATTCAGACTGTGACAAAAACGAAACTGTTTCTTGCGAAATCTGTTGCGATTGGCCACACTCTGAGTAAGAGTCAGATTGGCAGTGTCCCAGACCAGTCCTATCCACTGAATTTCTCTTCTCTTGTGGGAACAAGAAGAGACTTAGCCAAGTTGACCTTGAATCCTAGAGTTTGTACATGATGTAATATTTGATTGACATGGAGATGACATAACTCCTCTGACTCCGCTACTACTAGCCAGTCGTCTAGATACCACAAGACCTTGATACCTTGGGCTATCAAGGGCATGAGGGCCTGCTGGACTAATTTTGTAAAAATTCTCGGTGCCAGGTTCAAACCGAAAGGCATTCTCTGAAAGACGTAAGTCTCTTCTCTGATCCTCAAGGCGAGGAATTTTTGGAACCTTTTGTTTATGGGGACATGCCAATAGGCGTCTTTCAGGTCTAATGAGCACATCCAGCCTTGCGGCGGGATTGAGAGCCTGATTTGATTCACTGTAAGCATCCTGAAGGTTGAATTGTGAATATGTGTGTTCAGACGTGAGAGATCGACTACTGGTTGCATCTGCACACTGTCCCTCTTTGGCACTAGAAAGAGTCTGGAGGTGAAAACAGGGCAAGTTGGATCTACCGAGACAATGATTTGCTTGTTGATCATTTCCTGGACAAGTGACTCCACCTCTAAAGAAACATTGTTGAATTCTAGAGTTTGACGTAGACGAGGTCGCTGGAGCCACTGCCAAGTTATGCCTTTGCTTAACAGTTTCCTGGCCCACGTCCGCCAGGGCCAAGCCCTGCGACATGCTCGGAACGACCCAGTTTCTGTACTGGGTCTGTCCGGTAGGACAACTCTCGAATCCAACTCGCCTGCGATAGGCCCCGGGAGAGAGAGAGTGTAACTGACTAGTTTTTTGGTGGTGGCGGCGGAGTGGGGTTAGACGGCTGGCTAGATTTGGCAGGCGTCTAACCTTGATTAGGCTTTTGGTGTGACTTACCTTTATAGCCTGAATATTTCCCCTGCCTAGGTTTGTGCTGAGTACCTCCCTGCTGCTGAGGAGGCCTTGGGTCTCGAAAGGACTGTTTAGTCTGAGTAGGTTGGGGCTTTCCGCCGCTCTTAGGTTTTGAGTAAGGTTTCTTAAAGGTCTCTTTCTTTGGCTGGGAGGTACTCTGCTTCCACACATCTACCAAATTGAAAACAATACTCCATGTCTCTAGAGGGAGTAGGGGTGCAGTTAGTACCGGGGAAAGAGTTACTCAGCGGGCTATGTCCTCCGGCAACTTCTTTACCAAGTAAACCCTCAAATCCTGTCTTGCTCTAACCGCCTCCATGATAGCTATTCTGATATCCCCCAAAGATTGAATAGAGTTTTGAAAAAGAAGCCTACGTGACAAGTCCGTGGCTTTCCTTACATGTTGGTCTGAGATGGCTGTTATAGTTCTCGTGAGTGACTGGGCAACCTGGCGACTGACGAGGTATTGAGAAAACAGTCTATAAGCTTTATTACGTAGCTTAAAGTCTCTGTCTAAGTGAGCCGGAGGGGGTGTGGAAAAAGGTTCGTGCAGGTCATAAAGTGATAGTTTGGGAGCTGCCTGGAATTCAAATAAAGCAGGTGACACTCCTTCTGCTTTGTTAACCGGTAAAGTGAACCATGAATGAACTTCCCGAGGGACCTGATGGGAGGATTTAGTTGTAATGGTAGACGCAAATACCTGCGCCTCCAGTTCCCAGTCCACCCACGGACCTACACCTACCTGCCCCAGCAGCCCCACCTGCAAGACTGGTGTGTTTGTCTGATCTAGTACCGGGACTGTATCCAGCTCCGGCGTAAGTGCATGCAGAGCTTTTATATCATTGACGCCGTCATTTCGTGACCAGTCAGCAAACAGTTTTGCAGATGAGGCCGGAGGTAGCCGGAGAGGCAGAATACACAAAGAAATCAGCATAATAAACATTTGGGATGGCCTTAATGGTAACTTCTAATAACCTTCCTTGCACGTCTTTAGCCCTAAGCTTCCTACTCCTGTTAACCTCAATGGTCCAATCACTAGGGACCAGTAGCTCCCCCGATACGGTAGCTTGCGCCAGGTGCGGTTTCTGTGGTATTGACGGAACCCATGAGCAATCTGGCCCATAGAGGAGAGGCATAGGGCCTCTCCTCTGTGGGGGCTTATCAAGAGGGGGAGGAGTAATGTCTGTAATGACACTTACGTTAGTGGTGGTCAAGGAGGCCGGCACTGGCGTGCTACTAGCCGTGGCAGTCTCTGGAGTTACGTTAACCGAAGGCAAAGAGGTATGAGGATGTGAAACACCTGAGGGCTCTAACAGCCTTACCGTAGACTCAAGTGGGGGAACTACCGGTGTGCTACTGGAAGGAGCTTGAGAAGGAGGTAGCTGATACTGTTGCATCATTCTGTGGAAAATATCATTTAGTTTCTCAGTAGTAACACTTACTGTGGGATCCTCGGGAGGACTGAGACCCACCTTCTGACTCTACTTCAGTATTAATTGGTTGAGCTGAGGACAGTTCTATGTCTTCCGGCTCCTCTGGTAGTTCTATCACTTCCGGCGTTGGTGGCCGGGGAACAGTCACTGGGGCCGCCGGTGGCCACACTAGATCAGGGACTGACGAGGGTATTGTTTCTACATGTCCACTTTCCCTATTCATGTCCTGAGAATTAAGATTAACCTGTGATGGTTCTGATTGTCTCCAGATCCCCCGGCTTTGTGCCGCGGGTGGCTGGGAGTCCTGTATCACCTGAGAGCTATCAAAAATCTGGTGAGCAAGAAGGAGAACCCCTATCCTGATCCGCTAACACACTGTTAGATATAACCGGGGGACCTTTACGTGGCACATAACTTAACTTAGGAATGGCGAATGTAAACTCTTGCGGCCCACTCAAAGATTGTTCATCCCTGGGACTAGACTCCATCCCCTCCGCCCCTACCTCTGAGTCGCCAGATTGGACGTTAGACGTTCGAGAGGTAGGAGTGGAGGGAGGTGGCCGCGACCCCGGCAAGGGCTGGGGAAGCGGTTGTGAGATGACCGTACGGGCACTTATATAACTTGAAGTGGACGGTGTTGAAGAAGCAGAGCCCTTCTTCCGACGTTTTGTCGACCTTGACGACTCGACGGAAGAATGTCGGGACTGCTTCCTAGGAGATCTAGAACAAGATCTAGATTTGCGCTTCGGTGAAGGCGACCGTCTCCTCTTAGACCGGTCGGGGGGGGGGGGGGGGCTCGGTACTGTCACTTTCACTTTCACTACTAGTTACTACCTGTTTGGAAAGTACTTTAGATTTAGTTTTAGGTTTGGTTGACTTGGCCGGAGTTGACTTAACTAATGGAGATTTAATGACTAGGTGCTCCCAGAGCTCCTCGTCATCGCAATGGAGAGCTATATGAGCAGTGTCTTTCGCATGAACGTTAAACATTGATTTAATCTCCTTCAAGGCAAGAAAAATCTCTTATCGAACACCGCCGCTCTTAACTCAGAACACACGGAACACCGTTTCGATACCCATAGTCCCCTTGAGCGATCAAGACACTTTACACATTTTATACAGAAGTTGTGAGCAAAAACTGGTAAAAGAGAGCAGGTAGGCGTAGCGCAAAGGACAAAGCGAGGCATGATGGAGCTAGGGACCCCCACCCCTGCCGTAATCGGCAACTCCTCTGCTGCCAGAACCACTACTAGTGAAGTGTTGAGATTCTGGAAATAGAAAATTTCCAGGAATCAATGCTCATAAGGATAACCTGAGAGGTGTTAACACATCCTACCTCAAGTCCGCCGGAAAATTAGTTATAGTAACTGCTACTCTAACCTTCCGCTGGACCCGGTAGAAAGACCCCGGGTCTTTCTTTTATCATACATATGAACTGCTTACCTGTGACAAAGCGTCACTGGCCCAATAGACCTTCAGCGTTTTACTATCATTGACTATTTGCATTAGATCTAGCTAACTCGCTTCATGACTTGAGTCATGGTTAAGCTCACTTGACTGTTATGCCGGGCGAGAGAAGTTACTGCGTGAGGCTATCGGTCAGGGCGAGTTGACTCGGCGGGCCGAGTTGACTCCCTTAAGAATTTAGCATATTCCGCTGGAATATTCGTGGTTCAGCACACCACGCCGGGATATTTGGTTGGTTTCTTATCGTCTGAGAGGAGAAAACGCCGGCTCTGCTGAGAAAGCCGCCGGAAAAATGAACCAAAATTTTCAGAGGTGAGGACTTATATGGGAAAGTCAAATACCCCCAAAAACCCCACCAATTAAACGGGACGTCTCCCAAACCCCTCAAGCATGTAAAGCACACATGCAAAAACACCTATAGGGGAAAATATTAGGCTTACACATATACAGTATAGAGCTTAATTTATAAATAATAAATAACCCCTAGCCTACATTGGAGACCCCTAATGAGGCTGACCATGAGGTGACGACGAAACATAGAGATGGCTGCAACCAGACGCTCCGAAGACCCAGCAGCAGCAGCGTGAGGAGGAAGAGGCCCACGATAGGGGCCCACGCGCAGATACTGACTCCAGAAGACTCCACACCACGTGTGGCAACCCTTAAACTAGAGCATCTGCTAAAATAAAACTATGCAACTACCTCATAGTGACGGCCTGAAGCATAAACTTGCGGAATGGTAGGCTCCTAAATAACTATCGGAAAGCTAAAGGCGCAAAACAAAACACACAATAACAAACATGGCGCGATGATCCTGGGATACGTAGGCGCCTGTTACAATAGTGCCCTAATTTAAACACCTCCTGCAGACGTACCAATGGGGTAGCCTGTGCTAGCTTATCTAAAAACCTGTTCAATACAACTCAGATGTATACAAATGAGCAGGGACTCACTAGAAGTGATCGAACGAAGAATGAAGCTGGAGCACAGAGCAACCAACCCTCACAGAACGGACGCGGGAGAAGGAAGGAAGTATGGCCACTAGAGGGCCAGCGTCAGGAATCCACACGCAAGAAATCCACGCATGGGAAAGCTTGAGTATAGCAATTATTAAGTAAATTTTTATTTTTTATTTTTTACAAAGTTTTTTCGTAGTGAGTACCTGATTATAAGATGATTCCATAAGAGAATACACCTTGCACTTATAAAGTGTAGTACTCCTGTCCTCCCGCGCGATAGATTCAAACTAGCGACCGCGGTGTTTGATGGGAGACTATTATACTAATAGGCATATCATCAATGATGGAGGGGCTACTATTAAATACTGGTTTTTGGGGACGAAACGGGTTGGTGACGAAATGGAATGTTGACGAAACGTCCATACTCCTATAGGCCTAATATAATTTGTGGCCAAGTTTCCATAGCCTAGCCTATAGGCCTACGGTCTCGATTTCAATCGTATGGGTGAATGATTATATCCTACGGTCTCGATTAATTTATTTCCATTTGAATTAACCCGTCCAGCCCCGGCTAGTTTTGTAATGTTTGTTCACCAGAACCCGGCCTGTTTTCAAAAAATGGTTTTATTCCAGAAACAATAGCGAATGGGTTAGGAATGAAGGAAAAACCACGAAAAACTGCTCAAAAAGCTTAAAGAATGGTCCTACAGAGCCCCCGAAAACGTATTTTACAAGAGTAAAAAATTGAAGGCAATTACCCCCAAAAAACAGGTTATTGCGCGCTCACGCGCACGCACGTGGACTTTGAGAGTTTTCAACCATCTGCACGGTTGCGTGGGATACGTACACAGTTCCCATACAAATCTGAGCCCTCTTGAGTGGCTACACCTGAGGTTACGGTCGGCGCAATTAGGGTGACGCGCCAGGCGCGTCTCTGGGGCTGTGCGTTACATACATCGCCGACGCGTCAGGCGCGTCGCTGGGGCTGTACGGGTTAATACTACTATTTAGTGCGATTCTTATTAGTGTGTGAGTTCATGGTCTCACTCTCGCGAAATAGGCTATAGTGGCGCTTCACTTCAGTTAGGCCTAGTTAGTTAATTTTATTTATATTGTTAATGTTTTCTTAACCTAAACTAATTTTATTAGGCTACCGTAATCCCATCAAAATGCCTCAAAGCATGTAGGCTAAATATTGCATATAGGCCTAGGCCTGGATATATAGGCTAGGCCTAATCACCGACTCATTTTATTAGTGTTAATTATTGTTAATTTTGAAAGTATCATATACATCTACAATAAAATTGTATTAAATTCTGATCTGAAGCTAGGCAATATTCTGAACATCATAATGAATATAGGCCTAGGCTACTTTCTATTAAATTACTTAATCTATCTAAAGTAGACCTAGGCTATCTATTGCCATCCCCAAAGGGGTGGCTACGAATGAAACACCTCCTTGCACTTCTGTGATCTGGTGTACCTCCTCCCGAATGGTGCAAAAATTGCGAATACTGACTATTACTGAAGGACTCTCCCCAAAAACAAGTCGCCCCAACGTTTTATTGCTCATGTCGGACAAACGAAGCGGCCTATCTATATTATATATATATATATATATATATATATATATTATATTTTTTTTTTGTTAATAACCAAACCTAACCAAAACGGGGCAAGTTCCTCATACAAAATGTGGGACAAAAGTGTTTGGGGCTCTCCAGTAACCTAGACTAAAATAAACTGTATGCCTATTAAACTTTAGGTAAGAGTTGCGTTAGCGTTAGCGGGCATACCATCGACTTTGTTTACATAGTCGCACGCTCGCAGTTACATACGTTTCTAATTTGACTTCTTTTGTATTGCTGTTATTTGCCCCTGCTGATAATATATATGATGATGACAATAGGCCTCAGTCATGGGGGATGAGGGGGCAAAGCCCCTCTTGTTTGGGCCAATCGGCCTTCTGCAGACTCCCATTTTCTTATGTTCTTATGTTCTAACCCATTATTGTAGAATTTGTATCCCACGGCTGTCGGCCGGTAACAAAAATGTTTACCGAACACCTGGCTGTGGGATATAATAAAATCAACCCATTGATTTACCCTTGATTCTGTAGTTTATTTTTTTTTAAATAAAAACCGGTTTGCGTTTGCTGATTTGCATTTGGGAACCAGAAATTTCACGAGGTTTACTGATTTGTGTTTGTGGAAGTTATGCTTTGGGTTTGCAAATTTGAGTTTGTGGACTAGATTTTTTGTTTGTGGTGCCCAGCTCTGCCAAGGGCCTACCACTGGGCGAGTGCCAGCTGGTTCACATTACCCCTACTGACTCCCGGAGACCCCCACAGCAAGCACCCGAGAATAATGAGTGGACTACCATACAAATAAACGGAAATAAAAAAGAACTAAACAAGACGCCACTAAACACTGACACAGTGAACATTCCTCCCCTTGTCCTACTGTCACTGCTGAGTGTCATCTCTCCCGCACAGGACTCAACTGCTGTCTGTCTTACAAGATTTCATTAATGTTTTCACACAGGACGACTCTTGAGAGGGGCCGCTCACATCTGACCCAACACAATATCCACACCACTGCCCCCCCCCCCCCTCGTCAGTCAACCGCCACGCAGAAAGAACCCTCTCTACCGTGACGAGGAGGACCGCCAAGTCAGGGAGATGCTGCAGACTGCAGTCTGACATCATTGAACCCTCAGACTACCCCTGGTCCTCCCTCGTAGTCCTAGCTCGAAAACAAAATGACAGTTTACCTTTATGCGTCAATTACCGAATGTTAAACGACGCCACGATCAAGGATGCCCTTCCCCTACCTCGCATTGACGCCGCCCTTGAATCCTTACATGGGTCAAAGTGGTTCTCCACACTGGACCTAAAATCTAGCTACTGGCAAGTACCCCTTTCTAAAGACACTAAACCCAAATCTGCCTTCGCAACCAGCCCGGGGAGAGACTATCAGTTCACCGTCCTTCCCTTTGGGGTCACCAACGGACCCGCCACCTTCTCCCGTTTAATGGACACCACACTTCAGGGCCATAACTGGGAGATTTGCCTGGCGTATCTGGCCGACAAAATAATTTTCTCCCTCACCTGGAACAGCCACTTAGACCGAATGCGCCAAGTACTACAATGCATACGTCAGGCGGGGCTACTCCTCAAACCAGTGAAGTGCTTCCTGGACAGAAGACAGGTGCCATACCTGGGTCACATCGTCAATGCCTCCAGCATCGCACCTGACCCCCAAAAGACAAAAGCCATAGCCGAAGTGCTTCCCCCCCCTTTCCCCCCCCCCCCCCCCCTCCCTGACAGTTTTTTGTTTTATGGATGAGGGAGACAAATAGCAAAACTGCCTGTGATGAGCGCTACCCCCAGAGGTAGAAAGAGTGACAGGGCCAAAATCAAGGAATGTTAGAGCCAAAAATGTTGGAGCAATTTAAGTTATAGGATGAGGGAAAGATGGATTCAGGGAGAGAGTTCCAGAGCTCAACTGTTGAATAGAAGAAAGATTGGGAGTATCGTTTCACTCTTGGGTTGGAGAGTTGCACAGAGTAGGGGTGGGAATGTATTGCAAGACGGGTACTACATACCCTACGTAGAGGAGGTGCTATATATTGACAGAGCTCTGAGGAACACTGATTATTGTAATAGGGATAGAATAGTGAGAGATGCAACATTGTGGCGAAGAGAGAGATTGCAGAGAATCGGTGAGTGGACGAGAGTTAAGGAGATGAAAGGCTTTCTTTTCTACTTTGTTTAGAAATGCTGTGTGAGAGGATCTTCCCCACACATGCGAACAATACTCAATAAAAGGACGACTTGTGACCCTGTACAGAGCAAGAAGCTGTGCAGGGGCAAAGAACCCCTTGAGGCGGTTGAGCACACCCAGCTTCTAGGAAGCCGTGTTAGCAAGTGTGGTAATATGGTTTTTCCAAGAGAGATCAGAAGAAAAAGAGACACTGAGAATATTGAGAGAAGATGAAGGGAGTTCTTGCTCTCTGGGAGTTCTTCACAGGTAGATAAATGGAGAAATTGAGTTTTGGAAGCATTGAAAGCAACAAGGTTTTCTCTGCCCCAATTGGAAATGGTAGTTAGATCAGAAGATAAAAGTGTCCTATGGCTTAATTACATTTGTTTTTGAGGGAATGCTTGCTGGGGCATTCTAGATTTTTTTTTTTTTTGTAATAGTTTAAGGTCGAGTCGTCAGCATATGAGTGGATAGGACTGGAAGTACAGTTGAGATAATTTATGCATATTAGAAGAGAATTGGAGATAGGACAGAACCCTGAGGAACACTAGGGTTGATAGGATGAGGAAGTGAACGATGTCCATCCACAACCAAAGCTATGGAACGGCCAGAAAGGAAATAAGAGATAAAGGGACAGATGGAGGGATAGAAACCGAAGGAGGCTAGTTTAGACATTAGAGATTTGTGCCAGACTCTCTCGAAGGCCTTCGATATGTCTAGTGCAATAGTAAAGGTCTCCCTGAAGTCCCGAAAGGAGGATGACCAAGAGTTAGTAAGATATGAAAGAAGATCACCAGTAGAGCAACCCTTAACCCCTACTGTACCATAGGGTGCTGGCATAAATGTACCCCCCAGTCCCATGCAATGTGGCCAAATTGGCTTCAGAGGCAAGATATAACAACCTCCCACCTCAAAAAATGGAGGAATACTGCCTCTGCCAGCATGTGGGGGCTTGGATATAAGCTGAGAGGTGTTGCCAAGGTCTTACAGCAGTGCCCAAATGTCGTGGTACCACATACTGCCTGATACTGGCAGTTTACAAGGATCGTATATTACTGACGGCTGGCAGCCGTCGCTGGGACGGGGGAGTGATTTATCTACTGATGGCTCTCTGCTGTCGCTGGTACTGAACGTTTTAAGGAAGCCGTACTGGCAATCTGAGCGTAGATTATGAGAAGAGAAATTTTGAAGTAAGAATAGTTTCAAAAACTTTAGAAATGCAAGAAATGAGAGCAATTGGGCGATAATTGGAGGTTGAGAGCGGTCACTCTTCATTGGGACAGGTTGAATGAGAGCAAACTTCCAGCAAGAAAGGAAGACATTAGAGGAGAGACAGAGACTGAAGAGTTTGCCTAGGCAGGGAGTCGGCACGGAAGCACAGTTTCTGAGTACAGCAGGAGGAACACCATCCGGACTGTACACCTTCTTAGTATTAAGCCCAGAGAGGGTAGAAAGTACATCTTTAGAAGAGATTAGGATATTAGGCATAAGAGGGAGAGAAGGGAGGGATAGCACCAGAATAATTAAAGTTGGAGTTTCTAGCGAAAGTTTGAGTGAGAGTTCAGCTTTGTCAGAGGAAGAAGTGATAGTTGTGTCATCAGATTGGAAAAGGGGAGGGAAAGACAAGGAGGAAAAATTATTGGAGAGGTTTTTGGCTAGATGCCAGAAAGCTTGGGAAGAGCTAGGGTTGGATAGTTCTATCTATCTATCTATTGCCTGACGGCGCGATCCCCGAAGGGGTGGCCACGAACGAACCGCCCCCTTGCACCTGTAACGGGAAGAAATTGTACTTTCCCTTTTGATATATGTTGTAAGGTTTGACTTAACTGTAAGACTTTTTCCCCTTCATTCACTCTTCCCTATATTTAAGGGTAATGTATCGTTTAAGAAGGGTTAAGTAACCCTTGTCTATGTAAAGAGGGAATTAGCCTAGATCAGGAGGAGAACTAATATTCTCAAATCTATCTAAAATACTTTCAAGCCTAATTTATCCTTTAACCCCTTTTGGTATTCCCTGTAAAAATCCTTCCTTTTTTAATTTAGAGTAATGCCCCCTTGTGTAAAAAGACCGCCAATTCCTACCCAAGCGACGCCACCCTTTGTGGTCACCCTCCCCCTTTTTTGGCGGGATCCCTGGCACTGGCCCTCGGCCCCTCACTGTCGTGACCCCAGGCCTACGAGAGAGACACCTACCCACCCCCTCAGTCTCTGTCATCATTCCCCGCTTCTTCTCCGGACTTAGGCTTCCTTTCCCTCCATTCAGAGGTTCGTAATTCAGGTTTATAGTGTTATAAGGTATTGCTTATTCAGTTAAGTAAGTACTAGGTGTGTAATGTAGGAGGTATTGCTGTGATTGACAAATTCGTGAACTCGAGCCTACCATCGGGTTGGT
The DNA here is from genome assembly GCA_032716605.1 of Paralithodes platypus. Lineage (NCBI taxonomy): Eukaryota > Metazoa > Arthropoda > Malacostraca > Decapoda > Lithodidae > Paralithodes > Paralithodes platypus. The sequence continues at coordinate 51,248,302 of CM064485.1, forward strand.
CGACAGGCACCCCTCACCTGCCAAGTGCCTACAACCATACAAATTCCCCCATTATCATTGTATTCAGTAAAACTTAGTCTGTGCACCTTTGCTAAGTGTTTTTCTGATATTTTAGACTTTGTTATTCCAAATTAACGTCAAATTAACTTCGTGTGTAATAATTTCAGTCAGAGGGACGCCATTTGATGGCCTTCCAATTCTTGTGTTTTTCCATAATTCCCGACCAAACTTAGGCTAGTCTAATTTGCTAGTTTGTCGTTCACCGTTTTACTTAATCCTGAGGTAGTGCGAGAACACCAGTTAAGAGTAGAATTGAGGACGATGAAGTTGATTAAATGCTTTTGAAGCTTGACCGCCATTTTAGGATTTAGACCATCTCACATTTCGGAGAGACGACCAGGTTGAGTAAATTACTAATGTAGCAGTTGTATTGTATGTTTAGAACTTGTTCATTACTTTGAGTTTATAAAACCATGCGTTTTGGTAAATATGGTTGTATTTTAACGTGTAATTCAGGAAAGGACATTCGTTTGAGATAGTATCCTTGAGTTTTGGTTACCTTTCGTGTCTCCGACGTTCCAAAGTTAGGCCTATTCAGATAAGTATTTATAACTAACGTCTCCTAGGCCTGGTTATTGTTCATTTTAAATGTTTTTACTGGGTTATAGTGTAAAGAGTTATAGTCCATGAGCCAGGCCAGATATCGGTACCACCTGGGGTGACTAAACACGAATGGTACTAAAATGTTTATAGAGTGACTGTAAGTACATTAAGATATGATAGCCTTCTCGCACTGGTAGCTTAGTCTAATTTTGTTGATGCAATAGGGGCGCTACCCAAAAATAAAGATTTTTAGCGTGACGCTCGGCGTTTTCCTCATTTTCTTTAAAATCCATCACACAATCATCGCGAAACTTTGAACACCTATGTAGAATTATATTCTCTACCAGAGTTGTTCCTAGGTATTTTTCAAATTTCCTCATATTTCGGAATATACTCTATATTTTGGGTATTTTCCTCTAAATCTAGAATAAATCCTTAAATATGGGGAACATTGAAAATATATATTCTAACAGCTCTTGTAGCTTATTTGATTCTCTACAAGAATTATTCCGATGTGTATTTCAAGTTTCTCCATATTTAGGGGTTTATTTCATATTTGGGGATTTTTTGTTATATTTTGGGGATAATTTATTATTGGAAGGAGCAAACATATGTAGAGTGGTTTCCATGTAATGTGTTTGTTTGTTCATGGTTTAATGGTGATATTTTTGCAGGTGTGTGTCGACTGTTTGACGGCAGGATGGAACCATCTGCGAGGAAGAGAGCACGGATCGACTGTATCATCCACTGCTCTGATGATGACAGCGATGCTCTGGTGTCACCACAGGATTTGGACTCCTGGAACACATTGCTCAGGGCTGCAGAAATCAGGCAGCATGATCCAGTCCTGGAAGCAGCCAAGGGCCTTGAAGAAGGAGGAATACCACACATACATTATCACCGTAAATGTCGTAGTCTCTTTACAATGAAGAAGTCACTGGATTCTATCCTTGCCAAGGGTGTCAAGATAGAATCAGCAAGCGTCGACCCCAGGAGGAGGGCATCAAGGGATGCCCCTAGTACTAGCAGGGTGTATGCCAAAGTATGTATCTTCTGCGAGAAGTCAAGCAAGTACATAAAAACAACAAAGACAAGGGAGCCACTCATACAGTGTGTTGAGCTACGAGCAGATGAGAAGATTCGCAGAGCAGCAATAAGGAAACTCAACCAGAGAATCCTTGGTTTAGTTAGCAGAGACCTTGTTGCTGCAGAGGGTCACTACCACAAGTCGTGCTACAAACTCTTCACAAAAGATGATTTCCCAGCGGCCGCCAGGTCGGGTGCAGGTGAAAATCAGGAAGAAAGCGAGGAAGCACGCTACGAAGAGGTTGAGACAGAAGCCCTCGAGGAACTCTGCTTGTATATAAGGACCAAATTATTCCCCAACCCAGAGGTACTGCCTATGACAAACCTCACATCTAGGCTTGAGAGATCCATGATGTCCCGTGGTATTATCCAACTGAAACCAGCGACAAAGAAACATGTTCGCCGAAAGATTGAAACCGAGTTTGGAGAATCACTACGCTTTGTCCCAGATGAGAAAGGAAAGCTTCTAATCTATCCACGCAGCCTCTCAATGGACGACCTTGCCCGGCAAGCACACAAAATGGCAAAAGACCTGCAAGAAGCAAGAGCAGCTAACTCTGAAGATGTCTTAACCAAAGCAGGAATGCAGCTGAGGAATGAGATCAATAAACAAGATGTGAGTCAGCCAACTGGATGCTCCACCTAGGAGCAATCCGACAGATGATACCGTGGTGTTTTGCCTATGACAAAGTGAACTATGCCCGGTTCCTAACCTACTACTATGCCTTGATGTCTCGACTGCCCATTGAACACCCAGAGGTCCATGAACACTTCATGCAAGGTGGCTTTTCGGTCCAGATCGGTAGCAAGAATCCCTTTGGACGGATCCCTGTGGACCAGACAATCGAAGAGACGATCAACAAAGACACCCAGACACCAGGGGGCACAAAAGGCTTCAGCCTGAAAGGCGGAGCTGTCGCCAGGTACTACCTGACATCGGAGTATCGCAGCAGGTACTTAAGGCAGCTCAGGACTATGGTAGTAGGCCAAAAGTATACTGACTTCAGCCACCCAGACCTACAGATGCCCAGGATTAGAAGAGATGAGGCCGATGTCCAATCTTTAGTTCAACTGATGGAGACCAGCTGGTTGAACCCCTTCAACGCAGAGCAAGAAGATCTTGTCAGTTTGTCAACTGCGACTATGGCACCACCAGAAGTTGTCAAAGACCTTCTAGGGGCCTACAGAATAGGAGAGGATGCATATCAAGCCTTCAAGGAAGAGCGCCTGGAGATCGATACGCCAACTATACAGTTTCATGACACGATGACGAAGACGAAACTGAGAACGTTCACTAACATCAGAATGAAGCCACGCTCACAAGACCATGCCAAGGAGGTTATCTTAAAGGCTGACAGGAACCTATTTGGCCAGATGATCCTTGTTGCCGAGAACAGAAAGCTCAAAATGAGTGATGTCTTGGCTCATCCCCTGGGGCCTTTGCCTTGGGCACTTGCCAGCGGTGATGGGTCTCTCCGCAAGACCAACAAGGCTGCCCTCGCAAAGGAGTTAGAGAGGAATGTTTCTCCTGCAGAAGTGATACCCGAGCCCTCTGCTACCATAATTGATGGGATGAGCCTGGTCCACAAACTGAAGGGAAACGACAAAACTTTTTCACAGCTTGCAGGTACAGCACTGAGTCACGCTGTTCATGAAGGTGCTAAGAGCAGGCGCATTGATGTTGTGTTTGATATCTACAAGGAGACATCCATCAAGGATGCAGAACGAGCCAAAAGAAGTGCAGGCACAGGAATTCATTTCAAGAACATTCAACCTGGGCACAACATCCAGCAGTGGAGAAAGTTACTCGGTAGTTCCTCCAACAAGGCAAGTCTTATCAAGTTCTTGGTAGAAGAATGGAAGGCACCACAGCACAGGGAGAAGCTCAAGGACAAGGAGCTGTATGTCACATGTGAGCAGCGCTGCTTCAAGATCACCAAAGAGCAGTGGGAAGAGGCTCCTGAGCTTAAGTCAACTCAAGAAGAAGCAGACACACGCCTTCTTCTCCATGCACTTCATGCAGCAGAATCTGGGAACAAGTCTGTCATCATCACTGCAGAAGATACAGACGTCATGGTGTTGTGTCTTGGCATGTGCCACAAGATCCCATCCCATCTGTTCCAGAAGTGCGGGACGAAGAACCGGACAAGATTCCTGGATATCACCACACTGAGCCGCACACTGGGAGGCAGCGTGTGTGATTCATTGATTGGTATGCATGCCTTTACAGGCTGTGATACCGTCAGTGCATTCGCTGGCCGAGGGAAGATGACGACACTCAAGCAGGTGAAGATGGACAAGACATACCAGCATGCTTTTCACGAACTTGGACGCTCATGGGAAGTGTCTCCTGAACTCTTTGAGAAGCTACAGGAAATCACCTGCCACATGTACCTACCATCTACCCACACAACTAAGGTAAACAAGCTTCGGTATGAGCTGTTCTGTGCAAGACGTGGAGAGGTAGAGTCAAGTCAACTCCCTCCTTGTGAGGACTGCCTCTTCATGCATGCACTGCGTGCAAACTACCAGGCTGCGATCTGGAGGAGAAGTCTTCAGAGCCAGCCATTTGTTGCGAACCCAACAGACTGCGGTTGGATGACAGATGAGGACGGTAAGCTTGCCGTCAACTGGATGCGAGGCTCACCAGCACCAGATGCTGTTATGCAGCTACTGTCTTGCAAGTGTGTGCGGTCATGCGAACTCCCTAAGTGTACTTGCCTCAGCAATGGTCTAAAATGCACGGACATGTGCAGGTTACAGACATGTCAGAACAAGGCTATTGAAGAAGAGCCGGTGGCACAACAGTCAGATTCCGAGTCTGACGTAGATGATATTTAGGAGTAGTAATTTGCCATAATAGTATGTACAAGCCCATGGCATGCTTAGTGTGTATTTACAGGACTTGTATTAAATGTGACAATTACTATATGCATTTTGTTGACATTTAGGCATTCCTGTCCCCAAATTTGACATTTTAAAAAATTTCGGAATTTTCGGTAGGGTATGTCTATTCAAGAAGTGATAACGACCATTAAGCTACCAATGTGCAAGGGCTATCATATCAAAACATAAACTAGAGACATGTAGCAAGCTAAAAACACCTAAGAGAATTAGTCACCCCGGGTGGTACCGATATCCCAAAATTCGGGTCTTGGCTCATGGACTATCTTGTTATCTTGATTTAGAGGTCCTCTTTTCCCAACCCCAGTACCGTCAAATTTCGGACCCCCATTGGGTCGGGTTTATTTCAGATGATTATTTGTTCTTACCTATTGTTAATTAAAGTTAACTTGTGAAAAGGCCGTTTAGGTATGGGTACTTGCTGAATTATTATGGTAGGTTATATGATTTTACATTTTAATTAGGCTACCTAACTTTCACCTAATTGGAAGTACAGTAGGCTATTATTAATGATTGTGCTTTTAGAGTGTATTATGAGTATACTGTATATTGATTGCTATGATATAATTATGTTTGACATGGTCTAATGTACAGAGTTGCATTGCAAGGGATGGAACGCTGTAGTGAGATTCTGGGCAGCTGATTTCAGGGGATAAGTTACTCGAGTTACGGTAGAAATAACGTTTAGCTTTGTTTGAGCCTTGTATAGCACCCTCCGCATTGAGCAGTCCAACCTGTTAAGTTTGACCATGACAATTACCTTTGATTTATGCCATTATTGTATTGATTTGACTCCATAGATATGCTGTGTAATTATGTATTCCCAATTGTGTGTAGAGTATTGCTGAGTAACATATGTACCTGTACTTAATGAGAGGATCTTTGGATGCCTTAAGAGATTATTTCGGTACAGTACTGTAATGTCATAATTTGATCTGTCATTGTATTTCTGTACTTATATTAGCTCATCTATTTTTATACGTTAATAGGAATCCATGTATTTTTATATGTTTATATTAGCCTATATTTTTTATATGTATTTGTTTTAGTATTACTGTGTACCGTAATTAGGATATTGATTAACCCCATTATTAAGGGTTAGCTATATGTCAACCGTGGGTTAAGAATGTATTCGACTTACCAGGGAACCAGTTTGGGACGGAGTCGATGTGATGCTGATGGCGGAGAATCGGAGATTCACCCCTCCCATTGGCTGAGTGCAGGATGCTGAACTCGTGTACTGTACGAGGGTTCAAGGACCGCAGGAAGACGTATGATTACCCCCTATACCCCAGGATACGGTAGGCCGAAGAAACCTACAGGCAAGCCTGGCCGATACCAGTATCTAGCGGAATTGGGATGTATAATACTGAGAGGAATGGGGTGGATACAGACAGCAAGGTTCGAGTCCTACTCCTAGGTTAAGAGACTGTCCCAGTACGGTAATGGATTGGTCCCAGGTTAATGGTATAGAGATAATTAGATATGGTACCAATCATACCAATGTTAAGAGTTGTAAACGGTAAAATGTTCCTTAAATATTAATATCAAGCTTAAGATTACTGCAATATGTTTGTATCTATCCTCCCGTACCTATTTGGATCTAAATGTGTTGTCAGGATGGTAAATCGGAGCTGTCAGTATTAAATTGGTCTAAGAGTAGTACCAGTAGCCTAACCGAGAGTTAAAGTCTTGTCAGCCAACATTGAAGGTGAAGTTCTTGATTGGTCTTTGCTAGCCTCCGATTTATCCTACTGTCCTAATGTACCTGAATAATGAGCATGAATCACGATGGCATAAAGAATAAGAAAACCATGGGGACGGCCAGTTCACCTGAAGGTGGGCGATCAAATAATTCGAATGAATTACCGTTCCCAAAAACATCCTTATGTGATATCTAGAAAGTAGAGAATATGCTAGGTCTCAGTGGATTTTTGTTGTGGTTCTTTGGTCTTATCATCGTGTCGGAGTTGCAGCCTTTCCCCTTCCTCGAAGGATGTTGGATGTGGGTCAACCAAACAGGGTTGTCCTCTCGTTAATTAGAATGCAATAACGGGTTTGTCGTCATCTCTTCCTTTCTATCCTTGAGTACCTATTTTCCACCTTCGCAGCTTAATCTATCTTTTTCTCTCCCTCCCTCTCTCTCTCCTGTTCGCAGCAGAAGAAGGGAAGAAGAAAGAGAGATCTCTGACCCTTCCCCCCCCCCCCCCGTTACACACCTCTGTCCCCAGTCAGTCGACGCCCCTCCCCCCAACCAGCACCGCCTTCGTTCATGTACTTCCTCACTCCATCCTTCCACCTCTCATTCGGTCTACCTCTCCCTCTCTGTCCCTCCACCTCGCTCTCATACACCCTCTTAGTTCAGTGCATTTATTATTGATGAAAGAGTATTTGGCGAGTCGGAGGAGAGATTAGGCTTGATTCCTGGCAGAAACATAGGAAGAATGAGATTCTTGAGTTTGAAGTCTTCGGTACCGTTTGAATGTTTCCTCCTTGTTGCGGACAGCAGTAGAACAAGCGTGAGTAAACAAAGATTGTTTTGCATTAGTCTGAGAGAAAGAAAATGGAATGTATGCCTCCATGCCTGAGAGGATTACCTTGGTAATGCGTTCAACACTCTCCGAGGGTCCTCGGCCACGGATGCAAAAATCATTACATGGAAAGTCACAGAAGTACTGCCAAAGAGCCTCCCAGTCGACAGCACCACAGGGTCACATCCACCGCCGGCTGGGAGTATCGGGTGGCCGTACTGGAGAGAGAGGACAGGTGACAGATAAGTTTATGGTAGGAGGAGCCCAAAGAAGAGAAAAGATAGACCGTATAAGTGGATGGGTTAGAAGTTAGAAACAAGTCTAGAATGTTGGGCCGATCTCCGAACCAATCCAGGTTACGGGTGGGTTGCTGAACCAACTGCTCTAGGTCATTTAGGATAGAAAAGATGTAGGCTTGTTCACCAGGTTGGTCAGTGGAATGAGAGGAGAGCCATTGGTGGTGGTGAACGTTGAAATCTAAGATGGAGATTTCTGAGAAAGGAGAGATGGATAGGATGTGTTCAACTTTAAAGTTTAGATAGTAAAAGAATTTGGGGAAGTCAGTGGAGTTGGGGGAAAGATAGACAGCACAGAAATATTTAGCATGCTAGTAACAGGATAGTTTAAGCCATAAAGTTGAGAATTCGGAGGAGTCAAAGTTGGGTACACAAGAGCAAGTGAGTTTGTTGTGTACGTATACACAACATCTGCCTTTGGCTTTAAAACTAGGATAGAGATAGTGAGGGTACAGAGAAGGGTTTGCTGTCAGTAGTCCCAGACAACTGAGTTTCGGTGAGAAAGAGAAGATCAGGGTTGGCAGAGGAGAGGCGATGTTCAACAGGACTGAATATTCTGTACAGTAACTAGAATGACTTGTTTGGTTATTTTAAGACAACTCGCCCCATTTTTTTGTCAATGTCAATACCTATTGTGCCATTAAAGTGTCTATTTTTTCTGGCAAGCGATAGCAAGCCTGCAATTTAGGAGGAATCGGCCTTTGGCCTGGGCATATTTGTACTGAAAAAATACACAAATATATCCCGAGGGGTGGCCTTGGGGTATTTTGTTAAGCTTGATGGGAGTCTAGGGAGGAAATTTAATTAATAAATAAGTAAATATAAATAATTATCTTAACCCCCTCAGACAGGATATATTAACTTACTTACGGGTTGGCAGACCGACCGGTATTTCCCCCACAACAGTCTTTCTCACACTGAGGGACCGTTAGGAGTCTGAGGAATTTTGGGTTGCCATCAATCGACAGATTATGATCTAACTTACCTAACTTACTGAGCTCAAAATGACGCAGAAGCGTCATATAACTTATTATTGAGCTATTTCCCTAGGTTCATATGACGCGGTAGCGTCATTTGATAGTTTTGGGCGGAACCGTCATATGAGACGGAGAGGGTTAACTATTTTCGTTTACCATGGCGCATTCTATCATATTATTCGTACTATTATTAGACGACTTTACTAAGGTGAGAAAGGACCTGTCGGCTAAAGGGATAATTCGGATAGATTATACACCTTTCGTTGCTAGACGTCCTTCCTAAACTGTATAAAGTTGTCTAGTGTTAGAAAGAATAACATAACATAATACACCATGTATCTTAAAGGGTTAAACCGAACTAGAACGGCCTCCGCAGGAACGAGAACAGCCTCAACAGGAACCAGAACGGCCTCAACAGGAACCAGAACGGCCTCAACAGGAAACAGAACGGCCTCAACAGGAACCAGAACGGCCTCCGCAGGAACGAGAACAGCCTCAACAGGAACCAGAACGGCCTCAACAGGAACCAGAACGGCCTCAACAGGAACCAGAACGGCCTCAACAGGAACCAGAACGGCCTCAACAGGAACCAGAATGGCCTCAACAGGAGCCAGAACGGCCTCAACAGGAACCAGAACGGCCTCAACAGGAACCAGAATGGCCTCAACAGGAACCAGAACGGCCTCAACAGGAACCAGAACGGCCTCAACAGGAACCAGAACGGCCTCAACAGGAACCAGAACGGCCTCAACAGGAACCAGAACGGCCTCAACAGGAACCAGAACGGCCTCAACAGGAACCAGAATGGCCTCAACAGGAACCAGAACGGCCTCAACAGGAACCAGAACGGCCTCAACAGGAACCAGAACGGCCTCAACAGAGAACCAGAACGGCCTCAACAGAGAACCAGAACGGCCTCAACAGAGAACCAGAACGGCCTCAACAGAGAACCAGAACGGCCTCAACAGAGAACCAGAACGGCCTCAACAGAGAACCAGAACGGCCTCAACAGAGAACCAGAACGGCCTCAACAGAGAACCAGAACGGCCTCAACAGAGAACCAGAACGGCCTCAACAGAGAACCAGAACGGCCTCAACAGAGAACCAGAATGGCCTCAACAGAGAACCAGAACGGCCTCAACAGAGAACCAGAACGGCCTCAACAGAGAACCAGAACGGCCTCAACAGAGAACCAGAACGGCCTCAACAGAGAACCAGAACGGCCTCAACAGAGAACCAGAACGGCCTCAACAGAGAACCAGAATGGCCTCAACAGAGAACCAGAACGGCCTCAACAGAGAACCAGAACGGCCTCAACAGAGAACCAGAACGGCCTCAACAGAGAACCAGAACGGCCTCAACAGAGAACCAGAACAGCCTCAACAGGAAACAGAATGGCCTCGATGGTAGGTGACCTGATTAGCTTGACAGTGCACCCCCCCCCCCTTCCCTCTTTTATTAACCACTGCCACATACCCGCATTCTGTAAAGACTGTTTTGATCATGAACGTTTCTAAATTTTCTAATATGACTACCAATTGTGAAAGAGTAGTATTCCATATCCAAACTATGAAGGTAGATGACTTCAAGATCCCGATCGGGGTGTTCCATTTGCCGTTTAACATTTGCTAACCTCATTCGGATGTTTAGAATATAAAACGTAAAGTTATCAATGCACCGTCTGAGGACAGCAATTTTACCATAACATTCTCTAATAGCCAACTTCTTATCGTCAACCCATCCCCTGTTGTTGTTTTCTTCAAATTCATTAACACGGGCACGGTTCCCTTCTATCCACGTTTTGGTTATCTGGGTTTTGCAACAATTAATAATGTTTACATTAATACTGTAATCCTGATAGGCAAGTTCACGATGTAAGATGGCCTGCTGAATAGTAGATTTGGCGTGTTCAATTTTCTGGTTGGCATTTATAATTCTGTAGTCGATGGTCAAACGGCCCTCGTTATAGTCGTATCCATAGCCGGCCTGGAGAATGGCCAGATTCACGTCGAAGTCATTTCCGTGTAGGGCCTCGTTCATACCTTGGATGGCCTCGTCAATGACCTGGTTGTTATTTTCAACAACCTGATTGGCCTCGAGAATGACCTGATTGACCTCGTTATTATCAACTACCTGATTGACCTCGTTATTATCAACTACCTGATTGGCCTCATTAATACCTCGGTTGGCCTTATCAATTACATTAATTAAACATTTTTGGATAGTTTTCCACCCCCGTTTCCATGTGAGTTTAACAACATTAAATCCCTTTGGAAGTTGAATTATGAGCGCTGATGGGAACTTAAATTCTACTGCCCCATCAGTGAAATACCAATTTTCCTTATCCAGGTTTATTTTGTTCTGAGTTTTGAAGATATTTATACTAAACCACCTTTTGCATTTATTTTGCGTCTGAATGACCAATTTTGTGGGCAATTTATCACTGAAATGAAACTTCGTGGGGAAATATTGCACACCACTTAGAGATATACGCAAGTCCACTGAGGGAATCATATTAATATCGTAGGAATGCATTGCTTAATTCACTAAAGGGTATAAGTCATTATGTTATTAACTAGAAATATTTAGAACGCAAACTGAACAGATAACGGAAACACTTGCTCTTGAATCAACGCACAGAACAAAAGTGAGCTGTTGCTTGAGTGATCCAACTAGGTCCAAAATATCTACAGATCATATTGAGGTTATGCTGGTTCATTGAGGGTATATCCATATTTGTTTATTTCATCTAAATTAATGATGATTTCGAAAAGATCGGCTCGTATTACCTGCAATGGCTCTAAATAAACGATTATATAAACGTATTGGATATATTCATAAAATATAGTTTAGTTATGCATAATACTGTAGTCGTTTTCTCTAATAATGAAAAAATTGATTTTTATGGTTAACTAAAATAAAATGTGTGATCAGCGAATAATACAGTACGATGATGGTATTAGTCCTATATTCTGGGTTATGATCACTTACGTGTGTTGGGCTATAATAATTAAGTTAGGTTATGATATGTTCTTTTTATATGTTAGGAGTTCTGTTAGCGGGCATATCGCCAATTTGATTGCATTACGCTCGTGGTTATGTACGTAATTTGACCGATTTTTTGTTAATAATATTGATATATATATGGCATAAATAATCGAAATAACCTTAACCTAACTCAAAATACCTAACCTAGTATTATTAGTGGGGATTACCGTCCCCAAACCCATGCTAATGGACGTATATTCAGCCGGGGAGTGGGGGCGGTAGCCCCACTGGGTAGCCCTCACTAATAAAGTAGACGTGCCGTTTCACCCAAAATCAAAACGGCATACCCAACTCTGCGATGGGCCATCATCATCACTACTATGGCAAAACCATATTTTGGACCTTAAATCATAACTATTACACATATTAAAAAAAAAAAAAAAATGTATTACCGTCGCATTCACACACCAAATGTTCGTGTGAAGTTTGGTGAAAATCCGTCGAACGGTCTAGGAGTTATCGGACAGACAGACAGACAGACATTTTGGCCAGCATGTACCACTATTCAGGGGGCGATACCACTCTGCTTACGCAGAGTTGATAAAGTAGACGTGCCGTTTTGCCCAAAATCAAAACGGCATACCCAACTCTGCGATGGGTCACCATCATCACTACTAGTCACTATCACCATTACTATCATCAGCACTACTACTATTATAGTCATCACTACTACTCTTACCATCATCACTACTACTCTTACCATCATCACTACTACTCTTACCATCATCACTACTACTCTCATCATCACTATTACTGACATCATCACTACAACTTTCATCATCATCACTAGTACTGACCATCATCACTAATACTGTCACCATCATCACTGCAGTCATAATTTTCACTACAACTATCATCATTACTTGTCACCATCATCACTACTATTATGACCATTATCACTACTACTAGTAGTGTCACCATCATATCTACTACTGTCATCATCACTACCATCATCATCACTACCATCATCATCACTACTGTCATCATCAACACCTACAACTACAACCATCATCACTACTATTATCACCATTATCACTACAATTACCATCATCCCCACTATTACTACCATCACTTCTAATGTCAACTAAACTAACTTAACCTAAGAAGTGCGGGGCGAGATGTTTTCGCTCCCAGAACAAAGGTGTTCTGTGTCTGAGCCCCTACGGGGCACACACACACAGAACGCCATCATCGCTGGGGGGGGGGGTCTTGGGCCCCCCCCCCCCCCCCGGGGCGGGGGGGGGGGGGGGGTTTTGGGGGGGGGCCCCAGGGGGGGGGGGGAGGGGGGGTAAACCATATTTTGGACCTAAAATCATAACTATTGCACAAATTCAAAAAGTATTTTTTTAATTACTGTCGTATTCACACACCGAATGTTTGTGTGAAGTTTGGTGAAAATCCGTCGAACGGTCTAGGAGGAGTTATCGGACGGACAGACAGACAGACAGACAGACATTTCGGCCGGCATGTACCACTATACGGGGGGCGATACCACACTGCTTACGCAGAGTTGATAATGCTATATATACTGTATATGTACAGTATATATATATATATATATACCGGTATATATACAGGTATATATATATATATATATATATATTATTATTTTATTTTTTTAATTGGATTAATTTCAAGGGAGAAAGGTAAACAAATATGAAAAAACAACATAAACATATTGTATAGATAAATTATAGCCAAAGTGAAGATACGTCAGTCAAAATGTCTGGACACCCGGAGCTTGAAGCACTTTACGTCATAGGATGAGGAAAAGACAGATTGAGGGAGACCGTTCCAGAGTTTACTTGTTCAGTAGAAGATAGACTGGGAACATCGGTTCATACATGTCTCTAGGGTACATCTATCAGATTAGCTAATATTATTTTGTCCACCCCACATACCTCTTCCCAATATTCACAAAGTCCAGAACGGGATGCGGGTTATTTTATGCAATCCAGTTCAGGCAAGTACAGTTCTGAGCATATAGGCCTATATAGTTACACCAAATCGGATCTTTGTACCTTTAAAGCCAAGTTCTGAATCATCTGGGCTATAATAAAGCATTGTATTGTTTCGTTTGTGTTCGATACAGTTGTTATAATGGGTCCGTTGCCATTTATGCTCTTGACTGCTACTGTACGGCTGGTCATAGGAATTTGTATCGACTCTATGTTGGTAGTGTAATGGTTTAGGTGCTTATGTTCTGGGTGTCGTGTGTCCCGAGTTCGAATCCCGGGAGGACCATATGCTTTCATTAGTTTATTCAAGTACATTGGGGTTTGTAATTGATGTTTAATGTTAAGAACGGGGTGTTATTTATTTGGATCCCCTCTGTTCTATTATGTATCCCCTCTGTTCTATTATGTATCCCCTCTGTTCTATTATGTATCCCCTCTGTTCTATTATGTATCCCCTCTGTTCTATTATATATGGAGGGAAATATAGTATGGTCGACTAACAAGAATAAGTTGGAACAATACGTTAACCCCTTCTGTACCGACGCCGTCTTTTTTATTTTAATACAGCTACATTTAGACGATTTTATGAAGATTAGGAAGGATATATGGTAGCTAAAAGGATTAATTGAGATAGACTGAAGCCTTTGAATGAGTAGACGTCCTTCATAAGCTGTACAAAATCGTCTAATAGTTGCCAGAGTAAAAATGAAAAGTACATCACCGGTACAGAAGGGGTTAAGGTGGGGTCACCGTTTTTTTTTTTTTTATCTTTCTCTCCCTCTCTCTTTGGCTTGTATCCATTCGGTCACATTCAGCTTACTGGTTTAAGACGTTTACCCCCATCCAGGTGTCAATATTTTCCTGGCGAGCGGTAGCGAGCCAGCATATATATATATTTGTTTTTCATAGCAAGCTAAATTTGTACATTTTTCGATGGAAAAATTTCTCCGGCGAAGCCGGATTTCTCCATACAATGCTGACTCGCTATTGCTCGCTAGGAGGAAATTGACACCTGGATGGGGATAAACGTCTAAAACAGTTGGCTGAATGGGGCCGAATGGATACAAGCCAGAGAAAGAGAGAAGAAGAGATAAAGATAAAAAAAGCGAGGTGGACTCCCTTAATTTGTCATGTTTGTCCTATTTGGTGCAGGGCGGGTCTTTTTGGAACCGCTCAGCTGTGCACTCCATTGGTTTGAAGATTCTATAACGTTTCACCTCATTAGTTTGGCGATTATAATACACTTCATCCCATTACGGTGTCAATTTGTTTGTGGGCGAGTGATAGCGAGCTTACAATTTAGGAGAAGACAGCGACATTTGTATACAGAAAAAAAATGCATATTTATGTTGAAGGGGGCCTGGGTGGATATTTATGTTGAAGGGGGCCTGGGTGGATATTTATGTTGAAGGGGGCCTGGGTGGATATCTATGTTGAAGGGGGCCTGGGTGGATATTTATGTTGAAGGGGGCCTGGGTGGATATTTATGTTGAAGGGGGCCGGGGTGGATATTTATGTTGAAGAGGGCCTGGGTGGATATTTATGTTGAAGGGGGCCTGGGTGGATATTTATGTTGAAGAGGGCCTGGGTGGATATTTATGTTGAAGGGGGCCTGGGTGGATATTTATGTTGAAGGGGGCCTGGGTGGATATTTATGTTGAAGGGGGCCTGGGTGGATATTTATGTTGAAGAGGGCCTGGGTGGATATTTATGTTGAAGGTGGCCTGGGTGGATATTTATGTTGAAGGGGGCCTGGGTGGATATTTATGTTGAAGGGGGCCTGGGTGGATATTTATGTTGAAGGGGGCCTGGGTGGATATTTATGTTGAAGAGGGCCTGGGTGGATATTTATGTTGAAGGGGGCCTGGGTGGATATTTATGTTGAAGGGGGCCTGGGTGGATATTTATGTTGAAGGGGGCCTGGGTGGATATTTATGTTGAAGAGGGCCTGGGTGGATATTTATGTTGAAGGGGGCCTGGGTGGATATTTATGTTGAAGAGGGCCGGGGTGGATATTTATGTTGAAGGGGGCCTGGGTGGATATTTATGTTGAAGGGGGCCTGGGTGGATATTTATGTTGAAGGGGGCCTGGGTGGATATTTATGTTGAAGGGGGCCTGGGTGGATATTTATGTTGAAGGGGGCCTGGGTGGATATTTATGTTGAAGGGGGCCTGGGTGGATATTATGTTGAAGGGGGCCTGGGTGGATATTTATGTTGAAGGGGGCCTGGGTGGATATTTATGTTGAAGGGGGCCTGGGTGGATATTTATGTTGAAGGGGGCCTGGGTGGATATTTATGTTGAAGGGGGCCTGGGTGGATTTTTTTTTGTTTTTAAATATATATGTATATTTGTTTTCATTTGTTCTTATTTTTTGTTAGGTTGAAAGGGGGTCTGGGGAAGCGTTTTTCTTAGTCTAGGGGGAATTAAGGGAGCCCACCTTGCTTTTTTCCTGTTTCTCTCCCTCTCTCTTTGGCTTGTATCCATTAGGTCCCATTCAGCCTACTGTTTTAAGACATTTACCCCCATCCATGTGTCAATATTTTCCTAGTGAGTGGTAGCGAGCCAGCATATATATTTTTTGTTTTGACAGCACGCTAAATTTGTAAATTTTTCGATAGAAAAATATCTCCGGCAAAGCCGGATTTCTCCATACAATGCTGGCTCGCTATCGCTCGCCAGAAAAAAAATTGACACCTGGATGGAGGTTTGTTTTAAAACAGTAGTCTGAATGGGGCCGAAGATACAAACCAGAGAAAGAGAGAAAAGGAGAGAAAAAAAGCAGGTCAACCCCCTTAAGTAATTACTCCACAAGAAAATACCCTTCTAATTCCACCCTACTCATTTCCTTCCATATTATAGACAATCTTGGGGTGGGTACAAATACCCGTGGCCAACTGTACAGTCGGGAACAGTTATTTCTGGCCGATAATTCTGAAAGTGCAATTATGACCACTTGCGAGTTTCGTTCTATAAGGAAGTTGGAGCTGTAGACAATGATATTTAACAGAATTTACAGCTAAAACAAGGTCGTAGTACATTTATAAATACATAATAGCCAATTCAACATACTATGTATCCATCAGAAATCTACGTTATTATTGCATTTCTGTTTAATATCGATGTCTACAGCTCCAACTTCCTTATAGAATGAAACTCGCAAGTCGCCAATTATGATCCACTGTGGAACTATTTGGATATGACAGCTTAAGGGGAGATTTTTCACTTATAGGATTTTTGTTTCGAACCTCCTCCTCCCTCATGTTTAGCCCCATTAGTTTTGAGATTTTAAGACGTTCCGCCTTTAAGTTTGCCGATTTTATGACATTTCGCCCAATTTCTGTCAATTTTAAGACTTTTCCTGCATTTAGGTGTCGATTTTTTCCTAGCGAGCGATAGCAAGCCTGTAATTTAGGAGGAAACAACCTTCGGCCTGGAAATTTTTCTAACGAAATATGTACAAATTTATATCGATAAAGGTAAAGACTCTCCATTAACCCTCTGACTTCTAACCCTCTGACTCTCAATGGAAGACTTTATACAGTTTAGGAAGGATCTGTGGGAATGATAAAGGTAAAGACTCTCTCCATTAACCCTCTGACTTCTAACCCTCTGACTCTCAATGGAAGACTTTATACAGTTTAGGAAGGATCTGTGGGAATGATAAAGGTAAAGACTCTCTCCATTAACCCTCTGACTTCTAACCCTCTGACTCTCAATGGAAGACTTTATACAGTTTAGGAAGGATCTGTGGGAATGATAAAGGTAAAGACTCTCTCCATTAACCCTCTGACTCTCAATGGAAGACTTTATACAGTTTAGGAAGGATCTGTGGGAATGATAAAGGTAAAGACTCTCTCCATTAACCCTCTGACTCTCAATGGAAGACTTTATACAGTTTAGGAAGGATCTGTGGGAATGATAAAGGTAAAGACTCTCTCCATTAACCCTCTGACTCTCAATGGAAGACTTTATACAGTTTAGGAAGGATCTGTGGGAATGATAAAGGTAAAGACTCTCTCCATTAACCCTCTGACTTCTAACCCTCTGACTCTCAATGGAAGACTTTATACAGTTTAGGAAGGATCTGTGGGAATGATAAAGGTAAAGACTCTCTCCATTAACCCTCTGACTCTCAATGGAAGACTTTATACAGTTTAGGAAGGATCTGTGGGAATGATAAAGGTAAAGACTCTCTCCATTAACCCTCTGACTCTCAATGGAAGACTTTATACAGTTTAGGAAGGATCTGTGGGAATGATAAAGGTAAAGACTCTCTCCATTAACCCTCTGACTCTCAATGGAAGACTTTATACAGTTTAGGAAGGATCTGTGGGAATGATAAAGGTAAAGACTCTCTCCATTAACCCTCTGACTTCTAACCCTCTGACTCTCAATGGAAGACTTTATACAGTTTAGGAAGGATCTGTGGGAATGATAAAGGTAAAGACTCTCTCCATTAACCCTCTGACTTCTAACCCTCTGACTCTCAATGGAAGACTTTATACAGTTTAGGAAGGATCTGTGGGAATGATAAAGGTAAAGACTCTCTCCATTAACCCTCTGACTTCTAACCTCTGACTCTCAATGGAAGACTTTATACATTTAGGAAGGATCTGTGGGAATGATAAAGGTAAAGACTCTCTCCATTAACCCTCTGACTTCTAACCCTCTGACTCTCAATGGAAGATTTTATACAGTTTAGGAAGGATCTGTGGGAATGATAAAGGTAAAGACTCTCTCCTCTGACTTTAACCCTCTGACTCTCAATGGAAGACTTTATACAGTTTAGGAAGGATCTGTGGGAATGATAAAGGTAAAGACTCTCTCCATTAACCCTCTGACTTCTAACCCTCTGACTCTCAATGGAAGACTTTATACAGTTTAGGAAGGATCTGTGGGAATGATAAAGGTAAAGACTCTCTCCATTAACCCTCTGACTTCTAACCCTCTGACTCTCAATGGAAGACTTTATACAGTTTAGGAAGGATCTGTGGGAATGATAAAGGTAAAGACTCTCCATTAACCTCTGACTTCTAACCCTCTGACTCTCAATGGAAGACTTTATACAGTTTTAGGAAGGATCTGTGGGAATGATAAAGGTAAAGACTCTCTCCATTAACCCTCTGACTTCTAACCCTCTGACTCTCAATGGAAGACTTTATACAGTTTAGGAAGGATCTGTGGGAATGATAAAGGTAAAGACTCTCTCCATTAACCCTCTGACTTCTAACCCTCTGACTCTCAATGGAAGATTTTATACAGTTTAGGAAGGATACAGTTTAGGAAGGATCTGTGGGAATGATAAAGGTAAAGACTCTCTCCATTAACCCTCTGACTTCTATACACCTTTCCCAATCTCAATAAAATAGTCAAATAATAGCCGGAGAAAATAATTGTGTATCGGATCTTCTAAGAGTTAAGGGGAGGCGGACCGTTTGTCTGGACCCCCTTCTCCCTACTGTTTAGCCCCACTAGTTTTGAGATTATAAGACGTTCGGCCCATTAGTTTGGCGATTTTAACATCTTTCGCCCCATTTCGTTTGTCAATTTTAAGACCTTTCAAGCCATTTAGGTGTCGATTTTTTCGTGGCGAGCGATAGCGAGCCTGCAATTTTAAGAGGAACCGGCCTTCGGCCAGAATTTTTTTCTACCGAAAAATTTACGAATGTATCTTGAAGGGGGGTCTAGGAAGAGTTTTTCTATGCATGATGGAGGTCTAGGGAGGAAACTAAAAAAATATATGAAGAAATTAATTAATAGACCAAGCAAACGGTCAGTCTCCCCTTAACACTATCTGATCCGACGCCTTGTTTTCACAGACAAAGACTTGGCGCAGATACCGGAGGTCCGTCCGATGTATTATGGAAGTATAGATAATATTTTAAGTAAAATAAACATAAATAGAAAATTATTATGCATTTAAGCAGTTAGACAAGATAAACAGTGTTGGAAGTGTAATATGGTTTAGATACTTATGTTCTGGGTGTATTGTCCCGAGTTCGAATCCCTGGAGGACCATATGCTTTCATTAATTCATTCTAGTGCATTAGGGTTTGTAATGGCGAATTAATGTTAAGAACGGGGTGTTCCTTAAAACTACAAACATCACCTGGGCCGGACTCCATATTTCCTAGAGCATTACAAGAATGTACAGAAGAAATACGTTTCCCTTTAAGGAGGGTCACCGTTTTTTTTTTTTTTTATCTTTCTCTCCTTTTCTCTCTTTCCCTGGCTTGTATCCATTCGGCCCCATTCAGCCAACTGTTTTAAGACGTTTATCCCCATCCAGGTGTCGATTTCTTCCTGGCGAGCGATAGCGAGCCAGCATTGTGTGGATAAATCCGGCTTCGCCGGAGAAATTTTTCTATCGAAAAATTTACAAATTTAGCTTGCTGTCAAAAAAATATATATATGCTGGCTCGCTACCGCTCGCCAGGGAAATATTGACACCTGTATGGGGGTAAATGTCTTAAAACAGTAGGCTGAATGGGGCCGGATGGATACAAGCCAAAGAGAGAGGGAGAGAAAGAGAAAAAAAGCGAGGTGGGATCCCTTAACAACATATTTAATAATTCTTAATTCGAACCTAGTCACTGGTGAGTGGAGACTTGCAAGAGTGGTAGCAATATATAAGTGATTAATCTAGTTCTTAAAATCATCGTCCAATTAGTTTGACATCAGTTGTAGGCAAACTAATAGAATAATTTAACCCTTTGAAACTCCAATGCACGCTTCTGTTCTGTTTCTGGCTACTATTAGACGATTTTATTCAGATTAGTAACGGTATACGGAAGTCAAAGGGTTGATTGAGATAGTATTTACCCTTTTAATACCCACAGATCTTTCCTAAGCTGCATAAAATCGTCTAATGATAGCCAAAATAATATGCTAAAACGCGTCAGAGCTTCATGGGGTTAATTAAAGTCACTCCGATTGGATTCACCAAGGGTCGGCTCTGTATCACTAATTTATTGGCCTTCTTTTCCCAAGTATACGAAGCAGTAGGCAATGACAAATAATATGATATAATATATTTACATTTCAGTAAGGCATTCGACAAAGTTCCCCATGAAAGATTGCTGAGGAAAATAGAAGCTTATGGAATAGGTGGAACTCTATTAAGATGGATTAGGTCATGGTTAATTGGTAGGAAGCAAAGAGTTTAAATGCTATACAATCAGATTGGGGTATAGTTAAGAGTTGAGTCCCACAAGGATCTGTTTTAGACCTTCTGCTATTCATAACTTCATAATTCATATAAACAACCTTGATGTAGGAATAACTAGCAAAATCAGTACATTTTCAGATGACACTAAAATGGGAAGTGATTAATTCTGATAATTATATTGAGGCTCTCCAAGAAGCTCTAGATACATCATACATTATATTGAGGCTCTCCAAGAAGCTCTAGACACATCATACATTATATTGAGGCTCTCCAAGAAGCTCTAGATACATCATACATTATATTGAGGCTCTCCAAGAAGCTCTAGATACATCATACATTATATTGAGGCTCTCCAAGAAGCTCTAGATACATCATACATTATATTGAGGCTCTCCAAGAAGCTCTAGATACATCATACATTACACGAATGAGCAGCAAATTGGCAGATTAAGTTCAATGTAGATAAGTGTAGTGTAGTCAAATTTGGGATATCTATAGAAAATGCAGGATATATAATATATAACGTGGCTCTTTTGAGAATGTGGATTAATACCCTCTTCAAAATACCCAAAGTGAAGGATAAGAAAGACTCTATATCGGATAAATAATATATATTGCTCTTACACTAATTCCATCTTATAAATGTAACAAAAGCCTATACATCATTATTTAGAGAGACAGGTTCAGTGTCATTCCAACTATGCTAACAAATAATAATAATCTCTTAAAATAAGTAGTGAAATTCAGGTACACAGCTGCGTAAATATTATAGTAACCCCTTCAAGATCCAATACGCATTTCTGTTCTGTTTTCCGGCGATTATTTGACGATTTTATTCGGATTAGGAAGTCAGAGGTTCCATTGAGATAGCCTTTACCCTTTCATTTCCCACAGATACTTCCTAAGCTGTTTAAAATCGTCTAATGTTAGCCAAAATATACACTCAAAATGCGTCATCATCCTGGGGGGTTACTCTTTCTGTACCGCTGACGTCCTTCGATCCTTATACGCTGGCAACTTATAGATCCTTATACGCTGGCAACTTATAGATCCTTATACGCTGGCAACTTATAGATCCTTATACGCTGGCAACTTATACATCATTTTATTGGGCTTGGGAAGGACCTGTAGTAATAAAAAGGCTACAGACTAGCTCACCTTATCCTTTTAGCTACCACAGAGCCTTTCTAAGTCAACAAAATCGTCTAATAGTTGCCAGAATATGATGAAAAGGACGTCACCGGTACTTAAGGAGTTAAGGGAGCCCACCTCGCTTTTTTTCTCTTCCTCTCTCTCTTTCTTTGGCTTGTATCCATTCGGCCCCATTCACCCTACTGTTTTAAGACGTTTACCCCCATCCAGGTGTCAATATTTTCCTGGCGAGCGGTAGCGAGCCAGCATATATATATATTTGTTTTGACAGCAAGCTAAGTTTGTAAATTTGTCGATGGAAAAATTTCTCCGGCGAAGCCGGATTTCTCCATACAGTGGTGGCTCGCTATCGCTCGCCAGAAAGAAATCGACACCTGGATGGGGATAAAAGTCTTAAAATAGTTGGCTGAATAGGGCCTAATGGATACAAGCCAGGGAAAGAGAGAAAAGGAGAGAAATATAAACAAAGCCGGTGACCCCCCTTAAAGATAATCAAATAACGACGTAATAATTCCTTTTATTCAAACATTATTCGATTTTATTCAGCTATGGAAGGTCATCTGTAAGCTAAGAGGCTTCAGTTAAGGGAGCTCAGTCGGTATTGTGCAGCATCATTTACTGGTTCGGCTCAATGGTTTAAGGAGGGGGTTTAGTTTGCTCTCTAATCCTCTATCAAGCTTTTAAAAAACACCCACAAAACCCCCCTTCAATATAAATTTGTACATTTTTCGGTAGAAAAATGTCCCGGCCGAAGACCGATTTTTCTTCAAATACAGGCTCGCTATCGCTCGCCAGGAAAAGAATAGACACCTAAATGGCACGAAAGGCCTTAATATTGGCAAAGAAATGGGACAAAAGGTCTGAAAATCGCCAAACTAATGAGGCGAATGTTTTGAAATATCATTATTTGTTTATATATTTGTTTATAGAACAAATACCATGGCTCTATGCCAAGCAGCTGAAAGAGCCGAAATATCATTACTAATAGGGCTAAACATGAGGGAGGAGGAGGAGGACTCAAAAAACCCTCTGACTTGCACAATTCCCTCATAAACTTAATAAAATCGTCTACAGATAGCCAGAATCAATGGAAAATAAGCGTCATTGCATACTTACTGTAAGCGTAACATATTGCTAAAGACCAGTGCAGCATGAGCGTTCATTATTATAGTATATAGAATAGTTAACCCTTTCAAGCTCCATTACGCGTTTCTGTTCTGTTTTCTGGCTATTATTAGACGATTTTATTCAGATTAGTAAAGGTATATGGAGCAAAGGGTTGATTGAGTTAGTATTTACCCTTATAATACCCACAGATCCTTCCTAAGATGCATAAAATCGTCTAATGATTGCCAAAATAAACTGCTAAAACGCGTCAGAGCTTCAAGGGGTTAATTGAATTGCCAGCATAGTTATTAATAATTATATTCTCGGGTTAAAGGGGGAAAATATTCGACATATTCACACTAATTATAATGATTACAACAATTTATTAATTACATGAATATATCTGGATTGCTTGCTATATTTTATAGCAGTAATTAAATATATTGAAATTATTAACGTATTGTATTGACATTATTAGAGGGCGCGATATTTTCTACCAATAAATGTACACATATATATTATAAGCCGGTATCACAAGAGAGCTTTTATATCCACATTTGATGATCAAAAAATTTCTGGTAACATTTCTGGAATGTTTGGCACTGGTATCGGAAACTACACTGATGATAGCTTAATTTAGATGACAGAAATGTTATAAATGTTTACCTCATAAGGTGCCAGACCAGTGTTAAGGATAAATGTTGAGGGAAAAAGCGCTCGTGTGATACCGGCTTTAGGGGTATTACTGTAAAGCTTGATGGAGGTCTAGGGAACAAAGTTAAAACCTCACCATCATAAGTCCTCCAGTGCACCGGGACGCAATGGTTAATTTTAGTCTGGCTATTACTGGATCACTATAATATTACTGGATCACTATAATATTACTGGATCACTATAATATTACTGGATCACTATAATATTACTGGATCACTATAATATTACTGGATCACTATAATATTACTGGATCACTATAATATTACTGGATCACTATAATATTACTGGATCACTATAATATTACTGGATCACTATAATATTACTGGATCACTATAATATTACTGGATCACTATAATATTACTGGATCACTATAATACTGGATCACTATAATATTACTGGATCACTATAATATTACTGGATCACTATAATATTACTGGATCACTATAATATTACTGGATCACTATAATATTACTGGATCACTATAATATTACTGGATCACTATAATATGCAGTTTAGGATTCGACACGGAGTATGCAAATAAGACAATGGCTTATCAAATCTATTGTTGACCGATTTAGTGAAGTGTTTATCAGTGGGAGAGTCCATTGTGTTAATATGACTGATAGTGTTTTTTGTTCTCCATTGTAAGACAAGAGATATACAGTACAATCGGGCTAATAAGTCATGTCTCGACAGCAAGTATATTTCGATAATTTTTGTTTTTCCTTTTATATTCCACCTACTCCCTCTCGGGCATAGGCTTGGAGCCTGTATATTCAACCGATATTGAACGGTGAAGCCCGTGAGGTCTCGTTCCAGTCTAGGAGGTGAGACATGTGAAGCACTTTTAGCTGCAACACAGCCCCTGCCATCTTGCTTTCGCAGGATGCATGGAGCTTAGTTGCTCACTCACAGCTCGAAGCAGCCCCATCTCTGAAGCTGCCTCACTCCAGTACTTCACTGTCTCAACTCCTAGACTCGGACCCTCACTCTCAGGATGCCACCTATTGAGCAATGAACTCACTAGGCATTGCCTCCCTATAGCATATATTTGAATATGGGAATATTCATACAGTGCTATTTAATCAGGGAACAATGAGGGTATTTATTTGGCGTTTCGGTGGGCTTTGTGGTAATGCACTTATACTAGGTACAGCACAAATTCCATTCCAATACTATCTTCCCATTGACATATCGGGTTATTGGTATCAGCAATATCTAAAACTTGATTTATTCGTTTCGAGTGAGATATAAAAGCGTTCCTACACTTACCCACCCTATGCAACATCTGACAGACATTAATACAGCACAAAGAGAGTCAAACGTAATGAGAGTTTAGACATGACTTATTAGCGCCACTGTGCACACCCACCAAGATAACCTACATCCTCACAACTCAATAATATATATCTATCCTGTAGTCATAATGGATGCACTCAAGTATAATTCCTTTATCATATAGAATTCTGAATCGGTAAAGTTAGAAAATTATACATGATCTATAAATGGGCATACTTGAAATAGCCAGTTTCAACACTTAGATCCAAAAATAAAATAATTCATTTCATATAAGCTGAAATCTATATTTAAAGTATCACGTTGTCATTGTATACAAATGACTTCATATTAGAAGCAACTTAAATGGAAACGGTAACTTTTCTAAATGTTCCTTTGAAATGAACTGACAATATAATACTTACACACTGTTCAAAATGGGTACTGGAGAATTCGATCCGATACCAATTCGACCCGGTTGGACAACGAATTCGACCCGTTTTTGGTGGACTTGCCCCCTTGAATTCGACCCACTGCAAGTTCGACCCGTCTATAACCTCCCCCCCCCCCCCTACCTAAACTTAGATTAGGTTAGGTTTAAGTTAGGTAAGGTTAGATTAGGTTAGGAATAGACGAGTCGAATTGTCCAAGCGGAGGGAACTCGTTTCGGGTCGAAAAATCGTCGGGTCGAATTGTTTTCGGGTTGAATTCTTCAGTATTCTTCATAATATAACTCCATTAACGCTCCCAAACCGCGTAAGAATGTAAGTTAGTTATAAATCATCTCTTCTGCAATCCTGTAATGGACAAAGGTTGAAGTGTATCTTAATGAGTCACTGCTTTTGCCTAGAGACGGAAGTGACTCACGTGAATCATACAATTAGTAACGATAACGGAGGGATAACCTACTTAACTCAAACAAAAGAGTAACTAGTCATACGATCCTTCCGATCATCAGATTACCGGTAAGCAACTTAATTAATGTGAAACATTGATATATATACTGTATAATTTATACAGTATATATATATATATATATATATATATATATTATATATATATATATATTATATATATATTATATATATATATAGTATGGATTAGTATATTTTTCATGTTTTTCTACTGTAAGTGTTGACATTTGAAGAATATTGATTTCTATTGTATTTAATTTTAATTATTAAATTATTAATTAAACCAAGTCTTTCCTCATATTATACTGTGTCAAGTAATAACTAGATCGTACTAAGTTATTGTTCTATTGCTTTCTTTGCTTTGCTTTGCATGTACCTTGTTCCAGAAGGCGGCATTTACCTTTATTTTTATTTTTTTATTCATGGTTTCCAAACCAGGGATAAATGGGCCCCTTACGATTTCCAATGGTATCTCAGAGGGTGCACGAACATGTCGTATTATGCTTAAGTAAATTCAATTTAAATATTCACTATGCAAAGAAATGTTATGTAATTTTAACTTGACATTAGATCCAATCTACATTTTTGATAAGGTTTATAACGTTATTTACTGGTTCATAGGTTGCAATATCTTGGTTTGAGATGTGGTGAATGAACCTAAATTAATGTTCTCAGTGTGAATTACCATACATGGTTAGACAACTGTTATAATTCTATCATACATTTGAATTTTAGTTGTCGCTTTCTTTTATTCTCCCTCTCTCAATTCCATTCTCCATTTCTTCTTGATAATAAGCAACTTCCTCTGCCTGCCTTATTATTTTTCTGAAGTTGCAGGTTGCCTAATACGTTTCCTTTTCATATATTGTGTGATTTTAACCAATGGGATGATCCGGACAGTCACACTCCGGGCCCCCGACTCCCGCCGAACATGCCTCCTTGCAGAACTCCGTCAGGGGGTCCAGGGTGGTGTTGTCGTCCTTGGTGGGCTTCTCGGGCTGGCTGGGCCTCCCTGGCTTGGTCAGACTGTGGTTCTTGTCCTTGGTGTAGTCGCTGGTGTGTATCCCTTGGGACTCATTGATCTGAGGAGGATTAACGAGTTCGGCGCCCTCGGTTTCCGGCACGGTCAGGACTTGGCCAATCTCTATTTCGGCACTCTCAGTGGGTACACTGGTAGCTAGAACTTCAGCAATCCCCTTAACTTCATCACTTCCCACGTCATCCTCCTCGGCCGAAACTTCCAATCTTGTGTTTACCTCCTCGTTCTCCTTGCTGTCCCCAAAAATGAAGTCGTCGGTGGTGAGAGTGGCAACTTGGGAATCATGGTTATTGTAGTGGGGTGCGGCTCCTACCACGGCCACCATCACCAGTAGCATTGCAACCTTGGCAAACATGTCTGTAACAATGGAGGATAAATACTTGAGTTACTGTATTCCTTGGTGTGGTTTTCATAAGTCTGCTGTCTATGATAGTTTTGGATTATTTGTAATTAGATGTAAATTCTATGTTTTGTTATTAGAGATCAATTCTTAAGATGGTTAATACTTTTGACATAATATATAGATACACATCCTTTATCAGTTAGCTTGTGCTATAATCTTGATATACTCTTTCTAAGAGATATTGTAATAGGAATTGGTAAGTCATTTAAGTAACATTATCGAAATACCAAGCAAGAATCAAACATATAATACTGCTTATCACCACTACATTTTCTATTGCTAAATATGCCAACACCTGTCTTTGTAAATACCCTTCAAAAATATAAGTTAATGAAATCTTGACCATCTATCTCTAAACAGGGTAGGCTATCACATGACCGATTTTCTCTTGAGGTAAGCTTCCTAAATAATTGTGAAAACAAAAAAAATAATAATAATACGGTAATAATAATAATCTATCTTCCATCTAGTTCCCGATACCAATGCGCAATATCCCACAAATGTTGCTGGAAAAATGTTGGGTCATCCGAAATTCACAATAAAAGTTCTCGTGTGATACCCTCATAGACAGTTCAACATAACTAAACTTTCTTCATCTTTTATAATCATCTTAAGCATGGTCCACTGCAGGGCCGATCTATCACCAAGGTTCTGTACCTCAGGTCTGGTGAAGGTATTGAAGGATAATCTATCACCAAGGTTCTGTACCTCAGGTCTGGTGAAGGTATTGAAGGATAATCTATCACCAAGGTTCTGTACCTCAGGTCTGGTGAAGGTATTGAAGGATAATCTATCACCAAGGTTCTGTACCTCAGGTCTGGTGAAGGTATTGAAGGATAATCTATCACCAAGGTTCTGTACCTCAGGTCTGGTGAAGGTATTGAAGGATAATCTATCACCAAGGTTCTGTACCTCAGGTCTGGTGAAGGTATTGAAGGATAATCTATCACCAAGGTTCTGTACCTCAGGTCTGGTGAAGGTATTGAAGGATAATCTATCACCAAGGTTCTGTACCTCAGGTCTGGTGAAGGTATTGAAGGATAATCTATCACCAAGGTTCTGTACCTCAGGTCTGGTGAAGGTATTGAAGGATAATATTTTACAACGGCACCTCGTATCTACTTTCCGAAGAGTGTTGAAAGGGGAGAAGGGGTGTTGGAGAGAGAGGAAGGCTGAATACTACTCGTAGCAATATAAAAACAGTTTGTCATATATAACCATAATATTCATTGTCTAACTGAAATTCCTAACTTGATATGCATTAAGTATTGTAACGGGCGATTTCCACTTGAGGGATTTTTTTCTTGACTCCTTTCTCCCTCATGTTTAGCCCCATTGTTTTTTTAATTTAAAGACGTTTGCCCCATTATTTTGACGATTTTAAGAACTTTCAACCCATTTCTGTCAATTTTAAGACCTTTCGTGCCATTTAGGTGTCGATTTTATCCTGGCGAGCGATAGCGAGCCTGTAATTTAAGAGGAACCGGCTTTCAGCCGGGACATTTTCTACCGAAAAATTTACAAATTTATCTTGAAAGGGGCTCAAGGGGGTGTAATCTTAAGCTTGAAGGATATCCAGGGACCAAACTAAAAATCTCCCCTTAACGCTTCATTATATTGCGTAATTGCTGACTTGCGAGTTTCGTTCTATAAGGAAGTTGGAGCTGTAGACAACGATATTTAACAAAATGTACAGGTAAAATACGGTCGTAGTACATATATAAATACGGTCGTAGTACATATATAAATACGGTCCTAGTACATATATAAATACGGTCCTAGTACATATATAAATACATAAAATACGGTCCTAGTACATATATAAATACGGTCCTAGTACATATATAAATACGGTCCTAGTACATATATAAATACGGTCCTAGTACATATATAAATACGGTCGTAGTACATATATAAATACGGTCGTAGTACATATATAAATACATGAAACCCAATTCAACACACCATTTATCCATCAGAAACGTACATTATTATTACATTTCTGTTTAATACCGATGTTCACGGCTCCAACTTCCTTATAGCCTAAAACTCGCAGGTGGTCAATTGTGCACAAGCCATCTTTTACACTGCTGTTTTGTTATGCAAGTAATGAGTATCACAAAGACCAGTTTATATTAAGGGGGGATGGCCCGGTTTTCTGGACTACTTTCTCTCTCATGTTTAGCCCCATTAGTTTTCATATGTTAAGATGTTTGCCCCATTAGTTAGTCGATTTTAAGACCTTTCGCCCCATTTCTTCGTCAATATTTAGACCTTTCGTGCTATTTAGGTGTAGATTTTTTCCATGGGGAACGATAGTGAGCCTGTAATGTTGGAAGAACCGGCCTTCGGCCGGAACATTTTTCTACCGAAAAATGTACAAATTAATCTAGAAGGGGGATCTAATGGATTTTTTTTTTTTAATTTTATGGAGGTCTAGGGAGGAAACTAGAAAAATAATGAATACATGCAAAAATCGCCCAAAAAGTGAAGCATCTCCCCTTAATACAAACACTTTCATGATAAGCTCCATTATATCATCTTATGTAACGAAGGATGAAGGAGTTATAGTGGTTTGGTAAGCTTATTGTGGTGATATCTCTTGTATTAATCTGTGGAGTACGTATTGTGACGTAAATACTAAATGCACCTGCTTTGTTCCCATGCTTTACACAATCTCTCTCTCTCTCTCTCTCTCTCTCTCTCTCTCTCTCTCTCTCTCTCTCTCTCTCTCTCTCTCTCTCTCTCTCTCTCTCTCTCTCTCTCTCTCTCTCTCTCTCTCTCTCTTGATACAATAGATTATTAAATAGAGCAACACAGGATATACCTGTATTTGTTAAGACACAAGAGCTAAAATTCGGTAGTCGTAAAACTATAAACAGGTATAGAGAAAATGTTGACAGTTACTATTGTGATCATCTGTATTTCAACATATTTTCCCATTTTTCTAGAATGTTACTAGAGCCTCTTAACCCCTTCTGTACCGGCGACGGGTTTTTCATTGTATTGTAGCTATAATTATTATGTTCTCTCCACCAACCAACTTTACTCCTAAACTCGATTAATGAAATTTACAAACACATATGGACGATTTTGTGCAGTTTAAAAAGGATGTGTGGTAGTAAAAAGGGTTATCAGATAGTTTGAAGCTTGTCAATTGCTGAAGGCGCTTTTTAAACTGAATAATATCGTCTAATCAATGCCAGAATAATAATATATGGACGGCATCGGCACTGTAAGGGTTAACATCTCATTAATTAAGTGCCTTAAAAATTGTCATATTAAAGGACACTATGCACCTAGGATTATTATATTAAAGGACACTATGCACCTAGGATTATTAAAGGACACTATGCACCTAGGATTATTATATTAAAGGACACTATGCACCTAGGATTATTATATTAAAGGACACTATGCACCTAGGATTATTATATTAAAGGACACTATGCACCTAGGATTATTATATTAAAGGACACTATGCACCTAGGATTATTATATTAAAGGACACTATGCACCTAGGATTATTATATTAAAGGACACTATGCACCTAGGATTATTATATTAAAGGACACTATGCACCTAGGATTATTATATTAAAGGACACTATGCACCTAGGATTATTATATTAAAGGACACTATGCACCTAGGATTATTATATTAAAGGACACTATGCACCTAGGATTATTATATTAAAGGACACTATGCACCTAGGATTATTATATTAAAGGACACTATGCACCTAGGATTCTGAATTACGATTCCGTGTAAATAATTTAATTTGTGGTTAACAAAGTGTTAATGACTTTACAAACCCTTCCTTTAGTTATTGCCAACGTAACATTACTTTGCCGTACTTGTAGCACTGAAATTCGGCAGCCAAATATATATAACTAGAAAGGTTTGCTTTCACATTTAGTTGGATGGCACCACTAAATACTCAACCATACAAAGTTGGCAAACTTAACTAATAGAAAGGCCGTCAACGTTTCACTTTAATCTTTTACTGTACTTCACATGTCTCAACTTATTCCTCCTCTATCCAAAACTCTTTACTCTCCTACTTTACTCTAGCCATCGTATCGTATTACACATTTTGCTGTATAAGAACATTACAACATTGTGGAAGGACTTACTGTGTGTTTCGCTTTTTTGGAGTTTCGCAGCCATAGATTTTGCTAGCTTGCTTGATGAAATATTTACATAGCCAATCACCCAGCTAAACTATGGGACCAAGTTATTTCGCTTGTCGCCACAATAGTTTAGTAAACATTGTTTGGATGCAGGTTAGAATTACCTTTATAAGGCAAAAAAAACATCGACGTTATTAAAATATTGACCTGAAATCTTGCAAGCATATTTGTGGCGGGGTTGTGACTAAGCACACATTTTGGATGCATGACACGACGCAGGCATCATGTACGAAGGAAGCGTTTCCTTGTGTATGCATTTTACGAACAAATGTGTTCGGGTTTAAAGGAATGGCAAAATTTATCCAGAAATTTGAACATCATAATATCTTTGTGTTGGTTAACCCTTTGAAGATTATGACGCTATTATTAGACGATTCTATGCAGTTTAGGAAGGATCTGTGGGAATCCTGACTTCCATATATCCTTCCTAATCTTAATAAAATCGTCTAATAATAGCTAGACAACAACAAATACATGCGTATCTTACACACTAGAGTAGATTAACCTTTCTCTTACAACATGTACTCACCTATATATAGCACAGCAGATGGCACTACTCCCAGAAATAGTGAGAATAACTCCGGTATCAGCTAAAACCACAACGAAACAGGGGTTTTAGAATACTGTATGATATATCCAATTTCCCAGCTCCTCAGAAAACAGCAGGTCCGTAGTCAATGAAGCTCAGAGTAGTTGTGTTGCGCTGGTTCGTCGCTCCTCGGCTTATATACCCCTGCGTCGACTCCTGGTGCTGATTGCACAGGGCTACCAAATCAAGTCCGCTAGATTGTAAGGAAATGCCGAAAATCGCTAAAATAATGCCACAATCTCTAGAATATCACTCTAAATTTACTCAACTCTCCGAAACCCGCTAGAATAATGCCACAATCTCTAGAATATCACTCTAAAATGGCTCGATTCTCCAAACTATCGCTAGAATTAAAGTCAAATTTGCCTCTAGAGCGAAGTCAGTACCTCAGATCTAGCGTGAAAGTAGCTAAATTGGCAACACTGGTGATTGTCCTTATCTATGTCAATACAAGAGACCGAAGGGGTGACGTACGCGGCCCTATCGGAGGAGGAGTTGGGTAGTCAAGAGCTGCTGGGAAAGTTAAGGGAAGGTATGGATGTTTAAGAATACGACTCTGAACATTTTGGTGGCTTCCGTTCGTGGGAATGGCAGATTTTTAAGGGGGGGGGGGTCACCTGTTTTTTAATCTTTTGGTTGTATCCATTCGGTCCTATTCAGCCTACTGTTTTAAGACATTTATTCCTACCCATGTGTCGAATTTGTCCTGGCTTGCGATAGCGAGCCATCATTTTCTGGAAAAATGTGGCTTCACCGGAGACATTTTTCTATCGAAAAATGTACAAGTTTAACTCGTTATCCAAAATATGTTGGCTTGTTATCGGTCGCCAGGTATAAATCGACACCAGGATGGGGATAAACGTCATAAAACAGTAGACTGAATGGGGCCGAATGGATACAACCCAGAGTGAAAAAAAGCAGGTCACCCCCCTTAAAGTATGGACGTAGATGGTTCAAGAGGTTAACAGGTACAGCCGTGGTCTTGAATAATTGAACATCCTCTTCTGATAAAACCAAGAAAGTGAACATTAAAGGGAGATGGATTGTTTTTCTGGTCCCCCTGCTTGCTCATGTTTATCTCCAGGAGGCTAGAAATCCTCTTCCCTTGTAAAATTTACCTACTAGACGAGACAGAGAAAGGGGCGAGGGACCACGAAAGTGGTCCCAGACCCTAAGAATTGAAACTATAAATTATATTTCTGTTCGGGCTCTGTCTCGAGTTGGCCACCATCAGCTATGGGGTATGTGCCTGAGTATATACATACATACATAGTTTGGCGATTTTAAGACGTTCGGCCCGTTAGTTTGGCGATTTTAAGACCTTTCGCCCCATTTCTTTGTTAATATTAAGACCTTTTGTGCTATTTAGGTGTCTATTTTTTCCCTGGCGAACGATAGTGAGCCTGTAATTTTGAAAATTTCCACCGAACAATGTACAAATTAATCGAGAAAGGAGATCTAATGGATGTTTTGTCTTTAAGTTTGATGGAGGTCTAGGGAGGAAACTAACAAAATAATAAATATATGAAATATGAACAAATTAACCCTTCCCCCTTAACTTTTGAATCCCAGCAATATTACATTTGTGGTTCAAGCGGTTACCATAATACTTAGCCAGTGTTTGTGGTTCAAGCGGTTACCATAATACTTAGCCAGTGTTTCACAATTGCGTTTACAAGTTAAGGGGGAAGGGTTCATTTTTTGGTCGATTATTTGATATATTTATATATTTTTTAGTTTGTCTCCTTCATATACGTACATACAAAACCAAAATATATATGTACAGTAGACTTCCTTATTCTTGTGCATTTCCTTACCAGGACTGCACCCTTCGGCGGGGTATTTGCCTGCTTGGTGTGCTTGGTGTGCTTGTTGTGCTTGGTGTGCTTGTTGTGCTTGTTGTGCTTGGTGTGCTTGTTGTGCTTGTTGTGCTTGGTGTGCTTGTTGTGCTTGGTGTGCTTGGTGTGCTTGTTCTTGTCTTGGTTTCTGTTGAGGCTCAGAAGTGGGTTGGGTTTAAGGGCACCCAAGCATAATTATGTAAACAGGTACGGGGTGATGGGGGTGATTTTTTTTTTTTTTTTTTTTTTTTCCAAAGTCCTCCATTACAGTTTGATTGACACAAGAATAAGGCAGTCTACATACATCCTATTTCATTTATATTTTGTGTTTGTAGAAGACAAAAGGCAGAGCTGCCTGTAACAAGTGCCTCTCCTAAAGTTGAAATAGTCACGAGCAAAATTCAAGGTACGTTGGAGTCAAAATGTCTGGACACACGGAGCTTGAAGCAGTTTAACTCATAGGATGAGAGAAAGACAGATTGAGGGAGAGAGTTCCAAAGCTTACTTGTTGAGTAGAAGAAAGATTGGGAGAATCGGTCCACTCTTGTGTTAGAGAGCTGGACAGAATAGGGGTGGGAGTGTGTTGAAAGGAGTGTGCCCCCCTCTCCGTAAGGGATTATTATTATAATAGCGGTAGAAGAGTGAGAGAGATGCAACATTGCGGCGTGTAGAGAGAGATTGTAAGGAGTTAGAAAGAGGAAGTGAGTTGATGAGACAAAATGCTTTTGACTTTTGTTATGGAACCTCCACGCACATGCGAACAATACTCGATGCATGGGCGCACTGAGTAAGAAGCTGTGTGGGGGTGTAGAACCCATGGAGATGGTTGAGCACACCTACTTTATGGGAAGCTGATTTAACAAGAGTGGTAATCTGATCTTTCCAAAGAAGGTCAGGAGAGAAAGAAACACCAAAAATATTGAGAGATGAAGGGTTGCTTTGTGAATTGTTGAAGAATAAGGGATAGTTGTGTGGAAGATGGTGACGAAAAGATAGAGAGAAAAATTGGGTTTTGGAAGCATTGAAAGTAAAAAGATTTTCTCTGTTCCAATCAGAAATAGTTGAAAGATCCGAAGATAGGCATGCTGTGGCCTTATTGCGTGAGTTTTGGAGTGATTATATGGTGGGTATTTGTGGGAAACTAGTTGAGTAGTGTAAGGTAGAGTCATCAGCATATGGTGGGTATTTGTGGGAAACTAGTTGAGTAGAGGTCGTCAGCATATGGTGGGTATGTGGGAAACTAGTTGAGTAGTGTAAGGTAGAGTCGTCAGCATATGGTGGGTATTTGTGGGAAACTAGTTGAGTAGTGTAAGGTAGAGTCGTCAGCATATGGTGGGTATTTGTGGGAAACTAGTTGAGTAGTGTAAGGTAGAGTCATCAGCATATGGTGGGTATTTGTGGGAAACTAGTTGAGTAGTGTAAGGTAGAGTCGTCAGCATATGGTGGGTATTTGTGGGAAACTAGTTGAGTAGTGTAAGGTAGAGTTGTCAGCATATGGTGGGTATTTGTGGGAAACTAGTTGAGTAGTGTAAGGTAGAGTCGTCAGCATATGGTGGGTATTTGTGGGAAACTAGTTGAGTAGTGTAAGGTAGAGTCGTCAGCATATGGTGGGTATTTGTGGGAAACTAGTTGAGTAGTGTAAGGTAGAGTCGTCAGCATATGGTGGGTATTTGTGGGAAACTAGTTGAGTAGTGTAAGGTAGAGTCGTCAGCATATGGTGGGTATTTGTGGGAAACTAGTTGAGTAGTGTAAGGTAGAGTTGTCAGCATATGGTGGGTATTTGTGGGAAACTAGTTGAGTAGTGTAAGGTAGAGTCGTCAGCATATGGTGGGTATTTGTGGGAAACTAGTTGAGTAGTGTAAGGTAGAGTCGTCGTCAGCATATGGTGGGTATTTGTGGGAAACTAGTTGAGTAGTGTAAGGTAGAGTCGTCAGCATATGGTGGGTATTTGTGGGAAACTAGTTGAGTAGTGTAAGGTAGAGTCGTCAGCATAGGAGTGGATAGGACTAAATGTACAGCTGAGATTATTATTGAATATTAGAAAGATAACTGGGGACAGGACAGAACCCTGAGGAACACCGGAATTGATTGGTTGAGGAAGTGAGCGATGGCCATCCACAACCGCAGCTGTGGAACGGCCAGAAAGGAAATTATTTTCTTCTAAATGGCAGACTCACTAGGCCTATTGTTCGTCCAGAAATAAAAATCGACATGTGAATGGGGTGAAGTGTCTTATAATCGACAAACTAATAGGCTGAAACTTCTTAAAATATCCAAACTAATTGAGAGAAACGGGGAAGGTCCAAAAATATCTGCCTCTCACCCGAGAGGGTTAACCTGGCAAAGGTAAATTGTGGCTGGATTATATGGAATAGTTCACCAATAGGCAAACGGACGGGTACGAGCATCTCTGCAAATCATTATGCAACTCCCACACACATGGTTCCTTATTAACCTTAGAAGATGCAATACGCACATATTTTTTTATTCTGGCTATTATTAGATTATTTAATTCAGATTAGGAAGGATATATGGAAGTCAGAGGGTTATTTGACTCAGTACTTACCCTTATAATTCCCACATATCCTTCCTAAACTGTATAAAATCGTTTAATGAGTCAGAATAAACTGTCAAAAAACGTCCACGATCTTCAAAGGGTTAGGTAACCTAGAAATTGGTTAAGCACTCTGAGCTAGAGGCACGATTGCCCCACCTGATGTTTAATCCACTCTGAGATAAGCCCACCATGAGATAAAAATAGCATTGACTTACCTACTTTTCTACCTCGCTTAGAACAATTCCACCGAGTTAGAAACACCATCACTTGACGTAATCATGTAGCTAACTTAGAGACTCTCTTTCCGGTAACTTATTATACTTTGTAAGAAAATATAGGTAAAGTTAGGGGGTTTATGCTATGGTGTACTTTACCGAGGCGCTCAGCTCCGCATCTTTAACCTTTGGAGCCTGTGGTGAGTAATTCGGTTGAACAGTTCAACCTGGTACGCATAGGCTACTGCATATCTACACTTCCACAATCTTCCCACCCGCATGTGGACGTTACAAATGCCCACTACTTCCAGGTTCCTATTTACTGCTATGTGAAGAGATAGTTATACCGGGTGTGAGTTAACTACCCATCGGTCTCGCTTAGTTGTGATCAAACTCGAGTTATCTTGGTTGTGAGCCGAGCATAATAACCAATGGGCTACGGGTGAGGGCTGGTCCTATCCAGAGTGAGGTTTGGCATCCTCCACCCTACCTTAGCTGTTTCTTACTGTCTCTTTTCCTGTACTACTGTTTTCTTTTTCTAGGTGCTGGCGAGATCGACCGATTGGGTGGCACTGCAAGGGGGGCTGCGGACGTGGGGTCATTGGCCCTAGGGTGCAAGACCGTAGGCTGATGATCCCCTCCCCCGCTGCCCTCTCTTAGTCAGATCTCATCTCACCTTAGCCTCTTCTGGGGCCCGAGCATCTGGCGCGGCTTCGATCAACCGGACTCGGGACTGCTTGGCCAGACAGTCTGTAGTAGGGTCATTTGCTTGGAATCCGTGACCATTTTGTTCCTACCGTTTTCTCTCGATGGATTTGACAACCTGAACCATTTTAAAGGAAAAT
Source organism: Paralithodes platypus (assembly GCA_032716605.1). Taxonomy (NCBI): domain Eukaryota; kingdom Metazoa; phylum Arthropoda; class Malacostraca; order Decapoda; family Lithodidae; genus Paralithodes; species Paralithodes platypus. Next base: position 51,285,717 of record CM064485.1, read on the forward strand.
TAGCTCCTATGCCCCTCTGAAAAATGACGGCTAACTCTGCTAGAGCCCAATATTCAAAATGGCCGCCAATGCCATCTTGAAAAACATGAAATGTAATATCTCTGGCATCAGATGAGCTACAAGGACGAATGAGGTGTCCTTTTTCACTAATTCTGGCATTACAAATCCACTGGAATGGTTATTGTATTGTATTGTATTGTATATTGTATTGTTATTGTATTGTATTATACTAATTGTACATACTAATCTGCCACTTCACTGTCACTACATGATTCACTGTATGAGCCACTATCAGAATCACTGTCCTCACTTTCGCTGCTATCATCACTGTTGTTCTCTGCCTGCGGATTTGTAGGTAGTGGTTTGGATGGGAGAAGTGGGGGCTGGGTTGAACGGACAGGCAGACATAGGCCATTTACAAGATGCCATCCATGGCCGATTGGTGAGGGGTGACTTTGGAGCTGGTAATGCTTTTGCAAATATGCAAGATAGTTTGCACGCTCCAAGTGTGGACGGAGACTGTCCAAGTCAGGCACAAGTCGGATAGTGCTTTTTTTCTTCTGAGCCCTCCACTTCGCTGCCCTCGCATCTCCCAGGGTCCTGCTTTTGGTATCCCCATAAACATATCGAATGACAAACCGCTCCAAATCACTGATGACCTGTTCTGTGACTAGGAGCTGTGTACCACATGCTGCTAGCAGGTCGTGTGCCTCTTTAGACTTCTCCAGACGATCTGCGATGAGCTTCTTGCTTGCTCCATAGAAGCCAGAGTTGTGGTCACACCCAGTGAGGACATGAAGTGGTATGATGGATGCAGCCATTGCCTCACTGCACAAACATGGGGAATCGATAAGCTGACGTTTGCGATTCACACACAGGATTCCTGTTGTCTTCTGAGCAACATATGCCGCTTGCACGTAGTTGTCTGTGTCCTCTGTGTCAAGAACGACAGCTGCTGTGTAGCTTCTCTGACCGGAGCACACTATATATGGTGAGCATTGCCGTATCTGCCTCTGCATGGGAGCATGTGAGCTCTGGCACAAGCTTGCCTGTGGTGAGATTCTTTGCAGTGCTGCCAACTACACAGTAGATGATCTCGGTGCTAGTTGTTGCTGCTGTTCTCTGGAATTCCGTTTGAAGAAATGCCTGAAGGCGGATTTTGTTCTCAGGTTTACCCAGGAGAGCATGGAAAACTTTACTAGAAGGAAATTTATCTTCTGTCTTCATGAAGACATTGCTGATTGGCAGGGTTTTTTGGCGCAGTATTCTCTCACTGTCCTTGATCGTGTAATTCTGATCATATGAATCATTGACGCATATGATGCGCTCAGCATGCTTGTGTCTCGTTAGAACGAAGTGCACCAACTTCTCTGCATAATCTCCCCAGGTATACTTGGTACCATCTCCCTTCTCTCTGTCTTCAATGGTAGGAGTTGTTAGGCGCCAGATGAGGCCCATATCAATAATAGACGTGTATACATCAGGCTCTGGAATGACAGTCATAGTTAGAATATGTTGAAGCTTGCTTTTCTGTGCCTTACGGATGGTTCCATTGACGTTGAAGATGGAAAGGCACTCGGCTGTAACACGATGCTGCAGGACTTCTTGAAGTTTGAGGGCACCACTCGTTTCAACCAGTCCGAGAACAGAGGCCAAGGCATTACGCTCCATTTCCTCAGTCTTTCCCTTCAGGTTCTCACCATCTGCTTTCTTCAATTCCTGAGTTGAAAAGTTCAAACGCTTGCTACGGGGAACTCTGTCGTTGAGAGACTTGGTCTTGGAATACACTCTCTCATTCAAGAACTGCTTCAGTTTGCTTGTGCCATCCTCCTTTGCCGATTTCAAGTCGGCAGCGAGAGCGTGTGAGGCTGGGATTCCTGACTGTAGGGATCGAAGTGTCTTGTTTGTATGGTCAAATGGATCACACTTGAATTCAGTGAGACATGCGCTTATATCCTGTACAGCTTGTTAATCCTTCTTCATTTTACTCGACGAGCAATCAGCGTGCTTCCCTTTTCCTTGTTTCTTGCGATTAGCATGGCGATGGACCTTTGTTCTCACCCGATTGATGTTATTCACATTCCGAGTGTTTGAAAGGAGCTGCTTTTCATTGTTCAGAATGGCCAACCAACCAGACTTCAGCTTAGAGCCCTTATTCATTGTTGACTCTATCCATATGTCGAGGGCGACACACGAATATGGTTTTCCTGTCATTGACTGTGCAAACATACCACTCTCCATGAATGCAGCCTGATCGACAGGAAGGGTATCAAGCACTGCGGTGAAATCGGGGAGATGCCGACCATACTTGTCATTATCATAGATTTGCATCAAAGGAAGCATGAGCTTGAGTGAGGACTTGAACTCAGTCCAGTTACTTGTTCTGATTGCATGGATATTTTGAGTTAGAACCTCAACCATTTCCATTCTCACTTTTCAACTCTAGCATGAGCACGTAAACAGGATGATCACCAACAATTATTGCAAAAGGCATCTTTTTTTCTTCGATTGATTTTGCAAGCTTACACATCACATCATTGAGAATTGTCTTACTGGGTGGGTTGGGATAGGTCATGTGGTATATTGCTCGACTCTTCTCATCTGCATTTGACATGCTGGCGTGAAACCCTGAAAACCCAGGCACAGTCTGTTCTTCTGGCTTAGGTCTCGTTCGGTCATCTTGCGCCCTGGCCAATGCATGGATCACACCACGAATTCTTTGCACCGATGTGTCAGGAGGAGGAGTACTTTGATCAGCTGGTGGCATCCTGAGAGGTGGTTCCCCACGCTTCGCTGTCTTGTATGGGTTGACTTTTTGCATTTCACTTCCGAGCTCTTTGAGAGTTGTCGAGAGGTTTGATGCAAAGTTGGCACCGGGAACTGGTCTATCCTCGTGATTCTCGGAAGGAAGTTCTGTATCAAATAATTCTGGCTGCACAAACATGACATTAGTGCGGTGTGACTGGCCAGCACCGGTCAGTGTGTCGCTCTTGAAGTCATCGTTGTCGACTATAGCGATAGCAGGCTTACCCTCAGCTAGTTCGAAGGGGCAATCAGATGAGCACTTGAGGTCATTGACCACCCAAAAATCTTGCAGCATAAGTACGTCATTGTAACTGATGCCCAGTCCATCTTTGTGCATTATGTCGACTATCTCCCTACTCTTGGTCAGTCCATGTAGCAAGACAGAGAGATTTATCTCAAATGCAGTGCGTTTTCCAGTGATGTAGCTTGTGAGGATAGATGCAATCGATCGGACGGATGGACTGTCATCAATTGTAGACTTATTTGGGTGTTTCAGCCATGTGAGCAGCTTCAGCAGGAGCTCACTGAGGTCTTCTTCTCTCTCCAACTCGTGTATATATGGGAGCCAGGGAATAGTATTTGTCCTGATGACTTGCTCTTTGAGTCGTGCCGCAACATTCATCACCAACTGATCATTGCTGACACCCAATGAAGATATTTCTGCCTCGATGTATGTACCTGCTGCTGTTGTATCATATACCAGTTCACTCGCATTCTTTTGAATGCGTTCATGAAATCCGATGTCTTCCCCAAATTCATTGACGAGAATTTCCTTTAAGTAGCTGGATTTTACTACTGAGTTATGTCCGTGATTTGAGATAATGCGCTTATAGTCCTGCAGCAGGCCTTGCAGTGTGCGAATTTCATGGTCTTTGAAGATGACTTGACGAATATGATGAAAGAAGAGAGCTTGGGCCTCTCGGAGGTTTACACGCTACAGATGTTGAGTGCTTTCATCTGAAAGGGGCTTGTGGTCGCTTACATATTTGCGCCAGCACGCACAATGGTAGCGGATTTCCAACCCAAATGCTGTTTGACTATCTGGGATGGATGCAATCAGAGTGTCAAGTCTCAATCTCATGACCTCATCTTCCAGACGGACAGTATGTAACTTGAATTTAGTCCAGGCATCTACTGTTGATAGGAGTAAAATCTGCTTGTCACGATCACTACTCTTGTATGCCCCTTTCATGCACCACACACATAGAGTCTTATAGTGAAGGACACCCATACTGGAGTGGAGCCTTTTAGGTGCACTGGCCTCTGGGGAAGGGTCTTGTTGATCTGATGCTTCATCTCTTTCAAGACGTTCCTCGGATTTGTGTTTGCGTTTTTCGGCTTGAGAGAGCTTGCGCCTGCTGGATAATGATGCGTAACAAGTGCTATGCATGTGGTGACCCTTTGGTCCCTTCTCCCAATCCACATTTTCATGTATATGTTGAAACTTATCAAGTTCTTTCCATTGTAAAGACTTTTCCCAGATGGATTCCCACTTCTCAGGTGTAATGTTTTCCAAACGATCATCTGCGGCGGCTTACCACAGAGTAAAATGCACTTGTATTCATTTAATGTCTTGTCTGGTAACTCTTCACTCTCTCTTCTATTATCCATTATTTCGGTCACTTCACAAGTCGGCGATTTTCATCAGATGGGCATGCGATCCATCTGAAACAGTAAAAAAGTAATATTAGATATACACCGCAGGCAGAGAACAACAGTGATGATAGCAGCGAAAGTGAGGACAGTGATTCTGATAGTGGCTCATACAGTGAATCATGTAGGGACAGTGAAGTGGCAGATTAGTATGTACAATTAGTATAATACAATACAATAACAATACAATATACAATACAATACAATACAATAACCAATCCAGTGGATTTGTAATGCCAGAATTAGTGAAAAAGGACACCTCATTCGTCCTTGTAGCTCATCTGATGCCAGAGATATTACATTTCATGTTTTTCAAGATGGCGTTGGTGGCCATTTTGAATATTGGGGTCTAGCAGAGTTAGCCGTCATTTTTCAGAGGGGCATAGGAGCTAATTTTCCTTTAAAATGGTTCAGGTTGTCAAATCCATCGAGAGAAAAAGGTAGGAACAAAATGGTCACGGATTCCAAGCAAATGACCCTACTAGGGTAAGTACAACAACCACCACCAATGGGCCACAAGACACCTTAGAATCCAGTTTAGAACCACCATTCCTTTACCTGATATTTTATCTATCCTAGAATCCCGCCTACCATTAGCTACAACCACCATTAATCTTTAATTAATTAATTAATTAAGGCGGGTGCCCAACCCCGAAAGGGGTTGAAATTGGGGAGCTATCCCCCCGCCAAAGGCGCCTTTCTAGGGCCTTTCCTAGCTGATGCTGAGAGGATTGAGTTCTAGTCATGTGGTGATGGGCTGGTCTATCAGAGTGAGAACTGAGCGATCTCTGCCATACCCGTAGCTTACTCTGACTGTTCCTTTTACTTATATATTTTTTAGATCTCAAGTGACGGCGTCTCTTCCGTGGATTGACCTCCCAATCTGCCAACCCAGAGGTTGGTAGATTGGAAGCCAAAGCGTCACATTTCTCCTTTGCCCCTCAACTTTCTCTTCATAATTGCTGAGGCACAGGGCCCTGGTTGGGGCTTTGGTTTCCCGGGTGTTTCCGCACCCTCCTCAGCTCCCCGCCATGGAGTAGCTTTGGTCACCCAGGCTTTATTGTGGTAGGCAGGGAGGGTTCTGTTGGGGCGCTCGGTTATGGCCTTGCTCGGGGCCTTGGGGCTGTTCGGCCAGGCAGCCTGAGGAAAAACAACAACAACAATAACCACCATTAATCTTGTAGTTCAGCAAAAATCTAGCCTGCCCTGATATGGACTTCCGTTTTAACATGGGGGGGAGGGGGGACCAAGACCCTTGAATATCGATAGCATCATCCTTACCATATCCCTAATCCACATGTAAATAATGCTATATCAATATTCCCCGTTTATTGAGTTCTACAGTAAATGGTCCCCAGTGGCAGATGGAGAGAAGTGGGGGGGGGGACCTAGCCCCTAAATGTTGTATTTTACATTGTGATACCTATGATTGCTTACCTATGAGATCTAGTGGGAATATAGAAGAAACTTTGTCAGTACACACATCCATTTTCAATAAGTTGACATACTAAAGTCCAATGTGGCTAAAGGCGTCAATATTACGTGCATTTACCATTGCCTCTGGGAGAGCGTTACAATATGTAGTGGTTCTTATTGAGAAACATTTTTTCTTTTGGGTTATTCTCCAGTATTGTATTATTATTCATAATAATAATTAAACCATGTTTATAGTTCTTAACCCTTAACCAACGGCGCTCGACATATGTCGAGTTAAAGAAAACGTGCCCATATGCGGGCCTCGACATATGTCGAGTGCAATTTTGAGCACGTAATGTGCTATGAGAGAGAGCTGAGCGGTGCGAGGAGCATAGATTGCTTCCTGACCGCTCGCCACCACCGCCGTGGGTCGACTGAAATTTATTACACCCTCCTCCACCCTCTCTCACTCGCTACACAGGGAATTATGTAAGGAAATTACCTTATTTTAGGGTTTTTGCACTCGTGTTGCACGATCGTTGCAAGAGAACCAGTGGTCGTAGAAGGATGGTTCGGGTGTCATTGGAAAGCTCTGTTTATGCCCTTTCAGGGATAGATACTTGTATTACGCTCTGGGTCTTGTTTATGCATGAAAAAGAGCACGGAAACAACCCCATTTAGGGTAAAACCATCCGCTTGGCGGGTAGTAGAAGTTACCGACCCACCCGCTCTTTGTGTGTTAAAGCTCACCAAAAAGGATAGCCCAATAAGGCCAATAAAGCATATTTCCGTTGGGTTCCTGTACTATATTACTAAATATTATCTCATCCCCTTGCTCAAAGGGGGTGGAAATGATTCAGTGTTTGTGAAAAACCCTTAAATGCACCGAGCATGGGCACGATTCTTGGACCTTCTGGGTGGAAGTCAAAGACGCTAGTCACTACACCAGCAAGCCACTGCGTTTATTTAGCCACACACCCAATAGTTCACCCATACACCCAATAGATGCCTGCCCACCCAATACTTCACCTGGATACAAAGGAGTACAAAGGAGTACAAAGGAGTACCAAGCCCAATGTTCACTTACATGGCCAAAAAGCTATCCCTGCACCCAAAAGTTCGTTTGAGTGCTCATTCGCCCTTGCTCCCTAAAGTTTTCTTGCACACCCAGAAGATAGCCTGCCAAAACTTTGGTAATTCGGCTCACATGCCTACATGACGCAAAGTTCGCCCAAGCAGCCTTCACAGCTAAATGCTTGGTCACTTGGCCCAAAGCTCATTTGTATGGATGCTTTGCCCAGAGTTTGTCCACGCACCCAAAAGTTCACCTACACGCCTAAAAATTTGCCCGTGCATGAACAACTAAAAGTTCAGTGACTCTGTCCACATTTTGGTCAGGTGCCTGCATAGCCTAAAGTTCGCTCGCACAGCCCAATGGTTGCCCGCACAGCCTAAGGTTTGCTTACGGAATCCAAGGTTCGCTCGTATGGCCTTAGGTTTGCCCACACAGCCCAAAGTATGGTCACTCGCTCAAAGGTTAAATTGCGTGAACACGCTGCCCAATATTTGCCCACACAGCCCAATGTACACTTAAGTATACTTATAACTATTATGTACAATTGTACATGTAAATTTTTACTACAAAATACAAACCAGTTATACTGGCAAATTATGGCACCTAATTGGGGGAGGAGAGTCAACAAGCCCATTGAAAATCAATAAGTACTGCCTTTCCCACAACCTTAATGCACACACACACAGTCCAGTTATTCTGGCAAAAAATGGCTTCTGAGGAGGGTGAAGAGGGACACCAATCACCTTGATAATCAATTAGATTTGTTCCCATAGCTTTCATTCACATGTAAACATATAATAGGAATAGCAGTCCAGTTATTGATATAAATTAATGGAATTGAGGCGGATAATGGCCCCTATTTAGGATTGTGAGAGATTGAACCCCTTGAAATTTGGCTAGATTAAGCTTAAAATAATCTATATACCTTCCTTAGTCTAAAGTGATATCAAATAATCTATATACCTTCCTTAGTCTAAAGTGATATCAAATAATCTATATACCTTCCTTAGTCTAAAGTGATATCAAATTGCAAAGTTGTAGTAAAACTACAAAAATTTAATGTGAAACCATTGGTGGCAATGGTGGGATTAGGGTCTCTGAGGGTGGGTGGGTGGTGGGTTGGGGGAACTTGAGAACCTTGAAAATGTAGAATCTTGTGCTATAACATACTGTACCTGTAGAACTATTGTAGAATCTTGTGCTATAACATACTGTACCTGTAGAACTATTGTAGAATCTTGTGCTATAACATACTGTACCTGTAGAACTATTGTAGAATCTTGTGCTATAACATACTGTACCTGTAGAACTATTGTAGAATCTTGTGCTATAACATACTGTACCTGTAGAACTATTGTAGAATCTTGTGCTATAACATACTGTACCTGTAGAACTATTGTAGAATCTTGTGCTATAACATACTGTACCTGTAGAACTATTGTAGAATCTTGTGCTATAACATACTGTACCTGTAGAACTATTGTAGAATCTTGTGCTATAACATACTGTACCTGTAGAACTATTGTAGAATCTTGTGCTATAACATACTGTACCTGTAGAACTATTGTAGAATCTTGTGCTATAACATACTGTACCTGTAGAACTATTGTAGAATCTTGTGCTATAACATACTGTACCTGTAGAACTATTGTAGAATCTTGTGCTATAACATACTGTACCTGTAGAACTATTGTAGAATCTTGTGCTATAACATACTGTACCTGTAGAACTATTGTAGAATCTTGTGCTATAACATACTGTACCTGTAGAACTATTGTAGAATCTTGTGCTATAACATACTGTACCTGTAGAACTATTGTAGAATCTTGTGCTATAACATACTGTACCTGTAGAACTATTGTAGAATCTTGTGCTATAACATACTGTACCTGTAGAACTATTGTAGAATCTTGTGCTATAACATACTGTACCTGTAGAACTAATGTAGAATCTTGTGCTATAACATACTGTACCTGTAGAACTATTGTAGAATCTTGTGCTATAACATACTGTACCTGTAGAACTATTGTAGAATCTTGTGCTATAACATACTGTACCTGTAGAACTAATGTAGAATCTTGTGCTATAACATACTGTACCTGTAGAACTATTGTAGAATCTTGTGCTATAACATACTGTACCTGTAGAACTATTGTAGAATCTTGTGCTATAACATACTGTACCTGTAGAACTAATGTAGAATCTTGTGCTATAACATACTGTACCTGTAGAACTATTGTAGAATCTTGTGCTATAACATACTGTACCTGTAGAACTATTGTAGAATCTTGTGCTATAACATACTGTACCTGTAGAACTAATGTAGAATCTTGTGCTATAACATACTGTACCTGTAGAACTATTGTAGAATCTTGTGCTATAACATACTGTACCTGTAGAACTATTGTAGAATCTTGTGCTATAACATACTGTACCTGTAGAACTATTGTAGAATCTTGTGCTATAACATACTGTACCTGTAGAACTATTGTAGAATCTTGTGCTATAACATACTGTACCTGTAGAACTATTGTAGAATCTTGTGCTATAACATACTGTACCTGTAGAACTATTGTTTTACAGCCGAACTTCGGTGTCTATGATATGCCCTGCAATAGGTGCTTTGGGGGATTCAATCCCTTGAAAATCGGAAGGGATTGGCTTTAGGTAGATTGTATCATTAGCTTTGAAAACCAGCTCAGTTATGGATGTACGGCAGGTATATAAAACACATCAAATGGTCCTCAGCAGGGGAAAGAGGGGGATCTACCTCCCTGAAAAATGATAGGGACCAAGAGTGCCTGATCTATGCCAACAACACACGTAGCCATTAAACTCCATGTATATCTCCGAAAAAAATATTCTCTTCCATGTGCCATCTAATCCAATCCAATATATTCTCCTTTACTATAGTCTATTCGCTGTAAGTAGGCGAGAAATCATTAACTCTATCCTCAGTAACTCAAAAAGGGCTAGAGCAAATTGGCTGAAAATTTACACATCTGTTCTTGACTAACTCTTCTCAAATGGTAGAAATAATAGCTGGAATACACTAGTCGTGTTTTAGTTACAGAGGATAGAGGTCATGATTTCTCGCCTACTTACAGCAAATATACTATACTGCAGCTACTGACAAAATAATGTCCGGTAGTTTTTAAGATTGTCTTTATGCAACTATATCTATTTCGACTGAAGTCCAGATCAAATCAACTATATATTAATAATTACAGAATATGTATTTATGAAGGGGAGTCACCTGCTTTTTTTTATCTTTCTCTCCTTGTCTCTCTTTCTCTGGCTTGTATTCATTCGGCCCCATTCAGCCAACTGTTTTAAGAAGTTTATCCCCATCCAGGTGTAGATTTCTTCCTGGCGAGCGATAGCGAGCCAGCATTGTATGGAGAAATCCGGCTTTGCCGGACCCATTTTGCTATCGAAAAATTTACAAATTTAGCTTGCTGTCAAAACAAAAATATATATACTGTATGCTGGCTAGCTATTGACACCTGGATGGGGGTAAGCGTCTTAAAACAGTAGGCTGAATGGGACCGAATGGATACAAGCCAGAGAAAAAAAGCGAGGTGGGCTCCCTTAACCCTCTCACGTTCTTGACGCAATTTTGAGCCTATTAGGGATACTTTAAAGCCTTTGTTACCATCAGGGGTATTTAGAAACCTTTAGTTTACTTAATTTAAGCTTTGCAGTTGTCTTTGAGTTAGCTGTGGGCAGAAAACTAATTTTGGAGAGGTAATTATAAGAGTGAGAGAACTTTATTTCTTATTGCTAATCTGGCAACCTCTGCGTCATATGGTCGTGAAAGGGTTAATATATTTGGTCTGAACATGAATCTCAATGGATATACTCGTATAAAAAACAACGCAAAACCTCACGAACATTTGGCAGTAGCTGTACAGTCGCGCTAATAAGTCATGTCTCGGTACTAAGTATTTTTGATCCATAATTGGTATCAGCAATATCTAAGCCTGATTTACTGTAGTCATATCGAGTATAATATACAAACCTTTTCCTACACTAACCCACCCTATTCAACATCTGACAGACATTAATACAGCACAGAGCGAGCCAAACGTAATGACAGCTGCGACATGACTTATTAGCGCGACCGTACAGTGGCGCTAATAAGTCATAAGAACATAAGAAAATGGGAGTCTGCAGAAAGCCGATTGGCCTAAGCAAGGCAGATCCCTGTCTCAGCTGTCATTACGTTTGGCTTGCTCTGTGCTGTATTAATGTCTGCCAGATGTTGAATAGGGTGGGTAAATGTAGGAACATGGTTGTATATCTCACTCAAAAAGAAGAAATTATGTGTAAATATTCCTGATAACAATTATTGATCAAAACATAATTGGCGCCGAGACATGACTTATTAGCGCGACTGTACATAGTTTATAAGTAAAGCTGTCGGGGAACTATAAATTTTGACTGTATCATAATATCTATGCCCTATCGTGGCTCTGAAGAGAATTACATCACCTGTTGCCACTGATGACAGGTATAGTAAGTGAGGCGGCTTCCTGTGATGTCGTAATGTTAGCCGCCTCATTCACAGTGGCGGGGTTTATTGGGTATTTTGGCTCTCACACAAAAAATTGTTTGTTGTCAACGCGCTTGCTGAACGTAATGATTTTTTTTTTTTTATGTGAGTGAGGGAGACAAAAGGCACAATTGCCTGTAGCGAGTGCGTCTCCCAGAGTTGAAAGAGTGACAAGGCCACAATTAAGGGATGTTCGTGCCAAATTACCTGAACACACAGAGTTTGAAGCAATTTAAGTCATAGGAAGAGGGAAAGACTGATTCAGGGAGAGAGTTCCAGAGCTCAGCTGTTGATTAGAAGAAAGATTGAGAATAAAGTTTCACTCTTGGGTTGGAGAGTTGCACAGAGTAGGGGTGGGATTGTGTTGCAAGACGGGTGCTACTGTATGTGCTCTGCGAAGAGGGTGTGGTATACACTGAGAGAGCTCTGAGGAACACTGATTAAGTTAAGGGGAGGCAGACCGTTTTTCTGGACCCCCTTCTCCCTCATGTTTAGCCCAATTAGTTTTGAGACTTTATGACATTCAGCCCATTAGTTTGGCGATTTTAACACCTTTCGCCCCATTTCTTTGTCAGTTTTATGACCTATCGTGCCATTTAGTTATCGATTTTTTTCCTGGCGAGCGATAGCGAGCCTGACATTTTAAGAGAAACCGGCCTTCGGCCGGGAAAATTTTCTATAAATTTGTTTACAAATTTATCTTGAAGGGGGGTCTATTTATATTTTTGTGTTTAACTTCATGGAGGCCTAGTGCGGAATATAAGTAATAAAGGAATGAATGACCAAACAAACGGACTGTCTCCCCTTAACCCGTGGAGCCCCGGCTAGTTTTGTAATGTTTGCGCACCAGAACCCGGCCGGTTTTCAAAAAATGGTTTTATTCCAGAAACAATAGCGAATGGGTTAGGAATGAAGGAAAAACCACGAAAAACCGCTCAAAAAGCTTAAAAAATGGTCCTACAGAGCCCCCGAAAATGGATTTTACAAGAGTAAAAAATTGAAGGCAATTATCCCAAAAAAACAGGTTATTGCGCGCTCGCGCGCACGCACGTGGACTTTGAGAGTTTCCAACCATCGGCACGGTTGCGTGGGATACGTACACAGTTCCCATACAAATCTGAGCCCTCTTGAGTGGCTACACCTGAGGTCACGGTCGGCGCAATTAGGGTGACGCGCCAGGCGCGTCTCTGGGGTTGTGCGTTACATACATCGCCGACGCGTCAGACGCGTCGCTGGGGCTATACGGGTTAAAGGTGGGGGCTCATGGGTTGAGATAAACATGGAATGATAATCGCCAAGCTGTACATAATTATCTTGCAAAATTCAATGGCACTGAAATAATTATTAACAATGGTATAAAGGATTTTGTGGATCGTCTATACCGGGCCTGTGACGTCACAAGAGTGTAAGTCCACCATCCAGTCTAGGCTAAGGATACTGGTGTGACGTCACTATGACGTCACAGGCCCGGTATAAACGATCCGCAAAATCCTTTATACCATTGTTAATAATTATTTCAGTGACATTGCATTTTACAAGATAATTATATGCAGGTTGGCGATTAGTTTTCCATGTTTACCTCAACCCATGAGCCCCCACCTTTAAGCCTCAATCTCTCAACACACAATTAAGTGAACTATATTTCTTCCTCCATTTCCCTCATGATTATAGCCTCATTGGTTTTGAGATATTAAGACGTTCGCCCCATTAGCTTGGCGATTTTAAGACCTTTTGCCCCATTTTCTTTTTACCACATTAAGACCTTTCGTGACATTTTGGTATCGATGTTTTCCTGGCGTGCGATAGCGAGCCTGTAATTTAGAAGGACAAATTGTACAAATCTATCACGAATGGGGGTTGTGATGAGAAAACTAAACGATGCCCCTTAACTACATTTACAAAATTAATAACTCCTGGCTTCTCGGTAAATCCCACAGCTCGGGTAAGTATTTTGTTGTTTTCTATGTGAGTGAAGAATACAAGAGGCAGAACAGCCTGTGACGAGTGCCTCCCCCAGAGTTGAAAGAATGACAGGGCCAAATTCAAGGGAAAGGGACGTTCGAGCCAAAATGCCTGGACACACGGAGTTTGAAGCAATTTAAGTCATAGGAAGAGGGAAATACTGTGTCTGGGAGTGGGTTTCAGAGCTCAGCTGTTGAATAGAAGAATGATTGAGAATAACGTTTCAGTCTTGGGTTGGAGAGTTGCACAGAGAAGGGTGGGATTGTGTTGCAAGACGAGTGCTATGTGCTCTACGAAGAGGGAGTGATATACAGTACACAGAGAGCTCTGAGGAACACTGATTATTGTAATCGTGGTAGAATAGTGAGAGATGCAACATTGCGGTGAAGAGAGAGAGACTGCAGATAATTGGTGAGTGGACGTGAGTTAATGAGACGGAAGGCTTTCCTTTCTACTTTGTCTAGAAGTGTTGTGTTAGAGGATCCTCCCCACAGGTGTGAACAATACTCAATACATGGATGCACTGTGCCTCTGTAGAGAAAGAGCGGCTGCGCAGGGGTAAAGAACCCCCCGGAGGTGGTTGAGCACACCCAGCTTCTGGGAAGCTGTTTTTAGCAAGAGTGGTAATATGATCTTTCCAAGAGAGAGCAGAAGAAAACGAGACACCGAGCATATTAAGAGAAGATGAAGAGTTAATGTGTGTGTTTTTGAAGAGTAAGTCACAGTTTTCTAGAAGGCGGCGAAGAGTAGATAGATGGAGAAATTGAATTTTAGAAGCATTGAAAGTAACAAGGTTTTCTCTGCCCCAATTAGAGATAGTAGAGAGATCAGAAGATAGGTGCTTTATGGCCTTCAGGGGGGATGGGCCGGTTTTCTAGACCCCCTTCTCCCTCATGTTTACCCCCAATAGTTTTCAGATTTTATGATGTTTGTCTCATTAGTTTGTCGATTTTAAGACTTTTCGCCCCATTTCTTTGTCAGTAATAAGACCTTTCGTGCTATTTAGGTGTTGATTTCTGTCCTGGCGACCGATAGTGAGCCTGTAATTGTGGAAGAACCGGCCTTCGGCCGGGACATTTTTCTACCGAAAAATGTACAAACTTATACAGAAGGGAGATCTAATGGTTGTTTTTAAAAGTTTGATGGAGGTCTATATATACGGAGGAAACTAGAAAAATAATTAAGACATGCAAAAATCTCCCAAAAAGTGAACCACCTTCCCTTAAGGGCTATTATACGAAATTGGTCAATTGACGACTTGCGAGTTTCTGGCTATAAGCAAGTTGTAGCCGGAAACATCGATATAAAACAAATATGCAATAAAATAAACAGTTCTAATGGACCGAAAGTATGATCAATTTGGATGTACTGTATATATTCATTAATGTACTACGACAGACTTTTAGCTGGTAATTATGTTTATTATCGATGTATACAGCTCCAACTTCCTTATAGCTTGAAACTCGCAAGTAGTCAATTATCCGGCAGTGAAGTTGATAGTAACTGTATTGTGTCCCGTTTGTCATGAGCGGAGAGGTAGCTGGGAACTAGAGATATGCCATCCGACCTGATAACTAACCCTTAAGGGAGCCCACCTCGCATTTTTTCTTTCTCTCCCTCTCTCTTTGGCTTGCATCCATTCGGCCCCATTCAACCTACTGTTTTAAGACGTTTACCCCCATCAAGGTGTCAATATTTTCCTGGCAAGCGGGAGCGAGCCATCATATATATTGTATATATTTGTTTTACAGCAAGCTAAATTTGTACATTTCCATACAATGCTATCTCGCTATCGCTCGCCAGGAAGAAATCGCCACCTGGATGGGGATAAACGTCTTAAAACAGTTGGCTGAATGGGGCCAAATGGATACAAGTCAGAGAAAGAGAGAATAATGAGAAAGATAAAAAAAAATAGCAGGTGACGCCCCTTAACCTTACCAATAACTCTTAAGGATTATTAATCCAAACGTGATCTCCTAGCTTATCCAAGATTCCCACGGTCAGTTGTCCAATAATCCGGCAGGGGGGGGGGGGGGGGGGGTATTATCTCCCAATAGTCTAATGTTTGACGTCAACGGGGAGGTGGTGGTTGAGAGGTCCGGGCGCCGTCTAGACACAAGGGGGGGGCGGCGCTCCTTCATCTCCTCTTATGGCTACCACACCTGCTCTGTCTTATCTGTCCCCACTCCCCCCCTCTCTCTCCCGCTCTCTTCTCTCTCTCTCTCTCGCGCGCGCTCTCGCTCTACTTCTCTTCCTCCATCTCCTCCTCCTTCTCCTCTTCTCTCTCTCTCTCATTCTCTCTCTCTCTCTCTCTCATAGTAAGTAGTCAGGAGGAGAGTAACTTGTCTGACAACATGCAAGAGGATCAAGGGATGTAAGCCACATTTGTTGTTATTTAGGTATGTGCTGTTCGTATGATTGGTAGGCGCATAAGCCGATTCTGCATAATTTAAGTTGTTCTTATGATTCCTTTTACATAATATTAGTATTAACTTATGTTATTCCTTTTACATAATATTAGTATTAACTTATGTTATTCCTTTTGCATAATATTAGTATTAACTTATGTTATTTCACTATGATTATGAATGCATGGATGTACTTGAACATAAGACGGTGTTTTGCACATGATTGTTTTATTTTTGCATTAGGCGCAACTATTTATGTAAACCAGGCGACGATGCTGTTGTTTCAGGGGAATAATGTGTTTTAATGCGTATTATCTTGACCCAGGCTAGTAATATATACAGTACATACTGTACCTCATTTACACTGAGAGCAATCCAGCTAGCTCTCACAAACACCTCCTCCTCCTATCCACTTCACTACACTAAACATGCACACCACACTTCATTCCTCCACACCAAAATTTAAAAAAACAAAATGATGAATTCTTGCCCAGCCTCGGAGTCCCCTGGGGGGGGGGGGGGGGGTGACCATAAATGCCCCCACACCCGACCGACCATCCCCTGACGACCCTACAAAATTACCTGGACCTCGGCCTGTTACTCTTGCTATTAATTTCTGCAATATTCGCGGACTTTCCTCTAACTTTCACTCTGTTCAACACCATCTCTCCTCCTACAAACCTGATCTTCTCTTCCTCACCGAAACTCAGGTGTCTGTAGCAACATCCAGCAGCCCCTTCTCTGTATCCTCCTACTTTCTCTATCCTAGTTTCAAAGCCAAAGGCGGATGTTGTGCATATGTGCACAACAAACTCACTTGCTCTCGTGTTCCCGATTTCGACTCCTCTGAATTCTCAACTTTATGGCTCAAATTTTCCTGTCATTCTCTTACTAAATATTTCTGTGCTGTCTATCTTTCCCCTAACTCTACCAACTTTCCCAAATTCTTTGACTATCTAAACTCTACAGTGGAACACATTCTATCCATTTCTCCTTTCTCAGAAATCTCCATCTTAGGAGATTTCAACGTTCACCACCGCCAATGGCTCTCCTCTCACACTACTGATCCACCTGGTGAACAAGCCTACGTCTTTTCTATCCTAAATGACCTAGAGCAGTTAGTTCAGCAACCCACCCGTATCCCGGATCGCATCGCATCGGAGATTGGCCCAACATTCTTGACTTGTTTCTAACCGCTAACCCTTCTTATTATACTGTCAATCTTTTCTCTCCTTTGGGCTCCTCCGACCATAAACTTATCTCTGTCACCTGTCCTATCTCTCCAGTACGGCCACCCGATCCTCCTAGCCGGCGGCGCTTGTGGCACCTTGGTGCTGCCGACTGGGAGGCTCTCCGGCAGTACTTCTTTGATTTCCCATGGAATGATTTCTGCTTCCGTGGCCGGGGACCCTCGGAGAGTGCTGAACGCATTACCAAGGTAATCCTATCGGGCATGGAAGCATACATTCCTTTCTCTTTCTCTCAGACTAATGCTAAAAAATCTTGGTTTACTCACGCCTGTTCTACTGCTGTCCGCAATAAGGAGGAAGCATTCAAACGGTACCGTCGCCTTAAAACTCAAGACTCTCATTCTTCCTATGTTTCTGCCCGGAATCAAGCCAAATCTGTTCTTCGACTTGCCAAACACTCTTTTATCAATAATAAATGCACTGAACTATCCAACTCTAGCTCTTCCCAAGCTTTCTGGCATCTAGCCAAAAACCTCTCCAACAATTTCTCTTCCTCGTCTTTCCCTCCCCTTTCCCACTCTGATGGTACAACTATCACTTCTTCCTCTGACAAAGCTAAACTCTTCGCTCAAACTTTTGCTAGAAACTCCACCTTGGATGATTCCGGTGCTATTCCTCCCTCTCCACCCTCCTCTCTCTTACTTATGCCTAATATCCTAATCTCTTCTAAAGATGTGCTTTCTACCCTCTCTGGGCTTAACACTAATAAGGTCTACGGTCCGGACGTTATTCCTCCTGTTGTTCTCAAAAATTGTGCTTCCGTGCTGACTCCCTGCCTAGGCAAACTCTTTCGTCTCTGTCTATCTTCTAATGTCTTCCCTTCATGCTGGAAGTTTGCTCACATTCAATCTGTCCCAAAGAAGGGTGACCACTCTCAACCCTCCAACTATCGTCCAATTGCTCTCATCTCTTGTCTTTCTAAAGTTTTTGAAACTATTCTTGCTTCCAAATTTCTTAAGCATTTCTCTTCTCATAATCTGCTCTCAGATCGCCAGTATGGCTTCCTTAATGGTCGCTCTACTGGTGATCTTCTTTCATATCTTACTAACTCTTGGTCATCCTCCTTTCGGGACTTCGGTGAGACTTTTTCTATTGCACTAGACATATCGAAAGCTTTCGATAGAGTCTGGCACAAATCTTTAATTTCTAAACTACCCTCCTTCGGTTTCTATCCCTCCATCTGTGCCTTTGTCTCTAATTTCCTTTCCGGCCATTCCATAGCCGCGGTTGTGGATGGCCATTGTTCACTTCCTCACCCTATAAACTCTGGTGTTCTTCAGGGCTCTGTCCTATCTCCTATTCTCTTTCTAATTTTTATAAATGATCTGTACCTTAATTCCCATCCATTCATACGCAGACAGACGACTCAACCTTACACTACTCCATTAGTTTTTTCAGAACGCCCCAGCCAGCAATCCCTTAACGACAAACGTAATGAAGCCATAGAACTCTTAAATTCTGATCTAAATACTATCTCCAATTGGGGCAGAGAAAACCTTGTTACCTTTAATGCTTCCAAAACCCAACTTCTCCATCTATCTACCCGTCAGGATCTCCCAGCGGACTATCCCTTATTCTTCAACAATACAAAAATCAACCCTTCATCTTCTCTCAATATTCTTGGTGTCTCTTTTTCTTCTATTCTCATTTGGAAGGACCATATTACCAGTCTTGCTAAGGCAGCCTCCCAGAAGCTGGGTGTACTCAACCGCCTTAGGGGGTTCTTTTCCCCAACACAGCTTCTTGCTCTGTACAGGGGCATAGTGCGTCCTTGTATTGAGTATTGTTCACATGTGTGGGGAGGTTCCTCTCACACCACTTTCCTAGACAAAGTTGAAAGGAAGGCGTTTCGTATCATTAACTCCCGTCCACTCACCAACTCTCTGCAATCTCTCTCTCTCCGCCGCAATGTTGCATCTCTCTCGCTATTCTATCGCTACTATAATAATCAGTGTTCCTCAGAGCTTTCCCAGTATATACCACCTCCTTTACGTAGGGCACGTGGTACCCGTCTTGCAACTCAATCCCACCCCTACTCTGTGCAACTCTCTAACCCAAGAGTGAAACGTTACTCTCAAACTTTCTTCTACTCAACAGCTGAGCTCTGGAACTCTCTCCCAGTCTTTCCCTCTTCCTATGACTTAAATTGCTTCAAACTCCGTGTGTCCAGGCATTTTGGCTCGATCGTCCCTTGATTTTGGCCCTGTCACTCTTTCAACTATGGGGGAGGCACTCGCTATAGGCAATTCTCCCTTTTGCCTCCCTCAATCACATAGAAAAAAAGAAAAAAAAATATTACAACCGTATCCCTTAACACAAATATAATAAAATTGTGCCAATTCCATATCAAGCCACATAAAATGGTGTTGATTTGTTTCCGTCAAGTTTAATCCTATTTAACCCTTCGAAGATTATGACGCATTATGACAGTTTATTGTAGCTGTTATAACTGGGTTCGAATCCCCGGACTGCCACATGTGTTTGTTAATTTCATTAATCGAGTTTAGGAGTAAAGTTGGTTAGTGGAGAGAACATAATAATTAGACGATTTTATTAACTTTAAGAAGGATCTGTGGGAATTATAAGGATAAAGACTATATCTCAATTAAAACCGTTTATCCTAGCTATTAGTAGACGATTGTATACAACTTAAGAAGGGTTTGTGGGAATGATAAGGGTAAAGGCTGCCTCAATCAACTTAAGAAGGGTTTGTGGTAATGATAAGGGTAAAGGCTGCCTCAATCAACTTAAGAAGGGTTTGTGGTAATGATAAGGGTAAAGGCTGCCTCAATCAACTTAAGAAGAGTTTGTGGGAATGATAAGGGTAAAGGCTGCCTCAATCAACTTAAGAAGGGTTTGTGGTAATGATAAGGGTAAAGGCTGCCTCAATCAACTTAAGAAGGGCTTGTGGTAATGATAAGGGTAAAGGCTGCCTCAATCAACTTAAGAAGGGTTTGTGGTAATGATAAGGGTAAAGGCTGCCTCAATCAACTTAAGAAGGGCTTGTGGTAATGATAAGGGTAAAGGCTGCCTCAATCAACTTAAGAAGGGTTTGTGGTAATGATAAGGGTAAAGGCTGCCTCAATCAACTTAAGAAGGGTTTGTGGTAATGATAAGGGTAAAGGCTGCCTCAATCAACTTAAGAAGGGTTTGTGGTAATGATAAGGGTAAAGGCTGCCTCAATCAACTTAAGAAGGGTTTGTGGTAATGATAAGGGTAAAGGCTGCCTCAATCAACTTAAGAAGGGTTTGTGGTAATGATAAGGGTAAAGGCTGCCTCAATCAACTTAAGAAGGGTTTGTGGTAATGATAAGGGTAAAGGCTGCCTCAATCAACTTAAGAAGGGTTTGTGGTAATGATAAGGGTAAAGGCTGCCTCAGTCAACTAAAGAAGGGTTTGTGGTAATGATAAGGGTAAAGGCTGCCTCAATCAACTTAAGAAGGGTTTGTGGTAATGATAAGGGTAAAGGCTGCCTCAATCAACTTAAGAAGGGTTTGTGGTAATGATAAGGGTAAAGGCTGCCTCAATCAACTTAAGAAGGGTTTGTGGTAATGATAAGGGTAAAGACTGCCTCAGTCAACTTAAGACGGGTTTGTGGTAATGATAAGGGTAAAGGCTGCCTCAATCAACTTAAGACGGGTTTGTGGTAATGATAAGGGTAAAGGCTGCCTCAGTCAACTAAAGAAGGGTTTGTGGTAATGATAAGGGTAAAGGCTGCCTCAATCAACTTAAGAAGGGTTTGTGGTAATGATAAGGGTAAAGGCTGCCTCAATCAACTTAAGAAGGGTTTGTGGTAATGATAAGGGTAAAGGCTGCCTCAATCAACTTAAGAAGGGTTTGTGGTAATGATAAGGGTAAAGGCTGCCTCAACAACTTAAGAAGGGTTTGTGGTAATGATAAGGGTAAAGGCTGCCTCAATCAACTTAAGAAGGGTTTGTGGTAATGATAAGGGTAAAGGCTGCCTCAATCAACTTAAGAAGGGTTTGTGGTAATGATAAGGGTAAAGGCTGCCTCAATCAACTTAAGAAGGGTTTGTGGTAATGATAAGGGTAAAGGCTGCCTCAATCAACTTAAGAAGGGCTTGTGGTAATGATAAGGGTAAAGGCTGCCTCAATCAACTTAAGAAGGGTTGTGGTAATGATAAGGGTAAAGGCTGCCTCAATCAACTTAAGAAGGGTTTGTGGTAATGATAAGGGTAAAGGCTGCCTCAATCAACTTAAGAAGGGTTTGTGGTAATGATAAGGGTAAAGGCTGCCTCAATCAACTCTCTGACTTACATATTCAGATAAGGAAGGGTACTTCCTTATCTGAATTAAATCGTCTAATTATAGCCAGCAAACCGAGAAAAAATGCGTAATTGAATCTTGAAAGGGTTAATTCGAGGATGGTTTATCTTAATTCATCTGGTTCGCCCCAATAATGTTTGACGATTATAAACAAAACGATTCGCCTCGCTTAGATGTGTTTTTTCCCCCTTTTTCCTGGAGAGTGATAGGGAGCCGGCCATTTAGGTGAAACTGACCTTTGACCAAAAAAAAAGAGAAAAACAAATAATTTGGAAAATATATTCCCGCAGATAAAGGATGATAGTGCTATATTTTCATAACAAATTATTTAATGTAAATAATGTATAAAATATTGTATTATGTTACCTCCACCAACCGACTTTACTCCTAAACTCCATTAATGAAATCAACAAATACATGTGGCAGTCCAGGGATTCGAACCTAGGATGCTCACACCGAAATTCAGTGCATTTATCCATTGCGCTACGAAGACAGTTAAAGAATGGTAGACACGCCTACGTAAGCCTATATAAGATCGGTGATGGGTAGCTCTAAGTTAGTTTCATTCATTTGTCTTATTGTTAGGTAAGCGTTGTGATACCACCGAGAACGAGGCTTCAGTTTATTATTTATGATATGTACGGTCGAGGTTAATAAGTGTTGTCAGATATTTCACAAAGTTTCGGACACTGACTAATACTCTGAGGGATAAGCACTTTTCCCAGTAACTATAAAGATACCAATCACACTTTTTGAGCTTAAACCACTGCAAATCTATGACAACACTTAATACCCCCGTTTCGAAGCCATTATTAATTGTACTCTCGAGAAGAGTTAAACAACACGAGTTGGGGTGTAATTCGTGGGGTTTAAGGCAGTCTACAAAATACCTCAGTCGAGTTCACATCTCTGTTAACCCATTGAAGCTCTGACGCGTTTTAGCAGTTTATTTTGGCTATCATTAGACGATTTTATGCAGCTGAGGAAGGATCTGTGGGTATTAAAACTGTAAAGACTAGCTCAATCAACCCTCTGACTTCCATGTACCCTTCCTAATCTGAATAAAATCGTATAATAATTACCAGAAAACAGAAAAGAAATGCGTATTGGAGCATGAAAGGATTAAAGTGACGTTTAAGCTAATAGACGAAAACCCAACCTACGGACTACTATTTATCATAATTATTGTCATGGAAGAATAACATTACGTGACCAGCACGACGAATTTTTAGTGTCGGCTATCACCATATAACTAATATATCAACGGTTCGCCATCCCCGGATAAGTATTCTATTATTACCAGTGGCCATTAGGTATATAAGGGATTACTTTAGGGATAGGCGTTACGAGGCTCGACAATTAAAAACCACCCAGTAAGTTTACCGCAAGATTTCCTAACTTGCTATATTCCGGTTATAAGTGTATAATGTTGATTTGCTCATTAAATAATTACCATGTTAATTTGCTATGTAAAATATTAGTCCATATTGTTTACCTTGTTAGCCAACCAGGGAAAGGGTAACTAACTTCGAACTAGTGAGTATTGAGTGATTGCTTCAAAGTGATCACAGCTATACCGTATTTATTTCAAGCCCATTGTTTAGTGTATGTGAAATATTTAGCCGGATGAAGGACGGTTAGGGCTACCGTGGCGAATATTCTAACAAATGAAACCTAAAGAAAAACATACAAATGCACCTTTTAGTATGAAGGGGGATCTGTGGAGAGGGAGTTTGCTTGAAGAATGTTTATTGAACAAACTAAACTAATAATGTCTCGAAAATTGAAAAGAAAACTAAACAAAAACATTAAAGGGAGCCCACCTCGCTTGTTTTCTCTTTCTCTCCCTCTCTCTTTGGCTTGTATCCATTCGGCCACATTCAGCCTACTGCTTTAAGACGTTTACCCCCATCCAGGTGTCAATATTTTCCTGGCGAGTAGTAGCGAGCCAGCATATATATATATATATATATATATACTTTATATATATATATATATATATATATATATATATATATATATATATATAATTTTTATTTTTTACAGCAAGCTAAATTTGTACATGTTTCGATAGCAAAATGTCTCCGGCGAAGTACAATGCTGGGTCGCTTTCGCTCGCCAGGAAGAAATAGACACCTGGATGGGGATAAACGTCTTAAAACAGTTGGCTGAATGGGGCCGAATGGATACAATCCAGGGAAAGGGAAAAGGAGAGAAAGATAAACAAAAAACGGTGACCCCCGTAATAATAATTTAATAAACTGCACCCTAAACCTCCCAAAACGTCGGATCAGCGTATATTAAGGGGGGGGGGGGATATTAGGATTGTCTTCCCCCCCCCCCCCTCCCCTTTCCTCTCATGTTTAGCCCAATTCATTTTCAGAATTTATAACGTTCGGTCCATTTGTTTGGCGATGTTAAGACCTTTCAACCCATTATATTTTGTCAATATTCAGACATTTTGTGCCATTTAGGTGTCGATTATTTCCTGGCGAGCGATTACGAGCCTGTATTTTTGGAGGAACCGGCCTCTGGCCAGGACATTTTTCTACCGAAAAATGTACAAGTTTATCTAGAAGGGTGATCTTGGGGATGTTTTTTTTAAAGCTTGATGGAGGTTTGTGGAGGCACCTATTATACGATTATATACAGCTTAGGGAGGACCTCGGGCAATAATATGGCTTCAAACTATCTCAACCAACCACTTTATCTGCCACAGGTCCTTCCTAAGCTGCATAATATCGTCTAAACATAGCTAGAATATAATATAACACACGTCGCTGGTAGTCAAAGGGTTAAAGACTGATGTGGTTACAACCACCTATAAACCCTTTCAAGGAGGGCAAGGCTATAGACCCCTGCCACAAAAATAACCTGTACAGTGACATAACAAAAAAACTGTTTCTCTCTCTCTCTCTCTCTCTCTCTCTCTCTCTCTCTCTCTCTCTCTCTCTCTCTCTCTATCTATCTCCCCCCTTCTTCTTCTTCTTCTTCTTGTTTGCTATCCTTTCCTTCCACTGTACCTTACTCTCGGGTTAGCTATATCCACTAGAATTAAGTCCTGACCACCTTGCTGGGATCGTAAGGTCTGCGTGGTCAGTGTATCTATGTAAATCTCTCTCTCTCTCTCTCTCTCTCTCTCTCTCTCTCTCTCTCTCTCTCTGTCTCTCTCTCTCTCTCTCTCTCTCTCTCTCTCTCTCTCTCTATCTCTCTCTCTCTCTCTCTCTCTCTCTCTCTCTCTCTCTCTCTCTCTCTCTCTCATCCCCCCCATTATGCTAAACCCTGTTCCCAATAGGTAGGCTAGAAATCAAGAACCCTAACCTCTGTAACTCATAAAGGGCAAGAGCAAATGGGCTGTAAGTTCCCACACCTATTCCCTGGCTGACCCTTCCCAAATGGTAGAAATATTAGCTGGATTACTCTAGTTGTTTGTGTGTTTTAGAGGTTAAGGGGTAGTGCTTGTTTGTGTGTTTTAGAGGTTAAGGGGGTAGTGCTTGTTTGTGTGTTTTAGAGGTTAAGGGGGTAGTGCTTGTTTGGGTGTTTTAGAGGTTAAGGGGTAGTGCTTGTTTGTGTGTTTTAGAGGTTAAGGGGGTAGTGCTTGTTTGTGTGTTTTAGAGGTTAAGGGGTAGTGCTTGTTTGTGTGTTTTAGAGGTTAAGGGTAGTGCTTGTTTGTGTGTTTTAGAGGTTAAGGGGTAGTGCTTGTTTGTGTGTTTTAGAGGTTAAGGGGTAGTGCTTGTTTGTGTGTTTTAGAGGTTAAGGGGGTAGTGCTTGTTTGTGTGTTTTAGAGGTTAAGGGGGTAGTGCTTGTTTGTGTGTTTTAGAGGTTAAGGGGGTAGTGCTTGTTTGTGTGTTTTAGAGGTTAAGGGGGTAGTGCTTGTTTGTGTGTTTTAGAGGTTAAGGGGGTAGTGCTTGTTTGTGTGTTTTAGAGGTTAAGGGGTAGTGCTTGTTTGTGTGTTTTAGAGGTTAAGGGGTAGTGCTTGTTTGTGTGTTTTAGAGGTTAAGGGGTAGTGCTTGTTTGTGTGTTTTAGAGGTTAAGGGGTAGTGCTTGTTTGTGTGTTTTAGAGGTTAAGGGGTAGTGCTTGTTTGTGTGTTTTAGAGGTTAAGGGGTAGTGCTTGTTTGTGTGTTTTAGAGGTTAAGGGTAGTGCTTGTTTGTGTGTTTTAGAGGTTAAGGGGTAGTGCTTGTTTGTGTGTTTTAGAGGTTAAGGGGGTAGTGCTTGTTTGTGTGTTTAGAGGTTAAGGGGTAGTGCTTGTTTGTGTGTTTTAGAGGTTTAGGCGGTAGTGCTTGTTTGTGTTTTAGAGGTTAAGGGGTAGTGCTTGTTTGTGTGTTTTAGAGGTTAAGGGGTAGTGCTTGTTTGTGTGTTTTAGAGGTTAAGGGGTAGTGCTTGTTTGTGTGTTTTAGAGGTTAAGGGGGTAGTGCTTGTTTGTGTGTTTTAGAGGTTAAGGGGGTAGTGCTTGTTTGTGTGTTTTAGAGGTTAAGGGGTAGTGCTTGTTTGTGTGTTTTAGAGGTTAAGGGGGTAGTGCTTGTTTGTGTGTTTTAGAGGTTAAGGGGTAGTGCTTGTTTGTGTGTTTTAGAGGTTAAGGGGTAGTGCTTGTTTGTGTGTTTTAGAGGTTAAGGGGGTAGTGCTTGTTTGTGTGTTTTAGAGGTTAAGGGGTAGTGCTTGTTTGTGTGTTTTAGAGGTTAAGGGGTAGTGCTTGTTTGTGTGTTTTAGAGGTTAAGGGGTAGTGCTTGTTTGTGTGTTTTAGAGGTTAAGGGGTAGTGCTTGTTTGTGTGTTTTAGAGGTTAAGGGGTAGTGCTTGTTTGTGTGTTTTAGAGGTTAAGGGGTAGTGCTTGTTTGTGTGTTTTAGAGGTTAAGGGGTAGTGCTTGTTTGTGTGTTTTAGAGGTTAAGGGGGTAGTGCTTGTTTGTGTGTTTTAGAGGTTAAGGGGGTAGTGCTTGTTTGTGTGTTTTAGAGGTTAAGGGGGTAGTGCTTGTTTGTGTGTTTTAGAGGTTAAGGGGTAGTGCTTGTTTGTGTGTTTTAGAGGTTAAGGGGGTAGTGCTTGTTTGTGTGTTTTAGAGGTTAAGGGGGTAGTGCTTGTTTGTGTTTTAGAGGTTAAGGGGTAGTGCTTGTTTGTGTGTTTTAGAGGTTAAGGGGTAGTGCTTGTTTGTGTGTTTTAGAGGTTAAGGGGGTAGTGCTTGTTTGTGTGTTTTAGAGGTTAAGGGGTAGTGCTTGTTTGTGTGTTTTAGAGGTTAAGGGGTAGTGCTTGTTTGTGTGTTTTAGAGGTTAAGGGGTAGTGCTTGTTTGTGTGTTTTAGAGGTTAAGGGGGTAGTGCTTGTTTGTGTGTTTTAGAGGTTAAGGGGTAGTGCTTGTTTGTGTGTTTTAGAGGTTAAGGGGGTAGTGCTTGTTTGTGTGTTTTAGAGGTTAAGTGGTAGTGCTTGTGTGTGTGTTTTAGAGGTTAAGGGGTAGTGCTTGTTTGTGTTTTAGAGGTTAAGGGGGTAGTGCTTGTTTGTGTGTTTTAGAGGTTAAGGGGGTAGTGCTTGTTTGTGTGTTTTAGAGGTTAAGGGGTAGTGCTTGTTTGTGTGTTTTAGAGGTTAAGGGGTAGTGCTTGTTTGTGTGTTTTAGAGGTTAAGGGGGTAGTGCTTGTTTGTGTGTTTTAGAGGTTAAGGGGTAGTGCTTGTTTGTGTGTTTTAGAGGTTAAGGGGTAGTGCTTGTTTGTGTGTTTTAGAGGTTAAGGGGGTAGTGCTTGTTTGTGTGTTTTAGAGGTTAAGGGGGTAGTGCTTGTTTGTGTTTTAGAGGTTAAGGGGTAGTGCTTGTTTGTGTGTTTTAGAGGTTAAGGGGGTAGTGCTTGTTTGTGTGTTTTAGAGGTTAAGGGGGTAGTGCTTGTTTGTGTGTTTTAGAGGTTAAGGGGGTAGTGCTTGTTTGTGTGTTTTAGAGGTTAAGGGGGTAGTGCTTGTTTGTGTGTTTTAGAGGTTAAGGGGGGTAGTGCTTGTTTGTGTGTTTTAGAGGTTAAGGGGGTAGTGCTTGTTTGTGTGTTTTAGAGGTTAAGGGGGTAGTGCTTGTTTGTGTGTTTTAGAGGTTAAGGGGGTAGTGCTTGTTTGTGTGTTTTAGAGGTTAAGGGGGTAGTGCTTGTTTGTGTGTTTTAGAGGTTAAGGGGGTAGTGCTTGTTTGTGTGTTTTAGAGGTTAAGGGGTAGTGCTTGTTTGAGTGTTTTAGAGGTTAAGGGGTAGTGCTTGTTTGTGTGTTTTAGAGGTTAAGGGGGTAGTGCTTGTTTGTGTGTTTTAGAGGTTAAGGGGGTAGTGCTTGTTTGAGTGTTTTAGAGGTTAAGGGGGTAGTGCTTGTTTGAGTGTTTTAGAGGTTAAGGGGGTAGTGCTTGTTGTGTGTTTTAGAGGTTAAGGGGGTAGTGCTTGTTTGAGTGTTTTAGAGGTTAAGGGGGTAGTGCTTGTTTGAGTGTTTTAGAGGTTAAGGGGTAGTGCTTGTTTGAGTGTTTTAGAGGTTAAGGGGGTAGTGCTTGTTTGAGTGTTTTAGAGGTTAAGGGGGTAGTGCTTGTTTGAGTGTTTTAGAGGTTAAGGGGGTAGTGCTTGTTTGAGTGTTTTAGAGGTTAAGGGGGTAGTGCTTGTTTGAGTTTTAGAGGTTAAGGGGGTAGTGCTTGTTTGAGTGTTTTAGAGGTTAAGGGGGTAGTGCTTGTTGTGTGTTTTAGAAGTTAAGCAGGTAGAGCTTCTTTGAGTGTTTTAGAGGTTAAGGGGGTAGTGCTTGTTTGTGTGTTTTAGAGGTTAAGGGGGTAGTGCTTGTTTGTGTGTTTTAGAGGTTAAGGGGTAGTGCTTGTTTGTGTGTTTTAGAGGTTAAGGGGGTAGTGCTTGTTTGTGTGTTTTAGAGGTTAAGGGGGTAGTGCTTGTTTGAGTGTTTTAGAGGTTAAGGGGGTAGTGCTTGTTTGAGTGTTTTAGAGGTTAAGGGGGTAGTGCTTGTTTGAGTGTTTTAGAGGTTAAGGGGTAGTGCTTGTTTGAGTGTTTTAGAGGTTAAGGGGGTAGTGCTTGTTTGAGTGTTTTAGAGGTTAAGGGGTAGTGCTTGTTTGAGTGTTTTAGAGGTTAAGGGGGTAGTGCTTGTTTGAGTGTTTTAGAGGTTAAGGGGGTAGTGCTTGTTTGAGTGTTTTAGAGGTTAAGGGGTAGTGCTTGTTTTGAGTGTTTAGAGGTTAAGGGGGTGCTTGTTTGAGTTTAGAGGTTAAGGGTAGTGCTTGTTTGAGTGTTTTAGAGGTTAAGGGGTAGTGCTTGTT
This sequence comes from Paralithodes platypus, assembly GCA_032716605.1. Lineage (NCBI taxonomy): Eukaryota > Metazoa > Arthropoda > Malacostraca > Decapoda > Lithodidae > Paralithodes > Paralithodes platypus. The sequence continues at coordinate 51,314,369 of CM064485.1, forward strand.
TGAGTGTTTTAGAGGTTAAGGGGGTAGTGCTTGTTTGAGTGTTTTAGAGGTTAAGGGGTAGTGCTTGTTTGAGTGTTTTAGAGGTTAAGGGGGTAGTGCTTGTTTGAGTGTTTTAGAGGTTAAGGGGTAGTGCTTGTTTGAGTGTTTAGAGGTTAAGGGTAGTGCTTGTTTGTGTTTTAGAGGTTAAGGGGTAGTGCTTGTTTGAGTGTTTTAGAGTTAAGGGTAGTGCTTTTGAGTGTTTTAGAGGTTAAGGGGTAGTGCTTGTTTGAGTGTTTTAGAGGTTAAGGGGTAGTGCTTGTTTGAGTGTTTTAGAGGTTAAGGGGGTAGTGCGTTTGAGTGTTTTAGAGGTAAGGGTAGTGCTTGTTGGTTGTTTTAGAGGTTAGGGTAGTGCTTGTTTGTGTGTTTTAGAGGTTAAGGGGGTAGTGCTTTGTTTGAGTGTTTTAGAGGTTAAGGGGGGTGGTGCTTGTTTGTTGTGGGTTTTTAGAGGTTAAGGGGTAGTGCTTGTTTGTGTGTTTTAGAGGTTAAGGGGGTAGTGCTTGTTTGAGTGTTTTAGAGGTTAAGGGGGTAGTGCTTGTTTGAGTGTTTTAGAGGTTAAGGGGGTAGTGTTTGTTTGAGTGTTTTAGAGGTTAAGGGGGTAGTGTTTGTTTGAGTGTTTTAGAGGTTAAGGGGTAGTGCTTGTTTTGGGGGGCTACTTATTCATTTATATATTTAAATTTGAGTTTCCTCGCTAGACCTCCAAAATGCGTGATCGGATCTTGAAAGGGTTAAGCTTAGAAGGGGTCTGTGAAGCACAATGGCCCACATAAGTTCTGTTCCTCGTTGTGATCTTTTGTATGAAAGTCAAAATAGTATGAATGAATTGCGGGTGTGGTTTCTCTTCAGGGGGGTCAAATGCTTTTGTTTTATCTCCTTTTCTCTTTCTCTGGCTTGTATCCATTCAGCCCCATTCAGCCTACTGTTTTAAGACTTTTACCCACCATCCAGGTGTCAATATTTTCCTGGCGAGAGGTAGCGAGCCAGCATATATATATTTTTGTTTTGACAGCAAGCTAAATTTGTACATTTTTCGATCGAAAAATGTCTTCGGCGAAGCCGGATTTCTCTATACAATGCTGGGTCGCTATCGCTCGCCAGGATGAAATCGACACCTGGATGGGGATAAACGTCTTAAAACAGTTGGCTGAATGGGGCCGAATGGATATAAGTCAGAGAAAGAGAGAAAAGGAGATAAAGATAAACAAATCCGGTGACCCCCCTTAAAGATCAGTTGTCTAATCAGCTGAGTTGACCACTGCGTAATGAACTACACTCGTCATTCAATCCTGCGCAGTATATTGTTTCCACGTATAAGATCACGGAGAGGGCCAGAACTTAAGGGGACAGTGGCTGTTTGTTTGGTCTATTAATTAATGTATTCATATATTGTTTTAGTTTCCTCCCTAGACCTCCATCAAATTTAGAAAAACACCCCCTAGACCCCCCTTCAAGATAGATTTGTAAATTTTTCGGTAGAAAATGGTTTCGTCCGAAGGCCGATTCCTCTTAATATTACATGCTCGCTATCGCTCGCCAGGAAAAAATCGACACCTATATGACACGAAAGGTCTTAATATTGACAACAAAATGAGGCGAAAGGTCTCAAAATCACCAAACTAACGGAACGAACGTTATAAAACCTCAAAAACTAACATGCTAAACATGAGGGAGAAGGGGGTCCAGAAAAAGCGAGTAGTACCCCTTTAAGTGGCAACCGTACTATTTGCACATGAGGGGGGGGGGGGGGGGTGAGTTTTTGGTTGGTGTTTGTGTTGGACACTTGAAGAGGGTATACCGTAACCACGCACCAAACTCTGCAGCACAAACTTCAATGTTTACACTAGCCTATATTATCTGTCTTGATTTAAGCGGGTAGTGATTGGTTTTGGGTTAATTTATTTATTTATTGATATATTTTTGAGTTTCCTCGCTAGACTTCCATCAAGCTTAGCAAAACACCCCCTAGACCCCCTTGCAAGATCAATTTGTAAATTTTGTCGGTAGAAAAAGTTCCCGTCCGAAGGCCAGTTCCTTCTAAAATTAGAGGCTCGCTTTCGCTCTCTAGGAAAAAATCGACACCTAAAGGGCACGAATGGTCTTATTATTGACATAAAAATGAGGCCAAAGGTCTCAAAATCACCAAACTAACGGAACGAACTTATTAAAACCTGAAAACTAATATGCTTAACATGAGGGAGAAGGGGGTCCATAAAAATCGAGTACTAACCCCTTAGCCCTATTAGGTCCGAGGGGGTCTTTTTCGATCACCTCAATTTCGCTACATTTTGTTAATACGACGCTTCACCCGATAAGTTTGACGATAATAAAACTATAAATATTACCTCTAGTTCTCTAATAATAAAACTATAAATATTACCTCTAGTTCTCTAATAATAAAACTATAAATATTACCTCTAGTTCTCTAATAATAAAACTATAAATATTACCTCTAGTTCTCTAATAATAAAACTATAAATATTACCTCTAGTTCTCTAATAATAAAACTATAAATATTACCTCTAGTTCTCTAATAATAAAAACTATAAATATTACCTCTAGTTCTCTAATAATAAAACTATAAATATTACCTCTAGTTCTCTAATAATAAAACTATAAATATTACCTCTAGTTCTCTAATAATAAAACTATAAATATTACCTCTAGTTCTCTAATAATAAAACTATAAATATTACCTCTAGTTCTCTAATAGATTTGAGCTATAGGGGTTAAGGGGAGGTTTTTAGTTTGGTCTCTAGATATCCATCAAGCTTAAGATTACACCCCCTTGAGCCCCTTTCAAGATAAATTTGTATTTCGGTAGAAAAATGTCCCGGCTGAAAGCCGGTTCCTCTTAAATTACAGGCTCGCTATCGCTCGCCAGGATAAAATCGACACCTAAGTGGCACGAAAGGTCTTAAAATTGATAGAAATGGGTCGAAAGTTCTTAAAATCGTCAAAATAATGGGACGAACGTCTTAAAATTAGAAAAGCAATGGGGCTAAACATGAGGGAGAAAGGAGTCAAGAAAAAAATCCCTCCAGTGGAAATGTGCCCTTAATGTTGAATAGTTTTACCCTACTTACTTGGAACAGGGTATATATAGTGTACTTGGAACAGGGTATATATAGTGTTTCTGTACAATAGATTCTGGAATCTTTCAACCTTTAAGAGGAGGTATTTGGGGTTTTTTCTGGAACCCCTTCTCCCTCATATTTAGCCTCGTTAGTTTTGTGATTTTAGAACATTCGCCCCATTACCTAGTCGATTTGAAGACCTTTCGCCCCATTTGTTTATAAATATGACATTTCGTGCCATTTAGGTGTCGGTTTTATTTCCTGGCAAGCAAAAGCGAGCCTGTAATTTTAGAGGCAACATTTTTCTACCGAAAAAAGCTTCTTGTGGAAACTTGATAGAGGTCTAGCTTGATAGAGGTCTAGCTTGATAGAGGTCTAGCTTGATAGAGGTCTAGCTTGATAGAGGTCTAGCTTGATAGAGGTCTAGCGAGGATAGAGGTCTAGCTTGATAGAGGTCTAGCGAGGATAGAGGTCTAGCTTGATAGAGGTCTAGCTTGATAGAGGTCTAGCTTGATAGAGGTCTAGCTTGATAGAGGTCTAGCTTGATAGAGGTCTAGCTTGATAGAGGTCTAGCTTGATAGAGGTCTAGCGAGGATAAAGGTCTAGCTTGATAGAGGTCTAGCTTGATAGAGGTCTAGCTGATAGAGGTCTAGTTTGATAGATGTCTAGCTTGATAGATGTCTAGCTTGATAGAGGTCTAACTTGATAGAGGTCTAGCTTGATAGAGGTCTAGCGAGGATAGAGGTCTAGCTTGATAGAGGTCTAGCTTGATAGAGGTCTAGCTTGATAGAGGTCTAGTTTGATAGAGGTCTAGTTTGATAGAGGTCTAGTTTGATAGAGGTCTAGTTTGATAGAGGTCTAGTTTGATAGAGGTCTAGGGAGGATAGAGGTCTAGCTTGATAGAGGTCTAGCTTGATAGAGGTCTAGCTTGATAGAGGTCTAGCTTGATAGAGGTCTAGCTTGATAGAGGTCTAGCGAGGATAGAGGTCTAGCTTGATAGAGGTCTAGCGAGGATAGAGGTCTAGCTTGATAGAGGTCTAGCTTGATAGAGGTCTAGCGAGGATAGAGGTCTAGCTTGATAGAGTTCTAGCTTGATAGGTCTAGCTTGATAGAGGTCTAGCTTGACAGAGGTCTAGCGAGGATAGAGGTCTAGCTTGATAGAGGTCTAGCTTGATAGAGGTCTAGCTTGATAGAGGTCTAGCTTGATAGAGGTCTAGCGAGGATAGAGGTCTAGCTTGATAGAGGTCTAGCTTGATAGAGCTTTAGCGAGGATAGAGCTCTAGCTTGATAGAGGTCTAGCTTGATAGAGGTCTAGCTTGATAGAGGTCTAGCTTGATAGAGGTCTAGCGAGGATAGAGGTCTAGCGAGGATAGAGGTCTAGCTTGATAGAGGTCTAGCTTGATAGAGGTCTAGCTTGATAGAGGTCTAGCTTGATAGAGGTCTAGCTTGATAGAGGTCTAGCTTGATAGAGCTCTAGCGAGGATAGAGGTCCAGCTTGATAGAGGTCTAGCTTGATAGAGGTCTAGCTTGATAGAGGTCTAGCTTGATAGAGGTCTAGCTTGATAGAGGTCTAGCTTGATAGAGGTCTAGCGAGGATAGAGGTCTAGCTTGATAGAGGTCTAGCTTGATAGAGGTCTAGCTTGATAGAGGTCTAGCTTGATAGAGGTCTAGCTTGATAGAACTCTAGCTTGATAGAGGTCTAGCTTGATAGAGGTCTAGCTTGATAGAGGTCTAGCTTGATAGAGGTCTAGCGAGGATAGAGGTCTAGCTTGATAGAGCTCTAGCGAGGATAGAGGTCTAGCTTGATAGAGGTCTAGCTTGATAGAGGTCTAGTTTGATAGAGGTCTAGCTTGATAGAGGTCTAGCTTGATAGAGGTCTAGCTTGATAGAGGTCTAGCTTGATAGAGGTCTAGCGTGATAGAGGTCTAGCTTGATAGAGGTCTAGCTTGATAGAGGTCTAGCTTGATAGAGGTCTAGCTTGATAGAGGTCTAGCTTGATAGAGGTCTAGCTTGATAGAGGTCTAGCTTGATAGAGGTCTAGCTTGATAGAGGTCTAGCTGATAGAGGTCTAGCTTGATAGAGGTCTAGCTTGATAGAGGTCTAGCTTGATAGAGGTCTAGCTTGATAGAGGTCTAGCTTGATAGAGTTCTAGCGAGGATAGAGTTCTAGCTTGATAGAGGTCTAGCTTGATAGAGGTCTAGCTTGATAGAGGTCTAGCTTGATAGAGGTCTAGCTTGATAGAGGTCTAGCTTGATAGAGGTCTAGCTTGATAGAGGTCTAGCTTGATAGAGGTCTAGCTTGATAGAGGTCTAGCTTGATAGAGGTCTAGCTTGATAGAGGTCTAGCTTGATAGAGGTCTAGCTTAATAGAGGTCTAGCTTGATAGAGGTCTAGCTTGATAGAAATCTAGCTTGATAGAGATCTAGCTTGATAGAGGTCTAGCTTGATAGAGGTCTAGCGAGGATAGAGGTCTAGCTTGATAGAGGTCTAGCTTGATAGAGGTCTAGCTTGATAGAGCTCTAGCTTGATAGAGGTCTAGCTTGATAGAGGTCTAGCTTGATAGAGGTCTAGCTTGATAGAGGTCTAGCTTGATAGAGGTCTAGCTTGATAGAGGTCTAGCTTGATAGAGGTCTAGCTTGATAGAGGTCTAGCTTGATAGAGGTCTAGCTTGATAGAGGTCTAGCTTGATAGAGGTCTAGCTTGATAGAGGTCTAGCTTGATAGAGGTCTAGCTTGATAGAGGTCTAGCTTAATAGAGGTCTAGCTTGATAGAGGTCTAGCTTGATAGAAATCTAGCTTGATAGAGATCTAGCTTGATAGAGGTCTAGCTTGATAGAGGTCTAGCGAGGATAGAGGTCTAGCTTGATAGAGGTCTAGCTTGATAGAGGTCTAGCTTGATAGAGCTCTAGCTTGATAGAGGTCTAGCTTGATAGAGGTCTAGCTTGATAGAGGTCTAGCTTGATAGAGGTCTAGCTTGATAGAGGTCTAGCTTGATAGAGGTCTAGCTTGATAGAGGTCTAGCTTGATAGAGGTCTAGCTTGATAGAGGTCTAGCTTGATAGAGGTCTAGCTTGATAGAGGTCTAGCTTGATAGAGGTCTAGCTTGATAGAGGTCTAGCTTGATAGAGGTCTAGCTTGATAGAGGTCTAGCTTGATAGAGGTCTAGCGAGGATACTATAATAATGATAAATAAATTAATAAATAAGTAGGCCAATAACCCCCCCCCCCCCACCCCGCCCCTTAAAGCCAAATAATCTTAATTTTTATTTATTTCACCACAACACTACAACACCCCCAATGAAATTAATTAAAGTATATATGATCCACCGGGATTCGAACCCGGGTTATCACACACAGATTTTTGCCACCTTAACCATTACACCACCAGGACGGTTAAAGGATTATGCACGCGCCTACGACTTATTATCCATCTCGAATACTGGATATTAATCTAATCATGTTCATATTCCCAACCGCGCTATGGTAGCCTACTGTTTAAGTGAGAGGAAAGCATATTGATGGGGCACAGATCATATAGACCGGCCTCTCGACGAAATATCCCTGAACCTACTAATAAAGCATTTGTGATATATTATAGCATTGTTTTGTCTCCTTTGTCATCGATAATAACATTTAATTCAAGACTTTAAAGGTCAAAGGTCATTCCCAACTATTTTAATAGTGTTCTGCAAATGAAAGGGACTGTGGCTGTTTATTTGGTCTATTAATTCATTTATTCATATATTTTTTTAGTTTCCTCCCTAGACCTCCATCAAGCTTAGAAAAACACCCCCTAGACCCCCCTTAAAGATTGATTTGTACATTTTTGGGTAGAAAAGTGTCCCGGCCAAAGGCCGAATCCTCTTAAAATTACAGGCTCGCTAGCGCTCGCCATGAAAAAATCAACACCTAAATGGCACGAAGGGTCCTAATATTGACAAAGAAATGGGGTGAAGGTCATGAAATCCCAAAACTAATGGAACCAACGTCTTAAAATTTCAAAACTAGTGGGGCTAAACATTAGGGAGAAGGGGGCCCAATAAAACTGTCTGTCTCCAATGATTCTTCAGCAAACTAAGCATTATACAGTAAATACTATATACTGGAGTTGTTACTGAGGGACGGAGGTTTTCGTTGCACCCCTTCTCTCTCATGTTTAGCCCCATTAGTTTTCAGATTGTAAGACGCTCCTCCCATTACTTTGGCGATTTTAAGACCTTTCGCCCCATTTCTTTGTCGATATCTTCCTGGCGAGCGATAGCGAGCCAGCATTATATGGAGAAATCCGGCTTCGCCGGAGAAATTTTTCTATCGAAAAATGTACAAATTTAGCTTGCTGTCAACAAGAAAAATATATATGCTGGCTCGCTCCCGCTCGCCAGGAAAATATTGACACCTGGATGGGGGTAAACGTCTTAAAACAGTAGGCTGAAGGGGGCGGAATAGACACAAGCCAAAGAGAGAGGGAGAGAAAGAGAAAAAAAGCGAGGTGGGCTCCCTTTAGGTCTTTACTATTAATTCAATGGTCACTAAACAAGCGAGATGGGCTCCCTTTAGGTCTTACTATTAATTCAATGGTCACTAAACAAGCGAGGTGGGCTCCCTTTAGGTCTTTACTATTAATTCAATGGTCACTAGACAAGCGAGGTGGGCTCCCTTTAGGTCTTACTATTAATTCAATGGTCACTAAACAAGCGAGGTGGGCTCCCTTTAGGTCTTACTATTAATTCAATGGTCACTAAACAAGCGAGGTGGGCTCCCTTTAGGTCTCGAGTGGGCTCCCTTTAGGTCTTACTATTATTCAATGGTCACTAAACAAGCGAGGTCTCCCTTTAGGTCTTACTATTAATTCAATGGTCACTAAACAAGCGAGGTGGGCTCCCTTTAGGTCTTACTATTAATTCAATGGTCACTAAACAAGCGAGGTGGGCTCCCTTTAGGTCTTTACTATTAATTCAATGGTCACTAAACAAGCGAGGTGGGCTCCCTTTAGGTCTTACTATTAATTCAATGGTCACTAAACAAGCGAGGTGGGCTCCCTTTAGGTCTTACTATTAATTCAATGGTCACTAAACAAGCGAGGTGGGCTCCCCTTAGGTGTTTACTATTAATTCAATGGTCACTAAACTTGCTAAGCTACATAATTACCCTGTGCCAAATTAATAGGCCAACACTCTTGAACATTAACCCCTATAACTCACACACGACTAAGAGTAAGCCAGCTAATATGTCTACCATTTGGGAAGGGTCGGCCAGGGAATAGGTGCGGACATTTACAGCCCATTTGCTCTAGCCCTCTTATAGTTATATAGGTTAGGGCTCACGATTTATGGCCTACCTCTTTGGAACAGGGTATAGGCTGTATTCGCTTTAAGGGGAGGTTTTTTAGTTTGTTTCCTACTCCTCCAGCAATCTTAAAATTTCACCCTCTTGACCCCCTTTCAAGATAAATTTGTACATTTTTCGGTAGAAAAATGTCCCGGCCGAAGGCTGGTTACTCTTAAATTACAGGCTCGCTATCGCTCGCCAGGATAAAATAGACACCTAAATGGCACGAAAGGTCTTAAAATTGACAGAATGGGGCGGAAATTCTTAAAATCACCAAACTAATAGGGCAAATGTCTTAAAATCGCAAAAGCAATGGGGCTAGACATGAGGGAGAAAGGGGCCAAGAAAAAAGTCCCTCAAGTGGAAATCTCCCCTTAAGTAGGCGAGAAATCATGACCTCTATCCTCTGTAACTCAAAAAAGGCTAGAGCAAAATGGTTGTAAATTTCCACAGGTATTCCTTGACTGACTCTTCCCAAATGGTAGGAATATTAGCTCGATTACTCTAGTCATTTTTGAGTTACAGAGGTTAGAGGTCATGATTTATCGCCTACTTACAGCGAATAGACTATAGTACTCTTTAGGCTTTACATGGAATCGACAAAAACAAATTATGAGACATATTCCACGAAGGTCAGTTATAGGTGGAGTTCAGATATTTTCATTTTGTTTCTTAACTAACCCTTTTTGTATCATCAAGTTAAGCCGGTATCACACGAGAGCTTTTATAGTCAACATTCAATGATCAACATTTGTCTGGCAACATTTATGGAGTATTTTGCACTGGTATCGGAAACTAGACTGTTGATAGATGAATTTAGGTAACCGAAATATTCTAGAAGTTGACCTCATAAGCTGCCAGACCAGTGTTGAGGATAAATGTTGAGTGAAAAAGCGCTCGTGTGATACCGGCTTTAGGTGCATATATTATATTTCTTCTTTAAATAATCATATAATAAAGATATATATTTATATCTGATGGCTAAGGTTATAGTTCAAAGTAAAAGTTTAATAATTCATCTATCTATCTATCTACAGTATATGTTCAGGCCCAATCCCCATTTTTCCTATTTTTAGTTTTTATTTGATGAACATCGAATAATTTTAAAACAATCATGAAATATTAAATACAAATATTAATTAAAAAAATAAAAAAATAAAAAAATAAAAAAATGGGCCTGAGCATTATACTGTAGATACATTTTATTTTATTTTTTTATTAATATTTGTATTTTATATTTCATGATTGTTTTAAAATTATTCGATGTTCATTAAATTGATTGCGGTAGTTTCTCAACACATATATTGAACAATTGTCAGATCATTGTTTCAGAAGTCAAAGATGAAAGAAAAAGTTCATCAAAGGTGAAGTACCTGCCCTAAACGGTGAGATAGACCCTTACATAATGTCAATGATACATCCGGCAGGTCTATGCCAAAGGTCAAGGCATACAGAAGTGCTAATACTATTTAAGGGGAGATGGGTCGTTTTTCTAGACACCCCCCCCCCCCCCCCCCCTTCTCCCTCATGCTTATCCCCATTTGTTTTGAGATTTGTAGACGTTCCTTCCATTAGTTTGGCGATTTTGAGTTCTTTCACCCAATTTATTTGTCAACATTAAGACCTTTCGTGCCATTTAGGTGTCTATTGTTTTCCTGGCGAGCGATAGCGAGCCTGTAATTTTAGACGGAACCGGCCAACGGCCGGGACATTTTTTCTACCGAAAAAAATGTACACATTTATCTTCAAAGGGTGTCTATGTTTTTTTGTTTTTTTAAGCTTGGAGGTCTAGCGAGAAAACTCAAAAATAGATAAATACATGTACCAAAAAAACGATCACTACCCCTTAAGTACCTGTCCTAAACTGTTTGATAGACACTCACATACTGTCAATGATATATCCGGCAGGTCTATACAAAAGGTCAAGGATACAGAAGTCTAATACTATTTATAGCTATGGTTCACACTTAACCCTCTCCGACATATACAAAAGGTCAAGGATACAGAAGTCTAATACTATTTATAGCTATGGTTCACACTTAACCCTCTCCGACATATACAAAAGGTCAAGGATACAGAAGTCTAATACTATTTATAGCTATGGCTCACACTTAACCCTCTCCGACATATACAAAAGGTCAAGGATACAGAAGTCTAATACTATTTATAGCTATGGTTCACACTTAACCCTCTCCGACATATACAAAAGGTCAAGGATACAGAAGTTTAATACTATTTATAGCAATGGTTCACACTTAACCCTCTCCGACATATACAATAGGTCAAGGATACAGAAGTCTAATACTATTTATAGCTATGGTTCACACTTAACCCTCTCCGACATATACAAAAGGTCAAGGATACAGAAGTCTAATACTATTTATAGCTATGGTTCACACTTAACCCTCTCCGACATATACAAAAGGTCAAGGATACAGAAGTCTAATACTATTTATAGCTATGGTTCACACTTAACCCTCTCCGACATATACAAAAGGTCAAGGATACAGAAGTCTAATACTATTTATAGCTATGGCTCACACTTAACCCTCTCCGACATATTACTCGATTTTGAGCCTATTAGGGATACTTTAAAGCCTTTGTTACCATCAGGGGTATTTAGAAACCTTTAGTTTATTTACTTCAACCTCTGCAGTTGTCTTTGAGTTAGCTGTGGGCGGAAAACTAATTTTGGAGAGGTAATTATAAGAGTGAGATAACTCTATTTCTTGTTGCTAATCTGGCAACCTCTGCATCATATGTGCGTGAAAGGGTTAAATGTCAAATTAACCCTGTTTTTACTATTCATTCCAATATCATAAACTTTTGCCGATATATTTAACCTTACGTGAAAATTATAAAAATAAATCATCTTACATTCATATTGTTTTTCACCAACCCACCAATTAACTTACAAATAAACATAATTCATTAAATCAATTAAATTAATGAATACATGTGGTACTCCAAGGACTCGAACCTACAGTAGGATACTCACACGGAAATACATGTGGTACTCCAAGGACTCGAACCTACAGTAGGATACTCACACGGAAATACATGTGGTACTCCAAGGACTCGAACCTACAGTAGGATACTCACACGGAAATACATGTGGTACTCCAAGGACTCGAACCTACAGTAGGATACTCACACGGAAATACATGTGGTACTCCAAGGACTCGAACCTACAGTAGGATACTCACACGGAAATACATGTGGTACTCCAAGGACTCGAACCTACAGTAGGATACTCACACGGAAATACATGTGGTACTCCAAGGACTCGAACCTACAGCAGGATACTCACACGGAAATACATGTGGTACTCCAAGGACTCGAACCTACAGTAGGATACTCACACCGAAATACATGTGGTACTCCAAGGACTCGAACCTACAGTAGGATACTCACACGGAAATACATGTGGTACTCCAAGGACTCGAACCTACAGTAGGATACTCACACGGAAATACATGTGGTACTCCTATTAGGGATACTTTAAAGCCTTTGTTACCATCAGGGGTATTTAGAAACCTTTAGTTTATTTACTTCAACCTCTGCAGTTGTCTTTGAGTTAGCTGTGGGCGGAAAACTAATTTTGGAGAGGTAATTATAAGAGTGAGATAACTCTATTTCTTGTTGCTAATCTGGCAACCTCTGCATCATATGTGCGTGAAAGGGTTAAATGTCAAATTAACCCTGTTTTTACTATTCATTCCAATATCATAAACTTTTGCCGATATATTTAACCTTACATGAAAATTATAAAAATAAATCATCTTACATTCATATTGTTTTTCACCAACCCACCAATAAACTTACATACAAACCTTCTTCATGAATTCAATTTAATTAATGAATACATGTGGTACTCCAAGGATTCGAACCTACGATACTCACACTGAAATACATGTGGTACTCCAAGGACTCGAACCTACAGCAGGATACCCACATGGAAATACATGTGGTACTCCAAGGACTCGAACCTACAGTAGGATACTCACACGGAAATACATGTGGTACTCCAAGGACTCGAACCTACAGTAGGAATACTCACACGGAAATACATGTGGTACTCCACGGACTCGAACCTACAGTAGGATACTCACACGGAAATACATGTGTACTCCAAGGACTCGAACCTACAGTAGGATACTCACACGGAAATACCTGTGGTACTCCAAGAACTCGAACCTACAGCAGGATACTCACACGGAAATACATGTGGTACTCCAAGGACTCGAACCTACAGTAGGATACTCACACCGAAATACATGTGGTACTCCAAGGACTCGAACCTACAGTAGGATACTCACACGGAAATACATGTGGTACTCCAAGGACTCGAACCTTACAGTAGGATACTCACACGGAAATACATGTGGTACTCCAAGGACTCGAACCTACAGTAGGATACTCACACGGAAATACATGTGGTACTCCAAGGACTCGAACCTACAGTAGGATACTCACACGGAAATACATGTGGTACTCCAAGGACTCGAACCTACAGTAGTATACTGTGACGTTAACCACTCCGTTAGAACCATGGCTTTTCCTACAGTGACTCGCTAGGATCGCCAGGGCAGTGGATGTGGCTACAGTTGATGTATTGTTGTGTACTTTATTTCATATGAAAGCTCGTGTCATGGGCAGTCCAGAAAGGCTCTTTGTTTTCACCCATGTCAAGGCTTTATATATTTAATTGCAAAGTATATGTTTTATCATTACGTAGTAATGATAGGATTTGAGACGAGAGTAGAACAGAGTGTGGGGAGGCGCGCAGTGTTTTGCTATACTCGATGACGTCATAGCTGGCTGGCCTCGTGGGGATTCGTTGGAGGAGTTTTTTCCATGCTTGGTGACGTCATGTTTAGCCTAGCTTCTTTAGCATTGGCTAGAGGACTTGTTACCGCTTTTCCTACGCAGTTCGAACATAGTGCTAGTATATATACTGCTCTCTGGCCACTCTCTCCCCCAGATCTGGTTTCTAGAACGCATCCCTCTTATCCCTTTGATACCTGTCCTCCCGCTCTGCACCTGAGAATCTTTTCCTCTGCCTATCTTTCCCATTTTCCATATCTTTCACCACCTTTTATTAACATTATACCCCCTCTGGTTAACTCTGCATAATCAGCTTCATGCTGGCCA